>OZ035836.1:31368494-31687546 GCA_964034765.1 Knipowitschia caucasica
TTTTAGACAGAAAAGGAGGGGATCCTTTTGTTCTGAATAGTGTTGGCACCAGAAAGAGGCTTGTAAAAGTAGCTATTGATTGAAAAATATAACCACACTATGTGAATGAGACACAGATTAAAGTCGCACTATAATCTGAACAAAAACTAAATGTTCAACAGAAAGGATTAAGGTAAATCTGCTGCTCAACTATGGACAAGTCAAAAATGACTATGATTTACTCTATGCAACTATGTGTAACAATGCAGGCTTTTAGTAGTAATTAGGTTGACAAGGCAGTAGGGGGCAGTAGCATGGTATAAAAGTCACTGCACGCTGTAGGTCTCCCGTTTCCCGCACTTCTTGGTTCTGCCGGTGTTGTTGCCCATTGTTGTCCCTGTCATTCTTTGACTCCCTGGTAACTGTCATGTGCAAATAATTCTGTCATTATGCAGGTTCTATGCAAGTTTCATTGTTTATGTAGTCTGCGGTGTGGCTGTGCCCCGCGATGAAGCACCAGGCTTGCGGGTGTACACAGTCTGGCTGCCTCCCTGAATGGTGTGTTGACCAGCCGTCATGGCCCCTCACCGAGCACCGTTGTGGATAATCTGGATGTAGCTGGGGAAGGCAGGTTCCGAGCATAGTGGTGCACGGCTGCCTGACTATCTTTTACAATGAAGTAGCATTAACTAACTGACATTCTACCTGTATGAAAACGTGAAGTTGAAACGTGCTTTTATTTATCCAAGCAAAGAAAAGAGAACTGAGCTAGGTTTTGTCATTACCATAATCTGTGTTCCTTTAAATAAAATAAACAAAAAAAGGAAACTCAAACAGGAATCTTCAGAAATCTGGAGCTAAATGACACAGGCAGCAATGGCTGAGCAACCAAAGAGCCGATCGGTTCCAACTGCTAAAGCATTGTTCAGGAACAGAAGACACTTGATTGGTTATTAGTTAAAGCTTATATCTGGAGTTTACTTTCAATGTAAGTAAAATAAACAAAAGAAAAACTTTGTCCAGGAGCCTTCTACATATGGTCTATGAGTATAGAGAGAGAGAGACCAAAGAGAGTGTGAGAACAGAGAGAGGCTGTTAGATCAGAGGGGGACCAGAGAGAGACCCATGAGATCAGAGAGTCAAAAGAGAGCACAATAAGAGATCTGAGTGGCTCATGAGAGAGACCAGATATAAAACATGAGGCTGACAGCAAGCAGAACCAGCAGAGAAAGCACCGTCCGAGGAGCCGTCTGAACCAGGGACAAGTCATCGGCTCCACAGACTAAAAACGGATACATATCATTCATAAGCACAACCAGCAGTAGTGTGCGGTGTGGATCCTTCTGCCAGGTGGGACTGACCTGTCCTCGGGTCGATGGAGAAGTGTGGCGTGCCCTGGAGGAGGCTGTACACAACCGCAGCACTGTTTCCGTACGTTGGGTCGTCTGCGTCTGAGGCCTCCACCTGCAGCACCGATGTACCTAGAGGAGAAAGAGAGCGTTACAGGTCATATATGCAACTGTACATTCTGGTGCTAGATATGGGAAGGTCAGTGTGCTTCATAGAAAGATTCATAGATAGATTCTGTATTGATCCTTGTAACTATTGTAAAACATAAAACATCAACTGTTTCATAGTGATTTAGGTCACTGCCATTTCAAAAGTAAACAAATGAACATCACAGAACAATATTTTGCCCCATGAACATAATAACAAGGCCATTTATATTGGAGTGAAATGTTTCAGGAAGTGAAAGTATGTCCCAACGTGAGAAGGGAAAGGAGAGAGAGGCTGGGACAGAGGAGGAGGAGGTCTGTTAGATGAGTGTGAAAGACCGATCTGATCTATAGAACCAACATCTGATTTTAAAGGGACAAGGGAAGCTGACGATGTCTTCTCACTTTAAGAGATGAGAGAGGTCTGTCATCATAGGTTCATCTCACCTATGAGACATGAGAAAAAGATCATCCAGAAATTGTCTGATTTTCTAATGAATTTATTTTCAAATAATGGTTGAAAAGAAGTATTACACTTCAGAGTCTACGGCATAGACTAGAGGGATCCAAGCCGATCCAGACAGGGCCGCTGTGGCTGCAGGCTTTATATCACACCCAGGAGGAGCAGAGCAGACTCAGGTCTGGGTTCAATAACAAAAGTCTATCTCGATACTTTATTATATATCGGTGTTGTAGATGTACAGAAAACGTACAGAGAACGCTTTCTACTCAAGGGTTTCACACACAGTTGGTGGTATTTTGGCCCATTCCTCAATACAAATCTCTTTTAGAGCTGTCGCTGGGCAACACAGACTTTTCTTTCCAATTCTAACTTTAATGAAGCACTTCAAGGTCCTGGAGTGGCCTCGCCCATCTCCAGATCTCAAACTCATAGAAAGCCCAAAAGATCACTGCTCTAAAAGAGATCTTTATGGACGAATGGGCCAAAATATCAGCACCAAAACCTAGCGAAGACTTACATAAAACTTTTGACCTCTGTCATTGCCAGCAAAGGGTTTATAACACAGTATTTAGATGTACTTTTGTTCTTAATTTTCTGGATTCTCATTTTGTCTCTCTTGTCTTATGATGAAAATTACAGCCCTATTTAAGTGGGAAGACTTACTACTACTTTTTTGCCCCACTGTGTTTGCTCCCATGGTCATGTCCTGAGCCATCATAAAATGTATGTGTGCTGCTTAAACAATTACAATCGCTCACAAGCGCTCTGTCCAAAGTGCAACTGTACACACCGGTGTCGGACATCTCAGGCACGGAGGCAGTGTAGGGTCCGTGGGGGAACGTGGGTGGGTTGTCGTTGACGTCCTGGACCTTGATGATGAACTCAGACTGTGCCTCCACGGAACGGTTACTGTGTCTGTCCACGGCCCGAGCGTGTAGCACGTATTGGGCTTTAGTCTCGCGGTCCAGGCTGTGCGGAGCATGGATGTCCCCCGTGTCCTCGTCAATAGTGAAGAGCGAGCCGGCTCCCTCTCCCGACAGGATGTAGCGCACCGAGCCATCGCCCTTGTCCGAATTGGAGTGGAGCTGGAGGAAAGAAAAGGAAACTGAATAATACATGGGCAAAACTATGTTTCAGGGTGAGGTTTCTTTAGTTTTACCTGTAGGTGCATTTGACAGTTTGAGCGAGTTGGTCTCATCCCTATGTATTATTTAATCTGGATAGCGGATGGCTAGCTTAACACAAAGTTTAAGCACAGTCAAATTTACATATTTTACGCTTGGATTTTTAATTTTAAATTAATCAGTTCCTCTCCTCTCCCCTCTCCTGTCTTCTCTCCTCTTTTCTTCTCTCCTCTCCTGTCCTCTTTCTTCTCCTCCCTCTCCACCCTTCTGTCCTCTCGGCTGACCTCTCTTCTGTCCTCTCGCTTCTCCTCTCTTGTCTTTTCTCTCCTTTCACTGGAGTCTAATTTAGTGCTACAGTGAAATAACTGTTGCCGTCAGTCTCCGACACAGATCCATTTGGAGATAGGGCCGATAGCAGCGGCCTCAACCTGCCAACCCACCCAGATAATGAGCCTCTGTGCCGAGCTGAGGGAAGACGTTTAGGGTTAGAGAGCCAAGACAAAGAGATGATCATGAGGGCGAGACTCCATGTTTGAGGGATGTGGCAAAACTGTGTTCAGAAAGTAAAACATGGACAACCCTAAACTACCTGCTCATAAAGAAAAAAACAGAACTCACTCACTTTCTCTGACTCCTATTGCCATACATGTAAAAATAAACTCCTCCAGCTCAGTAACAGATTGTGTCACATACATATTGGGCTTAACAAATCTCTCTCTGTGATCCTGGTGTTTTTCTTGTGATACTGTCTTTGTTAATCCAGATATGAGATACCTTCATTCACAATGGAAACTCCAGCTTGCCTTAGCAACCATAACATGGTTGCAACATTGTCTTCCCTTCCCTGCATGAAAGAAATGTCCATTAAAAAAAAAACCCTTCTTCCATATTCGGCAAACGCAATGGTGACATCACACTTGATCAGTCCACTCCTGGTATACATCATGGTAGCTTCCAATGCTTGAAAGCAAATCCAGACCTTAGTACGAAAATAAATTAGTATGATGGTCTGGTAAGACCAGGCTAAGTCAGAGGGAGGACCAGGTTGCACCAAAGTGCATCCTGGCTCAGCCCAAATATCGTCTGTAGG
Organism: Knipowitschia caucasica; assembly: GCA_964034765.1. Lineage (NCBI taxonomy): Eukaryota > Metazoa > Chordata > Actinopteri > Gobiiformes > Gobiidae > Knipowitschia > Knipowitschia caucasica. The sequence goes on from OZ035836.1 coordinate 31,372,647, forward strand.
GCCTTTTCGGTCTTCCTATTCCTGTGCGCCTTCTGCTCTGAAACTGTTGAACACTTTCTGGGTGTTTGTAGACTCAAATTAACTTTTGATGTTTTTATTCTGCTGCGACATGACTGAACTGACTGACTCAGTGTGTGATTGTAGAGTCTGTAGGTAAACTGCTCCGTAATTGTTCTGAAACTTAAACTTAAAATTACAAAATAAAATACATTTTGCCAAGAGGGACTAAAGAAGGACCTGGTACCGGGAGTCTATTGAGCATGCATCTGGAGCACTTGGAGGAAACCTACGCAGACACAGAGAGATCTGGAGGTGGACTTGATCCCAGGACTTTCTTGCTGTGAAAAGCATCAGGTTCTCAATAAAGATCAAGCTTCTACAAAGCGAAGCATCTTTTCTTTCTGTAGAAATGTAAAGAATTAACCACAAACTCCTGCTTCACTTTTATTGTTGAATGTTGGTTCTGTGATTGTTTGGTTCAGCAACATCACACCAGTGAGAGAGACCAAAGATAGACCAAAGAGAGACGAGAGGGGGACCTGAGAGAGGTGCTCCGCTCTTAAAGAGGTGCGCTGCCTGTTCTGTCTTAAATCAAGCCCTTCAAATAACTTATTTGGACTATCTAAAATATATAACAGTTGCAATTTCAGAGAACTTCAAAGCTGTTAATTCGCCAACACAGATTAGAAAATCAAACCGTTAAAACACAAGAAACACAATGATAAATAACACATAGGGCTATTATCGGTTGAAAAGGGGCTGATGACCAATGTCCATATAGAACCTTTATAGATCCGATTTATGTATTTACTTGCTGATGTGCCTTATGCACACTTGGGGACATTTGCACATGTATTCCAATGTGGTTTTAATGCAAATGGCAAATTAGCTGTATCTGCTCTGAAAATGTAGAAATGTTGTGGACTTGTAGCCTAATATATTGGCATGATAGCCTTTCAGTGTGCCATAGCATAGATTTTCTTTTTGCTAGCAGCAGCAGCACTTCCACAGGGTTGTGGGTTAACAAGCTCAGATGTGTGTAAGTTATAATGAGAGAGCTGTTGGGGCTAAAGGCCAAGGTGGACCGGCCTCAGGACTTGTGGTCATTAATCTAACAGCACACTCCTCTCACAATGAAACACATCAGGAGCATCAAACACTACGACACCATACTCTCTGAATGTCCTGGGGATTTGTGATATACTCATGTTTGCCCCCCAGCGCAGCTCTATCTTGAACCGACTTTAAATATTGTATTGAATAAGTCTCTGTATCAAGGCGCTCAGCCCTAATCTTTGATTATCAAGAACTCAAAAAATGCTAACAATGTTCAAAAGTCAATTTACTACTACTTACTGAAATGTCCCCACTGTGGCAAAAATAGAGTATTTCTTAATGTGAAACTAACATAGGACAGGCTCAGTACAGCAGTGAGATCCTGATCATGACGTTTATAAAACAGTAAAAAGATCTTCCAGACAAAACATTTGACAAAACAATGTTTAAGAAAACGTGGAACATTTTAGATCAAGACCACTTGATCTTGATCCTTTTTCCCCCCAAATAAAACTATTGCTGCTTTCAGAAACCACACAAATCCCACAGACATCAACCCACAAACCTCCCTTTTTCATGTTATCGGACAGATTTGCGTCACCGCAAGGAACGTAACATCGAAACCTAATCCTCTGGTTCGGCATGAATAATTCAGCACAGTGAGAAGCGAGACGTGGGATAAAAATACAGCTGTGTCTGAAACGACTGCACTGACGTTTTGAGGCTAAGCAGTGTGTGCCGGAAGAACGAAGTGCCAAAGTGGGCAGAACTGTGTGCATGGGCGTGTCCTTCACAGTGGGCATGCCCTTCATAGTTCAATTCAATTCATTCTTGTTTCGCCGTAAATCACAATAGTTTTCTCTGAGAACTTAAAAGTACATAGGATAATTTTCTCAAATTTTAGGAAAGAATCGCTCCCTCACCAGAATGATTGACAATTGGGAAGACCAATAGTCTTGATGATCCACCCGGAAGTAGAAAACCCCCCCAAAAACCGTTGAATTCGCCAACACAGATCAGAAGCAGTTCAAACCATAGACTGTAAATATTAACGGACGTAGTCACGCCTATCTCCGCTGTTCAAACTAATGTGCTATCACTTTCGCCTTATATGGGGTGAAAGGGAGCATGTCCTTCACAGTGGGTATGTCGTGAGTGTTGTGGAGAGCTGAGATGAACCAATGGTCTGTAGGTCAGGTATTGCTTGTCTTGTTTGTTTCTGATTTCTTTAGATAGATAGCTATCAACAGTTTTGATAGTTTATTGATCCTTGTAGGAGACATTCAGGTGTCCAGCACACATACATTCATATAAAGAAACACATACATAATTCTGGATCAATGAACAAAAACAAACTACAGTGGCCTTCGTACTAAAAGGTAATACCCCTGCTATAGGCAAACTGATCGAGGAATTCCGTAAACGGCCTCAGTAACAGTGAATTCTCTCACTTTTCTGAGGTAGAACATGCAAACTGCTCTGCACTGAGACAGAGGGAGAGGACTGCAGCCACCGGGGCTCCTGGGAAATCCCTTTTCAGAAGCTCATAAATCAGAGAGAAGGCTCAGAGAGTGTGTGTAATCTGTTTTGGACCTTTGATTCCTCAGCTACAGGGGTATGTTTTCACCTGGGTGTGTTTGGTGGTCTTTTTCTTTATTTGTTTTTCATCTCAAAAATTGTATTTTTAGGCCAACATTTTAAAGCAAGTCGACTTTTTTGAGCTTTTAACCCTGTTACATTGCTGTTCCCTCAACAAAACAGATGGGGTTGTGTTTAGATCCATCAAAGCTTAAATGAGGAAATTCTATCACTTAAATGTTAGCCCGCCCCTTTTGTCTAAAAGCTTGTGTCATTGTACCACTCAGAGAGGTTTTTTACTCTGAGCATAATTTCTCTATTACATTTACATTATTTGCAATCGCATGTTTGTGGGATTTTGCAGTTTATTTGACTATTAGGATCCGAGATGGTCAGATCTGTGGCCTCATCTCATGTTTTAGAGAATTATTCAGATTCAGATTCAGTTCAGATTCAGTTTATTTGCCATTTGCAGTAAAAAAAACCACATTGGAATACATTAGCAAAAAGTCTCCAGTGTGCACAGGCAAATACAGACATAAAACAACATTAAAAGACAGAAATAAAACAAATTGAAGTATACAAATTATATACTGTAAGTGGAAAATATATGGAGATGAGAGTATGAAGGGTAAATAATTCTTTGCTAATCTTGTTCTTTTTCAATTCTAAACACCATCTGTGAAGATTGTAATTACACCAATTGCCAAAACACACTCATGGACAATATTCTCAGAGCAAAGAAAGGTTGCTCACCCATAATCTGAGGTTTCTAACTTTTTTCCTACTGTTAAAAAAAAAAAGTGGTTTCTTGCAGATGCAGGAGGGTCTAAGGGCCGTGATGATCCAGGATATTTCTGGACAGCGGTTATCTTGCAAGAGAGACCAGAGAAAGAGACCAGAGAGAGAGAGAGACCAGAGAGAGAACAGGGTAAAAGGCCAGAGAGAAAATACCAGAGAGAGAGAACAGAGAGATAGAACAGAGAGAGAGACCAGAGAGGGAGAAAAGAGAGAGAAACCATAGAGGGCCCAACCTTTTCTGACCAAAGGTCTACTTTTTAATTAGCAAACCTTCAAAGGTCTATGAGGCCAGTGTCAACACAGTTACAGCCGTTACAAACAACACTTCTTCACACAACCATTAGGCCCTGTCCACACGAAGTCAAGCTCAGGCCTAAACGCAAAAATACTTTATCAATCCAGTGTATCGTCCATACGAGGCCGGCGTTTTGGGGGGGTGTAAACGAACATTTTTGAAACCAGGTCCCAGAGTGGAAAGATTTCAAAACTCCGTATATGCCGCTCCGTGGTTACTGCCTCTCCGCAATGTATCTGAGACGCTTGCGTCATCGCCCCGCCTCTTGTTAAAGCACGCATGCGCCGCACTCAGAAAATAATGACAACAACAATGTAGCTTGTTGGTTTTGTAATCCAGTGTGACCCGAAGCAACAGTTCAACCTCATCGTCCGTCCATACTAATGTAGTACCAGCTCGCCCACTCGCCATGTTGTCTGTTTACAAAATTCCGCGCATGCCCACGGAAGTTTGGGCTTGATCCCGTCATTGCGTCACAGCGCCACCAACAGGTCTGGCATAGTTTCACAGCGTTTTCAGGCGTATTGACTACATTCATATGGACGCACACATCTACTGAGCTAACTCCGTGTTTACAGAAAAAGTTTCTGAAATTATAAGCGTTTTGTCTTCGTGTGGATATAGCCTTAGACATCAGATTACAGATCTGTTTTTATTTTGAACTCTTTGCTCCTCACAATCTTACACAAAAACAAACACAATCTGCATTTTGAGCAATAACAACAGTTCTATGAATCAGACATCCAAAAGCAGTGCTCCACTGAATAATCAAACCCCTGCTCTGGTGGACAGAAGTAAATAAATAGAACTGGCAAAAGGAAGATCTCTTCCTACCTTTGTGAGAGACTTGACACTGGTGTTTCCCATAGTCAGGAGTGTAGAAGGTCGTTGGCCAGATCGGAGAGGGTCGGAGCTGTTGAATGGCTTTAGCATGGCGGAGGGGAAACGAGCCAAACTTATAATTTTCATCCTCAAAGCCTATTTGTCTGATCTGCTATGTGACGGTGGCATTGGCAAAGAAAGCGAACTCGTAGCGTCATTTTCAGACGGTAAACGCGAGCTAGGAGAGGAATTTTGTGAAGAAAGCTAGCCTTTCATGTGGCACGCAGTGCTGTTTTTGCGGGGAAATCTCTCTCCTAGCTTGCGTGTACCATTCGAAAAGGACGTTCCAGGTTTGCTTTCTTTGCCAATGCCACCGTTTCATTGCAGATCAGACAAATAGGCTTTGAATGAGAATAAACAAAAAAATACTCTTCCTCCCATTCAGGATGAAAATTAAAAGTTTTGGCTCGATTCCCTTCAGCCATGCTAAAGTTTAGCAGCGATTCAACAGCCCCGACCCGCTCGGATCTGGCTAGCCGCAACTAGCCGCTATTGTTGTCCAACAGCGGTAACTTACTGAGATTCGTGTTTAACTGCTGCCATAGGTTAAACCTGACCTACTTTTTTTATTTAATTTTCTTTCTCCTGACTGCTGTAGTATACATTTAAATACACACACACACACATTCATACTTTTCATTTATATCTCGGTCTACCTGGAGAGAGAGCCCAGAGAGAGGGACCAGAGAAAGAGAGACCAAAAAGAGAGATGACCATACTGAAATAACAGCTCTGTCAGATATACAAAGGCTAAATCATGTTACAAAGTTTTTGTCTACACTCTCTGGAGGGAAAAGCTGAATTTACAAAACTCATCACTATTTTCCCGCTTTCTCTGTTGGCGTGTTGTGTCAGCAGCAGTGTGAGCAGAGACCCCCCACTCTGTTCCGCACACTTTTCCTTCAGCCTCAGCTTCAAACTCCACCATCATCATATTAGTGTCTAACAAAAAGGACTGTGGTGATGATCCAGGACACTTTAATATTCTACAACATGTATGGACATTTATCAACATATATTCTTTTTTGTGTCTTAACGGTTGATTCTCTGATCTATGTTGGGGATTTCAATGGTTTTGTCCTCTGAGATGTCTACCATTGTGATTTAGGACTATACAACAAAAAATTGTATTGTATTTTCATATTTTCTTCTCCATCAGCAGTCACTAGCTCCTGCTTCGGACACGCTCAAAGTGCAGCAGACGTCTCTGAGTTTCCGCGTTACCTTTCCCTCCCACACACGCACAGCTGCTGAGCTCTTCCGGAGAGGAACGCCAGCCGAATGTACAAACAGACCTCCAGCAACTTTGCAATTTAAATGCACAGGCTTCTCAGTGCAGCTCTGAGGGTGGTGCTTTCCGAGAGCTGTGAAGCCAGTGACACAGTACTCAGGGTGGAAAGAACTGAAAATGTGTACTCAAGTAAATGTACTGTATGGCACAGTGGTTAGCGATTGTGACAAGAAGGTCCTGGTTTCAGTTCCACCTCCAGGCCTCTCTGTGTGGACTTAGTTTTATTAGCTACAAGACATTGGCTTAAACTGTTAAACACATCCTGTGTAATATAAACAGTCTCTGTTACATTTAACATGAAAATCTGCAGTTTTTAAGTGTGGCCTGTATGTGGACAACATTTATTTTATTTAAGATGAAGGTTGTGAGGTTTGTATACGGGTGTGCCTTATAGTACAGAAAGTATGATTATGTGATTAGACGACTACAGCGGCTCATCAGTTTCCTTTCCCCCATTCACAATGAAAGTTGCACAAGGGAAGTATGCATGAGATGTTCATTTTTTCTATGTTAAATGTTACTATGCAGTGATGTTGACAGAACCAGGTGCACTGTCTTTATGTTACAACAATAAAATGAGACATATTCTGCAAAATACACTTTTTTCCTCATCATACACAAACCTGGAGTTGTGTTTAAATCCATTCACGCAAATATCAAAAACATATTTCCTCCGGTGGCACCATAGGGAGTTACTGTACAGGTCGATAGTATCAGCAAAGGTGGTGCAGCCGCTGATGATGAGCTGCAGCCTATCCTCTGGTTGATTTATGCAGAGTCTGCTTGTTTCACACCATTTTTTCTGCTCTGGTTCATAGTGAAATTCTGAATGCTTTATTAAATTAACATAAAAAACACAGTTAGCATTCCTCCAGGAGGATTGGGACTGTACATCCTCTCTCCCCTGGACTGGATCAGTGTAAAACAATGAGCACTGTACTGCTCGGCAAGAAAAATCATAAAGAACAATTCTAAATACCCTTTAGACTTGATTCCGCAGATATTGTCTGCTGAACATATTATTTCACATTCCTAAACATGAAATGACAAAGTAAATAGTCTCATTATCATTTTAATGGGCAATACACAAATGCACACATTCAAAATGACAAAATCCAGATTGGCCCTACTCTCCCCTGGGAATGTTTCCACTGGTCCTGTTTTATCCAGTACCAGGTCCTTCTTTAGTTCCTTTTGGTCCTGGTTATATCCAAGCCAAGCTGGTACTATACTGCTGGAAGGTGGTTACCAAGGAATTTCCCTGGATTCTGGTTTGTTGCAGGTAGGTTTCTAGGATACGGTATCAGATACTTGAGTGTAATGGAAATGCAACCGAGCGGAGTAGAGTAGAGTAGAGTAAAGTAAAAAATATACAATAAATCAAATTTGCTATTAATTCACGCAAATGTGTGTGAAGATTGCTCGGATTTCAGTCACAGTTTCAAACATCCGGTGAAGACGTTTTAATCAGTTTGTAGGAGTAGACGGTTGTTGAGTGACAACGGTTGACTTTTAAATTGAATGTTGAACGCAACAGTAAAAAATTCCAACTTTGAGGGAGAAGCTTCCTATACATATTAGCCCAATAATCTAAATAATAATTATGATTTAATGTTGATAATATAAAATAAAGATTCCTTTAATATTTTTTTTCTCTGTAGTTCATTGGAATCCTTGATTTAGTTATGTGACAGAAGGAAAACACTGACTTTTATATAAAGATACAGTTTCCATCAAACCAAAACTCTATGGTACTGTGATTGGAAAAAAGAAGTACCTTATAACAAGGATATTTGTGATCACAGACAGACAATGCTAACCCCAGGGCTTAATGTAGCCCAGTAGGGAAGTGCTCATGCCTGAAGTTTTACCGGCTCAGTAATTGTTTCCCGTGGTTTAGTGCTCTGTGATCCTGGTGTTTATATTGTGATTAGGTCTTTGTAAATCCAGATTTGAGTCATATAAGGTTGACCAATCAGATGCCTTTATTCACGGGGGGATCTCCAGCTTTTCTCAGCAACACGTCTGCCTCGTTTTGGGGAGACAACGCAGCATAAGGAAGGAAATTATGAGGAAACTGGCTCCAGCTTTTTCAAATCGTCCTCTACATTAAGGCCAACACTGTGGTTTTAGTGGTGTTTCGGACATATGATACAAGCCCAATGTTTTGAATCCAATAAATGGGAGGGGCATCAAGTCTGGGGCATGAAACACAGAACATGTTGGGTGAAATCTAAAAATAGAGTAAAAGTGGCGAGGCAGTGAGGTGTGAGAAGAGTCCTGCTTCAGACCGACAGCAGAAGAGGAAGTGTGAGCTCCGGAGGGAAGGCCTTTGGTGTCACCGTGTCAGCCTCCTTCTTTACACCAAGTATAGGTTGACAATGCTAACCTCCTAGCTCCATGAAGCTTAATAGGGAAGTGCTCATGATGAAGTTTCATCATGATCAGATCCCCCGTGGTCAAGCACTGGTGGTGGCTAGAAGCATGGTGTGAATGGGGCATAGGCGGAGCAGGAGCCAGAGCAGGAGCTCGAGGAGGTTCTGGGAAGGCGTTGGGTGTCAAGCGCTTCAGGAAGGGCTGCTTAGTAGGAAGAGGCTGCTTTTAGACTGCAAGCTTTGCTGTCAGTGGTTGGCAGGGGGGCTGGCCGAGCTGAGCGATTGGCTGAGGCTCGAGGCTGGCAGAGCTGTGTGAGGTGAGAACTTCGGCATGCAGGTCTTCCCAGTCTGAATTTGCGCCTAAGCTTCATGATTATTACTATGGTTTTTGTTATTATTAGATAGATAGAGAGATACTTAATTGATTCCCTGTAGGAGAAATTCAGGTGTATAGCATCAGAAGACTCTCTTTTGTTGTTGTACAGTCAATCAGGTTTGTTGTACAGTCAGTCAGGTTTGTTGTACAGTCTTACAGCAGAAGGAACAAAGGATCTCTTGAAACGTTCCGTTCGGCAGCGTAGTGATAGGAGCCTGTTGCTTCAATTACTCCTCTGAGCGGCCATAGTGTCATGCAGAGGGTGTCTTGAGTTACCCAGGATTCCCTGCATTGGAGCCCTCATCCTTCTCTCCAGCACAGCTTATTATTATTGTTAATTATTATTATTGTTTGTTATTTGTTATTGCTTTTCTTGAATGATCATTTTTATTTTTTGTTTTTGCTGCTACCGGACACCTGAATTTCTCCGACGGGGATCAATAAAGTAATTATCTATCTATCTATACAATTTCATGATTAAATGTAGAATTTCGAAATGTGTTAAATGTTGACACATGAATGATAACATGATTGTGTTTCGACATGTGCTGTATTTAAAATCCACAGCACTAACCTCCTTCCTCATGGCTTCCCATTTGGTCAGAGGGCATCGATAGGCATGCTAATGGGAAATGCAGAGCCTTCATCAATGCCATGCTCTAACACAGAGTTACAAGATGGGGTGTCTGGGAGATAGGCCTGCAAAAGAGCAAGCATGTTCTTAAACTGCCCTTTACTGAGATAAGCCAGATTGGTGCCTAAATTGGATATAAACTCAGTGTTTGACAACCTTCCACACTGTTGTGCAACAAAAGGCTCCCTCCTTACAAAGAAAGCATGTTGACATTCCAACATTCTTTCTCCGCTCAGGAGAAAGGGCCAGAGACAAGGCAGAAACAAAAGTTGGGAGTGACGTGTCACCTCCTTTTTGTCAAATCACCTTTTCATACCAGCCTGGGAAGAAGCAAGCTCTTCCTTAGCTAGCATGGTAGCCCACTGCAACCGCTGTTTATTGTTTTCTATTATCAACATGAGTGGATCACATGCCATGTCAGAGTTTAGAATGTTAAATAAGGAGAAGAAATATGAAGGTGTGCAATGCGTTTACTTTTGAATGCGCTGGATAACGGCTGCAAGTCCCGAGTAGCTCTGAAACAGTTGTTTTGTGCTTTACAATTTTTCTTTTTCTTGCTTTTCTCTACTTGCATTGTTGCTGCAGTACAGTGTTCATGGTTTTACACTGGTCTAGACCGGAGCGGAGAGGATTCATGGTCTGAACCAAGCAGATCAGGTGAAAATCCACTGGAGGAATGCTGACTGTTTGAAAAAGGCTAATGAAGCATTTAGCATTTTACTTTGGACTAGAGCAGAGATAATGGTCCAAACCAAGCGCCTACTCCACCTTGTCACCTGTCCTGCTCCACTTAACGGCTACTCCACCTCTGCTGCTATAACCTATCCTGCTCCACCCAGATACTGCTCCATATCTGCTGCTGTGACCTGAAGGGCTATCTATCTAATGCTGTAAGTGCTGTCCGAGGTGCTGAAATCTTCTCTCTTTGGCCTTCCTCTGGTCTCTCCCTGGCTCTCTCTCTGGTCTCTCTCTCTGGTCTAATATCTAGTCCTAATCTCTCAGTCCAAGATGTGCTTTTCCAATCCTTTAAAGGAAGAAATGTCTTGAGTTACCCAGGATTCCCTGCATTGGAGCCCTCATCCTTCTTTCCAGCACAGCTTATTATTATTGTTAGTTATTATTATTGTTAGCGCTTTTCTTGAATAACCAATTTTATTTTTTATTTTTGCCGCTACTGGACACCTGAATTGTGTCAGGTGCTCCTTTGAGCTCTGCTCACGTGGCCTCAGTATACACCAGAACTCTTTACTCTCTTTTTTATTCCATCTTCAACATTCTATGCTGCAATTCTCCTTTGAGCTCATTCAGAAATACGTTTCAAAGCCTGGAGCTGCCTGCTTCAATAAGGCAGAATTCCTAAGATCCCATTTTACATTGGGGGGACGTCATAAAAGCATTTTCACAGGTTATTATCACATGTGTTTATGTGATAAAATGGGTGATAGGAATCAGACTCAGGCAAAACGGGATCTTTGTACGACAAAGCCTCCTGGCTGGTTTATTCACAAAATGGTCGTTAATTTCAGGCAGAACAAAAGACACAGATACATTATATATGGAAATCTACGTCATCATAGAAAAGGCCAAACCTTCGGCACCAAATAGCCTAAACAACGAAAGTCTCTGTGGTCCTTGAGACCTCCACAAGGCCAGGTTATTAATACTATTTTGTCTTGCATTTGTCCACCTGTGCAGTACATAGGTCACTGTTTACCACACCGGGAACAAAGAAAAAGGTAGAAGTGGGAGAAAAATGTCCAAAGAGCTTCAGGGAGATGGATGGTCTTCCTGTATGAGATTTCAACTTAGAGCACATAAAATGTATTTGTCTCTTAAAGTAATTCAATATTTCAGGGCATAAAGGCATACTGTAAATTAGAAATATCTTCAGTTTGAACCAAACTTTGGGATGGAAGTTGATTCGTCATCTAATTTGCATATTGTGACGTCATCAAGGTGGCGGCCATTTTGGAAAATGTTAATTATTGTATAGAAAGACTTCAAAAAGCTGTAGCTTGGGAGTTTTTTTAGATCAGGGAATACTATAAACAGTGAATGTGAAATATCTTTAGTATGAAATGATTTTGGGATCGAAATAAATTCCCTGATCCAGACTATAGATGATGTTTTAGCACTGGTTCGCGGCCACATGGAATTGTATTATTTTCAAAGACCTTCAGTGAACAAGACAGCACTTTTTTTAGTTTACTGTCATGAAATCTGGATATTGGTTTCAATATTTCCCTTTCAAAGAAGTGGTGGGCTTACTATTTTTCTCAGTGGAAATGAGGCTCCAGGATTTATCGTTTAGAAACAGAGATGAAATGAATGGGCTCAGAACATGTCAGATCGTCTTAACAAGAAACAACAGACTCTTCAACACTTCTGATCCACTTTTGTGGATTATTTTCTCTCAAGAACTGCCTTCATCCTCATCATCGCTGTTGGTAAAGGCAGTGAACGCAATTAGCGATGTGATTTTTTCCCGCGGCTCCCCCGCGACTTCTCCCGCGTTCCCCAGACCAAGTACTTTTCTGGTACTGAAGACCTCGTGAGTAAAATAAAAAACACTCTCTCCCTCTGCTCAGCTCTCGCTCCTCTCAGCTCTACCGCTGCTGCTTCGCCTCCACGCCGCTGCGCCGCAGGTGTTTTACAAACTCAATTTACTCAAAAACTTTCAATATAACCACACCCACAAATATTACAGGCACACATGTCCACTAACCCCTGGTGAAAAGTATTAACAAGATTCTTATGGCGTCAAAATAGGGTCTGCTTAAACGTAACCGTAAAGCAGGAATTGTAAACGTAGGTTCTAAGTATTGTAAACATAAAAAAATATTGTAAACGAAAAAACTGTAGCGTAACCGTAAAGCAGGAATTGTAACCGTAGGTTGTAAGTATTGTGAACATTAAAAATATATTGTAAATGAAAAAATTTAAAACTTACATTTACGGTTCTGATTTTTCATGTTTCGCTTCAAAAGTTATGTTTACGGTTCACAAGTTATGTTTACGATTCACAAGCTACGCTTACGGGTCAAAACTTACGGTTACGATACATATTTCATCCAACCCCTTTTTGGAGGGGCGGGATCAGCGCGCCCATTGGCTGGAGAGACCGGATGTCACAAAAGCCAAACATACACACGTTGCTACAATCTTTACAGTATGGTTACTACAGAAGACGAAGATCAGGTTTCAGGCCATCTACGGAGACTTCATAGCTGGTAACTGTCTGTGTCCTACAGAAGCTAATAATGAAAAAGTCCAATCCATAAGTGATCACTTGGTTACATTGTGTCGCTATAAGAAGACAACCCGCCGTGACCTGATGTAATCATCATCAGTCAAGTTAAAGCCAGCTCACTTTTAGCGCCGCTATAACAAACAGCTGACGTTGCTAAAATGCTAACATTAGCTGTTTTGCTAAATGTTAGCTAGGGAGGCTCCTTCGTTTTAGTCTGAAGAGAAACATTCTTCAAATAACTAACTAAACAGTTGTTCATAAGTGAGCCTGTGTAGCCTTCTAGTCACAACAATACTGATACTGTGAGTGGATGAAGAGCACACCAATATTTTAGAGCTGTAAAACTATCTAAAATCACAAACTTGTGTTTTTACCATTAATACAAAGACAACTGGAGAACAAAAGTGATCAACCTGTATACCACTCAAAATGTAGTAACTACTTATTAATGTGGCTTTTTTCCTTTATCAGGAGAACTGCGCCCTGCATCTGAGGAGGGGACTGCTGAGCTGAATGCATGGAGAGACGTGAAGTGGATTTGTGTTTTATTTTGTGCAGAGCTACTAGTAAATGTCATTCAGTGGTCCTCCTTGTGTCCTGCTCCTTCTTCGGACAGCGCAGAACATAAAACATAACGCAGATTACACTAATAAAGGGGTTAATGGGTGTGCACCAGGTTAAGACTGTAATTGAACATTAAAAGCAAGTTACATGTCCATACTCTGCCATACAGGAACAGTTCAGGGTAAGGATGTACACCAAGTCTTTGTAGACGTACACCCAGGCATCATAAGGCTTTGACTTAATGCCCACTCTCTGACTGTGGAGCACATCAGCCTCAAAACATAGAACTCAGTCCCAGAGTGGAAGTATTTCACATTCTTCACATGTCCACATAACACATAATTGTATGTATTTATAGATTTATATGCTTTTGGGTTTTCTTTTAATAATTTTTTTTCTTGACACTCACGGTTGCCTTACAACCAAGTAAAAAAAGTGTATTTTAAAAACAGTTAAAAGCATCATGGAGAGAGGAGAGTGTGGTTATGATGTTAGTGAGTGGGCTTGTCTAAACAGATGAGTTTTGAGGGTGGATTTGGAGAGGCTCTATTCCACATGGTGACAAGGCGGGCAGGAGGGACCAAGAGCTGGAGAGGATAGGGATTTTAGGGATGTTAGCCATCCTAAATTAGCAAACACAGTACATTAAGTTAATTTCGATAAGATATCATGAAGCCAATGAAACGTACTATTTAGCAAGTTTCACAGATTTGTTTAATCATTCAGCTAGTTACCTCATTTGTTTCAAAACTTTATGTACAGGTTATGGACTGACAGATTCATTGCTAGCTAGCATAGGCTCATTAGGTAAGCCTCTATAATCATGTAAATAATAAGCAAACAAAAAAATCAAAGACATAGTTTTATTCACCTTTGATAGCAGTAGATAATCCTGACATGACAAAGCATTCAGTGTGAACAACGTACAGTGGTGATGAAGGTCCCGAGGTGTAGCTTAGCTGGCTAGCCTTGGGGCAACATAGGCATATGACGTTATTACGAGAGCATATTTCACACGATCTAAACATGACAAAGTGTAATTAGGGTGTCCACAAGAGTGCACATACCACGTGAAAGCCTACAATAGCCAGCCCAGTTGAAAAAATGTGATCAATCATACGATGTAGAGAGTTCGAACGACACTTGAATTTTGAATGGTGTGTGTTTTGCTTTTGTGATGACGTAACATCCGGTCTCTCCAGCCAATGGGCGCGCTGAGCCCGCCCCGCCAAAAAGGGGTCAGATGAAAAATGTATCATAACCGTAAGTTTTGACCCGTAAGCGTAGCTAGTGAATCGTAAACATAACTTGTGAACCGTAAACGTAACTTTTGAAGCGAAACATGAAAAATCAGAACCGTAAATGTAAGTTTTAAATTTTTTCATTTACAATATATTTTTAATGTTTACAATACTTACAACCTACGGTTACAATTCCTGCTCTACGGTTACGCTACAGTTTTTTCGTTTACAAAATTTTTTTATGTTTACAATACTTAGAACCTACGTTTACAATTCCTGCTTTACGGTTACGTTTAAGCAGACCCTATATTGACGCCATAGATTCTGCACCACATTTTTACATACAGCCTGTTTAAGTGAGCAATGTTGCTTGTCGCAATATTGCGACTTTGGCGCTTAAAGGGTTAAGGTTAGGCAGTTTTGAAGGCAAAAGGGGGTCAAACTCGGTATTAGCAAGGTGTACCTAATAAAGTGGCCAGTGTGTGTCTCCTTTAAGTTGTAAAAAATATATTCAAACATGTTTATCTTGCCAATGGTGGTTGTGTGAGCAGGGTGGAGAAAGGTGAGAAAGGGACCATCGTCCAAACCTGTCCATTTTTCTGTCTCAGGACTTCCTCTGAACACGAGGAGCGCATGGGAGGCAGCTCACACATCTCCAAACATTCTTGCTGACTGCCACCATACAAAAAAACAACCATTACCAAACATGTAACTCACAAAAATATTTTATTATCATTCGGTAATGTAAGCTAGAATTTCCCCCTCATATCTAAATTCACAAAGACTTGTTTGAGTCCAAAATGGTGAGTGCTACTGAAGTAAAGGAGTTATCTTTTCAATGCATCTGATTTGAGCCATGTTGTCCTTGAGCACTTCTTTATCAGGTTTCATTGAGCTCTGTCATTTGCATTGTCCATCTGTCTACAGTCTCTGTTGTTGTGCCGATGTGTGTAAACATATGTTTGTTCCTCTACAGTGACACAGCACAGTAGCGGCGGCCTTGGCTCTGTTTGCTGCCACTATCACTGCACTCAGGTAATGAACGTTGGTCAAGGCCACACGCTCTGCACCGCCCAGGCCTTTCCAGCTGCAATCACACAATCAAAGCCCACATTCACACAAGAGTCTGTGTGCATGATTTTACAAGGGGTGGGGAATTTGGCTTTAGACCACGCATAGACTATTTAGTTACTTAAAAACACAATACAGACTTAAAATAGTTTAATAATAGAAAACAACCTGGTCAAAACTATAGAACTGATGGCAGCAGCAAAAAAGAGAAGACATCCCTCACTCAGCCAATCAGCTCTCAGCCCAATGCGCCAAAATGTATTCTAAGTATGCAAGAGAACGCAGCTGTTGTGTAGATGTGGTCTGGTTTGGTGGAGTTGGGCATCATAAGCCCACTCGGCCTGGCCGGGCTCTCTATTGGGCCCACCACCCAAAGAGGGATCCATGAGGGTGGGGTGCAGAGAGGACTGGGCGACAGTTAGAGGTAGGACATGGGCGATCTCGCAAAAAAGTAAAATCTCGATTTTATTTCCTGCTTTGGACGATTTTGATTTTAAATCGAATTTCATTAAAGTCACCAAAGACAGACTTATCCCTTAAAAATATTTTTTTATCTTTCCACTCAATATTCAAGTTTCAAAACTATTTTTAATTTGTTTCCCCCAATAAGTATTATAAAAGTCTTGTACAGACTGTGCTGATATTGCAAGTATAACTCATATGCTGCTGGAATCCTTTATTTGATTTAACATTTATCAAATTTTTCACAAATGCAACTTTTTCAAAAGCTGATTAATTTCCTAAATTCGATTTATTGCCCAGCCCTAGTTGAAGGCGGAGTTTTCGACGACCCAGTTCACACACACAACACCCCTGGACGCGGGAAGGTGTTCCGGGTATGTCTCACCGGGAGGAGAGCCCGGGAAGACCCAGGACACAATGGAGGGATTATAGCCGCTTTGCCACCGCAGAAACTTCGGGGTGATTTCACAGGGCCAGCCTCATTGGTGTGTCTCCACTGCATGGACCCTCCTCAACAGGGCCATTTAAAAGAAGTTTTATGAGGAACAACGGAGTATCTCCTCCATGCTAGGTACTCCGTTCGGCCCTGTACAGTTCCCGGTGGGGAGTTGGGGTCAACCCTAACCCAGCACTGATTTGGCTAAAGCTAGAGCCACTGGAAAACAAACAACAAGTGCAATATGGACAATAAATGGACAGATCATGAGGTGCAGGCATTGATTGCAGAGGGGTATTGAGGCATTGCGGCAAAATTAAAAGATATATCAAGACGTATCAATGCCTTGATATATCACACTTTGGGGATTTATTACACTCAATTTATCCCAACAATGACCAAGCAAAGCTGTAGTATAAAAAACACACCACAAAAACCCAAAGAGGTTCCCACCGTAATATAAATAATTATTGATTACGCAGTCTCACTTTAACTCATAGTCCCACCCCCCTCCTTATACCAGGAACTCCTGCAGTGGGTGTTTCCACTGTCACTCATGTCTCCCAGCTGACCTGGGAAGGCCTTGGGGTCCCCCCTGATGAGCTTGAGGAAGTGTGTGTTGATAAGGGAGTATGGGCGTCTCCGATGAGACTGCTGCCCCCGCGTTTAAGTTTATGAAAATGGATGGATGAATATTAAGCACCGCTGCACAGACTCCTGGCCCTCAGCCAAGCGTTTATCTGTGCTTCTGCAAGTCCTTTGTTTATGGCAATATTTTTATGATTTTATTACATAATATTAATCTCTTTGTGTTTTATATTTAAAGTGTTATTCAAGGTCAAAGCCGGCTGAAGTTAGGTAATCCACGAGGCAGCCTATCCCCCAGCCAGTTTGGGTCAACATGGCTTTTGTAAACACTGGTCGCTGCTATTTGAAGCTTTCAACACCAAACAAGATAGTTTCTGTGTCCGAGTGGTTTCCCCCATTAAAGCTTGGGTACATAACTTTCATCCTAAAATTTTAACTATGCAATAAAATTCATCAATAATTCCATACTCAGAACAGCTTGGTTCAAGACCAGATGATGGATACAAGCGGTTCACATGGGTTTTCTCCGCTTCGCTCCCTTAAGTTGTGTTTACACCGCCGATGGACACATTGATATACGTTCACTGGATTTCAGTCGCATTAGTTTAGAAAATCTGCCGTACTGCCCTGTGATGCCGCAAAACATAAGGCAGAAGTGGTGGGCGGCCTTTGGTGCAAACAAGTTTAAGATAGCAGCTTTTTTAATACAGTTCTCCTCCACAAGTGAAGGTCCTCAACAATTTTACGGTCCCGGGATCCTCCAGAGACATTATATTACAGAAGTATCTGTTCACAGAGCTGCACCATGGATGTTTTGTATTATTAATCAGTACTTCTGCAACTACCCTTTAGTAGCACTTCTTTACAGTCACCACCCATGAGAGACTGAGAACTCAAGCTTGAGGCATATGTTCACAAGCACTGTGTCCCCCATCGTCAGTCCCCATTGTCAGCCAATGACTTTGCATTAAAACTTGGTCCGGTCTGAACGCTCCTTTTGATAGAGGAGCTCAGTCACACGAGAGAAGCTCAGAGTAGAGCTGCTGCTCCCTCAGAGATAGAGCAGCTCAGTCACAAAGGAGGAGCTCAGAGAAGAGTCCCTGCTCCCTTAGAGATAGAGGAGTTCAGTCGCATAGAAGGAGCACAGAGTATAGCCGCTGCTCCCTTAGAGATAGGGTGAGGAGTTATGTCACACAAGGAGTGCTTGGAGGTGAGCGGCTGCTTCTCACCATCAGGAGGAGCCAGTTGGAGCAGCTCACGGAATCTTCTTTTTGGGGGTACCTCCTGGAACAGTGCCAGGCCTGTCCCAGCAGGAGGAGACCAGAATGAGACCAGAATAAAATCCAGGACATTTTGGAGGGTCAATGTCTATAGAGCAGGGGGTCAAACTCATTTTGGTTGGGGGCCAAGTTTAAAAACATAAGTAGTAGGGAAGTCTCTGCTTAAACTGCTGCCTCTTGACCCGTTAACATTGTCATTGGTTTTCTTGCTGAACCCAAAAAATGAAAAACTCTTTTAAAAAATTAGACATTACAAAGTTATACTTCGTCAGCGCTAACATATTTTGGCACAAAAGCCTTCTTTAAAAGTTCTGAACTTTAACTCCCTGTGCTTTATGAGTTTAGTGGAATTTCTGTTATTATAGAGAACACTGCTGACATGTATTAAAATGTCAGCTGAAGCCGCACTTCACATAGGTACAGACTGCAGTCTGTAACTATTTCCTTTTCCCTTTACTTTTGAAATCCGTATTTTTATACAGATTTTTATTTTATTTTATTTATTGTTTTTATTATTCCACACTTTTTTGCAACAGACACACAGCAGGCTATGCTCTCAACATGAATGGCGCACAACTGGAACCACAGGCTAAATTACATTCTGCTAATTTGTCTGCCTCACTGGTGTGAGCATAAGCCAATGTGCACAGGCCATTGATTTGAATGAGCAGACATCTTGCGCTAGCATACCTAGCCGGTGGGGGTGGACCCAAGAAGAGAATAATACAACAAAACAATGGAGAAATGTACATGTCACATTTGGCATAGATAGAATGGCGACTTCTTTCCTCTTGAAAACGGATTTACAGGATGATCCAAAAGTCGACTCTTGGCCCAAAGCTACGTTCTAGATGCGTGTTAATGCTGAGGGAATTTTTTTAACCACTCTAGTTTAACTGCTGTGGACTTTAGAAGGTACTAGTTAAATGAGTGACATTTGTGTCTTAATTTGTTCATATTTAAACTTTATACAAAACTCACGGAATTTATGTCCGCCATATTGGATTACTTTGGCATGCACAGGTTTTCAATACATCAAACAGCTGCTGTTTAGGATGTAAACTCAACAAGTGGCGCAACTCGACAGAACACTGGCTAACAAATGTGCAAATGCGTGTTTTCACATTTTCCTGCCCCCACGGCCATTTTGAAAAAGCCCCATAGAAGCCAAAAGTGATGGTACATTAGTTTCAACGGCGGAGATAGGCGTGACTACGTTCATTCATATTTACAGTCTATGGCGTGAACCATGCAAGCTCTCCATTAATACATAATAACAGTGGTGGGCCCTCAAGGCGCGGAAGGCCTAACCCAGCCTAAACATAAACATGAATATATTTTCTAATATTTATATTTCCACAAATATGTATTAAATGATTCCCCGCAGTCTATACTCATTTCATAGTTTTTCTACATTAGTTGTGCAGCTTCCATCGCAAGGTCGATATTTGAAGGCTGGTTTTTCTGTTTAAGTCTTTATCCAATCATTATTCAGCATCATGTGTTGCCAGGTTCCAGAATCTACCTTTAGACTTCAGAAGCAACAGTGCTGATCCATGGAGTTTAAAGTGAGGGATAAGAAACCTATGGCATTGATCAGTCAGCAGCTTAATAACGTAATAAATCTTCTAGAAAAACTTCTCATTTGTGTGTGTGTGTGTGTGTGTGTGCATGTATGTGTATGTGTTTCTGTGTATTAATGTATTATTATTACATGTGTTTCCTTTTCTTGTTCATCTATATTTCTTTCTCGCTGTTATAAACTGTTTCTCTTTTCCCACCTACCAGAGTGGGTGTTTCTTCAATGTTAGACCCTCAATTTGGCCAAGCTTTTTTTCTCAATTCCACAAACATCTGCCCAGAATCCAAAATGTGAGTGATGTTTTCTCCTTTGACAATCTGTCTGACTGAATATGTCATGCTCTTTCACACCTGACTGAATCATGGAGAAAATTGCATCAGCTTTCCGCATACAGACACAGAGACTTTCTCCTTCGTGCAAATATTTAATACTTTAAATATCAAGACACGGTGATGTCTGGTGTCGTCCTTCTCTCCTCAATGCCTCTTGCTCCATGTCTCTGCTGCTTCAGGACACAATGAACATCAGAGACAGAGCGGAGTTAGACATTGACTCATGTCACTCATTAGCACATTGTGTTTGTATCTGCTAGGATCAGACACTTCCTACTCACTTTATGTTATGTTAATGATTTGAAAACAATTGTAAATTTCCTGGTAATGTCTAACAGGAAATAAGTTCTTGTGCTTCATAGCAAGAAGGTCCTGAGTTCAATTTCACCTCCAGGACATTATCCTCCGGGTTTCCCCTATACACTAAAAACATGTACAATAGGTCTGCAGGAGGCACATACCAGTAATATGTTTATTTACTATTTTGCTCTTGTTTCTGCAATGTAATGTAACGATGGCAATGTTACAATGAGATAATTGTAACATTGCCATCGCCCTAAAAGGTGTTAAATTCATATTAGGGATATTAAAAAGGGTTAAATTCAAATTAGGGATGTGGTTGTTTTCTCTAGAATGTTTAATTAGCTTTAAAACCATATAGCAGGCCGTAGTAGAGCATACTCTGAGTTTGTAGCTGTGTACCCCTGGGGTCTGCATGCCCCCAGTTGGGAAACACAGGTCTAATTAAAGGCTCACACATGTAAACATAATTTTCACTGGAGAAATTTCCAGTGTTTTATTTATAAAAAACTGCCCTCACTCCATGATGTCATGGTGTAAAGCTTCACTGTAAGAATTGGAAAAAGGACCATTTAGACAGAAGGGGTGGGGGGAAATCTTCTGTATGATGCCTGAAAAGAGTAAAAAGATTAACTGTGGTGCTCGCAGTAGCTT
The DNA here is from genome assembly GCA_964034765.1 of Knipowitschia caucasica. Lineage (NCBI taxonomy): Eukaryota > Metazoa > Chordata > Actinopteri > Gobiiformes > Gobiidae > Knipowitschia > Knipowitschia caucasica. The sequence goes on from OZ035836.1 coordinate 31,393,695, forward strand.
CCAAACAATTGTGTTGTGATTGCGTGATGTAATCTACTCATGAGCCAACGTATGTGTCAAAGACAACGATTGCGAACATATTGTTTTTATATATATCTGTTTTATTTTTACTGTCTGCAGCTCCTCCAGAGTAACTGGACCTCTTGACCACATCTGCAACCAGTGTTGTCCTTGTTTGAGCTGGGTTTGATCAGACAGCCGAGTATGGGTAGATTTGCTGTGGTGAAATAATAGTACAAAACATGCACAAACGTTTCAGTTCTGTTAACACTTGCAAACCTTAAATATTGATCTTAAATAAGCAGCTCGTGGACAGCACTTGGATGGGAGTACACTTTGAAAGCAGATGCCAGTGCGAGACTATGGTATTGTTAATTGGTAGTATTGTTTTGGAATGGGAGACACCAGGTGCGGCTGTAAAGCTGCAAACTGGTGTTGTGTCCACACTAGTGTGTGTGTGTGAATGGTTAGTGGTGGTGGGAGGGGCACAAACTGATTTCCTAGCTTCAGTTTGTGTGCCCCATGGCCGCTGTGGCTACTGGAATGAAAGAATAATGACATGTCTTTGAGTATCCAAAAAAAGCGCTGTATAAAACTAATGCCACACAGATCGGCCCCTCTCAAACCAGCATCAAACCAAATTTCAAAAACAAAAACCATCATTCATGCATGCAATTGCGTCACACTGCTGTATTGCAATGCTGAGGTTAGGGGGCGGGGCTAGTAGAAGTGCTTTTAAATACTCCTGCAGTGAGCTGGCCTCTCATTCACCACAGTCTTCCCTTTATAGAGACAGTCCTTCCTTTGCAAATATGTTCCTGAGCATCGCTCTCATCTGGGCTGTGGTGGTGGGGCTCTGCTGCCTGCTGTGGCTGGCTCTGGGCATCCGACGCAGGTACAGACACCGCTTTTTCTGAGACTTGAGTAACGATTTTATTGAAATGAAATGTGTTTTGTCATTGCTGGGTTACCTAAATTTCAAAACCACAAAAGATTGAACTAAGTATTATCACTCTCAAAAAAGTTATTTTACAACTATTATCCTCATGCACTATGTGTGTACCCGAGCTTTAGATTTGGGAGATTATCTTGAAGTGTATAGAAATATAGTGTGTGTATATATATATATATATATATATGTATATATATATATATATACGAGAACACAATTTTGATCTATCAAACCTGAATTGATCTATGAATTCAGGTTTTTTGACTATTTGCAAGAAAAGAGTCATAGTCTTTGCAAAACTCAGGTCACAAAGTTACAACGTGGTTCAGATATGATCCTACAATTGACAAGAAAAATAAATCTGTACCAGGCATGTCCAAGGTACGGTTCTTATGTCATTTTATATGGCCCTCTGCCAAAGTACCTAAGTAGCTGTGGTACCTAAATTTCAAGCCACAGTAAATTAAACTATGTAAACTATTTGTGGCTCTTAAACTGTTCAATTCTATCAATAATTTTAACATGCTTGTGTTTGTGGTCAAATCTTTTGAAAAGTTAAATCCCTCACTCAGCCATTTAGCTCTCAGACCAAAGCGTCAAATATTGACTCACTGGGTTCATTCTCACATTCAGTATAATTTATTTGTTTATCGCCCCAAAACAGTGGTTATCTTAGAGGACTGGGAGGCCCATATTGAGAGAGGGATCTGCTACCATGTATGAACAGGCTGTAGAACCAGCACCGAGGCTCTAGATCCAGGATTAATGCTATAGATCAAGTACTGAGGGTGTACTGTAGATCCAGGACTGTGCGGTGCAGGTCCCAGTCAGGGAAGGGGGGTGCAGCCCATGAGTCCACAGGTGCACAGAAGATAACATGTTCTCTGTAAATATAAAGACAGTATATTGTGGCCTGATGTGTTCAGACATTATTTAAAAGACAACATGTATTATTTCTGAGGCTGCAAACCCCAGCTATGACAAGAAGTGGAAAAGGAATGAACGGGACATTCCCAATAATATTCTTGGACTGGAATGATAGCATTCATGATAATGCTTACCCCTTGTAGATCATATTAATTTGTTTTGCAAATATTTTGCCAATGGTGATGTTTAACCATTTAGACAGGTGCTTTTTTCGGTTCATTGCCCCAGCATGTCTAACATGCTAAGTATGAGTAATAAGCAAGATGTCTAAAGTGCGCCTTCACATATGACAGGACCTGTTTGGCATGAGGTTGAGTGCTTCTCAAACACTAACTGCTTTGTCTATTGTCATTTTTCAGCTGCACACAACTAAATGACCCGATTTGCAAATGTTCTCTACTTATAGCTGGACAATTCTAACTCACTTACTCAATAAACCCCAACAGAGAAGTGCTCATGGGGAAGTTTTGCTCCTCTCGCTGGCTCCTATTGACGTACATGTAAAAGTAAACTCTTCCAACTCAGTAACTGTGTCACACTCACCCTTTTGGGCTTAAATCTGTGGTTAAGTGCTTTCTGTGATCCGGGTGTTTATACTGTGATATTGTCTTTGTGAATACAGAAATGAGCAATATAAGATTTAATTCCCTTTCAGACTCTGAGGCCCTGTTTTCACAGAGACGCTGTAATAGTAAGACGATAGAGTTGACTCTCGGATTGGCGTCGGTATTTGGCAGTGAAAATGCAAGCTTTGAAAAACAACAATAAAACTAAATAAAAGGGGCCATATTGCAGCCCTGTGAACACAAAGATCACACAACAATGGTGGTGGTTCAACTTTTGCTGTTTGCTTCAGCAGCTATTTGAGTAGTTTAGTCCCTTGAAACAGAACTTTCATAGAACAATCGTGTTTGTCGTTTCTGAATGAGCATCAAAACCACGCAAAGCTGTAGTTTCAGTTTGTTGCTGCTACTGTTAAATGCAGAATGATGTTGGTGAAATATTATCCGTCTCTCCGGTGCCAGAGGAGGATTACTGGTGGGTGTTGCGGTTGTTATGTTGTAGAGTTCCACTGCCCACTACTGGCTGGGTGCTATAAATACATTGTTTTCACTCACCGTGTCAATGCTTTGCACTTCGAATCCTGGTTGTTTTTCTAAGTGCTTGTCTACGTTTCTGCGTAAATAGAGTCTCCAGTGGTTTTTTCGACATTCCTTTGTGACGCTCCTCTGACACGCACACACAGAAGCCACCCTACGCTTCACCTCAGTACAGGCTTGTTGTTATTGCATACAGGTTTTTCAGGTGGCGCGATAGCAAAAAGTCAAGCTCTGACAATCAAAATCCAATGTTATTTATCTCTTGTCTGTGGATCAGGCCACACGCCTCAGAAGTCTCACAAGATGACCGCCTTCACATGCATTCAGAGACTTAATAAGGTTCATTAGTGAAAGAACTTCAAGTGCTTTGAGTGTGGTTATTTTCAGTAATTGTAGTTTTATAACATAACAAAAACATGGAGTTATTCATAGTAAATAGGAGGAGGAGGAGGAGAAGATTAAACCACCTTACAAAAAATCAGGTAGTTTCCATGCATTGCATCCTCTGTCACATCTTTCGACCAGCTCTTTGAGACAGAAAAGTTAAAAAGGGAGGAGAACCCTCACTCAGCTCGTAGCCAAACAGCAAATATAACGTGAAGCAGTACACGTGCTCCAACAATCCAATCATGTCCTTTTTAATGCATCTTAGACACACACACACACACACACACACACACACACACAATCCTTAGAGACAGCAGATTAACAGGCAAAGAAGGTGGAGGCTGGAGTATCTCATAACTCATTTTACATAAATGTAAATTGTATTAAATAATGTTGGTGTTGATGATCTTTTTAATTGACTTTATGTTTATCTTTTTATTTTATTTTATTTTATTTTATTTTCCTAGCACGCACGCTTGCACACACACATACACACACACACACATCTCCCTCCCTCCCCATATGGTATTGTTTCATGTTCTCTCGATATTTGTTTTTCTTTGTATGTCCCCATGTTTTGTCGCTGCCTCAATGTTTTCTACACGCACATGCACGCACACACACATCTCCCTCCCTCCCCATATGGTATTGTTTCATGTTCTCTCAATATCTGTGCTTACACACACACACACACACACACACACACACACACACACACACAGCCCATTATGTAATGTTTCATGTTGTCTCAATATTTGTATCTCTTTGTATGTCCCCATGTTTTGTCGCTGCTTCAACATTCTTTTTGCCGTCGTACCAATCATTTTCACTTTTGTATGTCTATGTGTCACTCTTGTATGTCTATGTATCACTTTTATGTATGTCTATGTATCACTTTTATGTATGTCTATGTATCACTTTTATGTATGTCTATGTATCACTTTTATGTATGTCTATGTATCACTTAATAAAGGAAAAAAAATAAAAAATACAGCAAATATAACATGATTTGTTCCCAACATTTGACTTATACAACTCAATATCATAAGGTATCCCATCTTTCATTGAGAAAAACATCATTATTAGGCATTAATAATTAATGTAATTTGTATAAGACAAAAAGCTGGGTTAAAAGCTGGTTGCATTCCAACACGGAACAAAGCATTCTGTATGCGTCACTTGCTCCATGTACAACGTCATGTAACTTGCACAACAGTAGTAGTAACAGTAGTAATACCTGCCAGAGAGGCCGGAGAGGGACCTGAGAGAGACCAGAGGGAGGCCAGAGAGAGAGAAAGACCAGAGAGACCACTGCCGTGTTCCCTGGAGTTCAAACAGCCACAACAGTCTGTGTACATGTCTGACCTATTGCACTATCCAGTATGCACAATATTTGAGGATTTACAATTCTCCTCTGATAAAATGTATGTTATACACTTAATTCAATCAAATACCGCAAAATGATTTCTTCCTTTTGAATGAGACGTTTGTTGTTTCTAGAGACTAATTCTACTTGATTATCTGTTACTTGACTCACAATTCAAGAATTTTAAACTTCCACAAACATCAATTGATCTTTATAGAGACTTTAACCATTTATTCTGTCAAAGAAGGAAAGCCTACGGACGAGGTAAACATAGGGTTTGTGTACCTAACTTTTTTATTTCTTAAATGACAAAAGTTTGTCCCTGAATGCAGGCCCGTCGCAAGGGGGGTGCGAGGCCCTGTGCGAACTCGAAACGCGAGGCCCTGCCCTGACACTTTTTTCCCAGATCTGAGGAAAGTTTTTCCTGTTATAATCTTTGACATGAATTCAGCACCACCTCGCGCGGTGCTTGACGAGATCAGCACGCGTGTAACCGAGTGTCTTCGCTCCTATGCAGCGTTTGGCGCGCGCACGTACACACGCACACACACTCTACGGCACTTGGTATTGCAATATTGGTCGCGGTCTTTTTAGCTGACATGTCTCTTTCGTCCTGTGGCAAAATGGTAGAGCAACTCAAAAGATTGAACCAAAAGGAGTCTTTTTCTTCTAATAGTTAGATTTTGGCAAAATGCGCCAAAATGGCTATGAGGCGGAGTCAATATTATTATTTTTTTCTCATCAAATAACGTTTTTGCCATGCCTCCACACACTCTGACAACATACGCTCCTCCTCCTCCACACTGACAACAACAAAATAGCGAACTATCTAAATGACGTCACTAAGACACGCCCCCGCCGCCTGTCAACTCCCGCCCACATGTTTCGGACAAACACTGCCGAAATGAATCAAATACCACTTGTCACTTTAGACGAAAATGATATACCAGGGGCAAAATTCCACCATCAAACCATCAGGGATCATAGTGTAGACCAATTATAACGTTGGCTTGAATGTCGTGGTCTTCCAGTAACTGGTAGAAAGTTTGAATTGATAAAAAGATAATGGTGAGGATTATGCTAACATTATCTAGTCATTTAAATTGCAATGCTAGCGCCTTCTTTGTTTGTTTTGCTGTGATTAACTTCCATTTATCAAGTTGTTTTTGCACTATCCACTTTGTAATTAGTTTGATCATTAGTTAGCTACAGTCAGCTGATATTATAATAAATCCATGATCACAACGGGCTACGCCACTACTGTCTCTGCAGAGAGAAACTATCAGAGCTAGCCACACTCAGTAAACGCAAATGACAATCAATCGACACATTTAAATGTTAATGGGAGAATACATTATACACATTCATAACACAAGTGCACGGAGGTTTTCAGAATTAACTGTTCAGGTTTTCATGACAAAAATACTTTTTTAATGCGACTAAAGCGATCGCTTTTAGGTTAACTATCCTCACTGTTACTCGCCTGCCACGGGAAAACCTTTGGGAACTATTTTCTTTGCACTCATTAAATAAACCTTTCGGCATGAGTAGTGAATGACATTTATTTTGTGTGTTCAATTGGTACAAAGCCGTATAATAAGCAGACACAAAGTTGAAAAAAATCCCTCTCATCTTTCTTCAGGTGTGAGAATTGTATACTTTCTGGATTAGGACAAACAATACTAATATGGATTGATGGGGGTAAATGGTGTAAAGAGAAAGTTTGTGCTAACTACATTCAGAAGAGCTCAGACGGACCTGATACAGCGGTCCAGATCCAGTCCCAGCTAAACGTAGCTAGGACTGGATCTGGATGCTCCACAGTTGGTCCAGCGAAGTGTTTTGAAAAAACATGTGCCCTTTTTAACCTTTTCATGAGAGAAATTCTGCCGACCACAAGCACCCACCTGGTCTGATCTGGTCCTGGTCTGGTCCTGGTCTGGTCCGATGTTGTGGTTTAACGAACGGGTTGAATGTTACTTTCATATAGTCCTTTTCAGAGTATCTGAAATCGCTCCGACAAGCACCATAACTGCAGTGTTTTGTTGTCACCATGATTCAATGATTTAGCCCAAATAAATACACACGCGTATGAGGAGAACACAGTAGAACGTCGTACACAATGTTTGTCCGAAACATGCGCGCATGCGCAGTCATCTGAGCTATTTTTAGCACATTTCGGAAACCGGACAGTGCCCTATACTCTTCACCTCCTCCTCCACACACTCTGACCACAACAAAAACACTCCAGCTAGCTAAAGCTAGACATACAGTGTGTTTGCTAATGCTTTTAAAAATATGTTTTTGATGTGGATATTCGGACTAAACATTGGCAATAGCAGTAGTGATGAGTCGTGCCGCGTCAGCGCTTCGGGGCGTGAGCCGAGAAATCCCTGAAGTTTTTATCGGAGCGCGGGCCGAAGCCTGAGTTGTTTTAGATGAGTGACGTCACCAATGACGTTTGAAGCCTCGGGAGCACAGGAAATGGAGCGATTCATGAAGTACTGCAGAAGATCCGCTCAAACTGTGTGTTTGTCTTGATGATTAATGTAGTCAGTGATGGAGAGGCTTGTGGACAAGCTGGTTGGCTCAATTGATAGGGAATCAGGGCTGGGACCTGGGAGACCGGGGTTCGAATCTCACCGGGAGTGCGTCGATGTAAATACACGAGAAAGAATTTTGTCAGAAATGTTTTGGTTTTGAAACAACTGATGGGGTCACAATCCCAAATGATATCCCCATTTGTGTCACGTCCTTTGAAAAGCACTTACACTTTCAACATGTTTTTTGTCCCATTGGATTTATAAATAAATATATTTTGACTTGAAAAGCTATAATCATTCATCATTAAATATGTATATAAATATATATCTACATATATGTATGTGTGTGTGTGTGTGTGTGTGTGTATTAGAGCAGACAACTGTACCAGTTACCAGTACATTATAATTGTATTGTCATTTAAAATATATTCCTTTTCACTACTGATAGTGATCATAATGAAACAGATGAATTAATGGGTCATACACAATCAAATTACATTTTTATTTCTGTTACCAGTATTAGTTCCTATGCACCAAGAGCCTCACAAACAGTTCAATTGTCAATACAGATTTTGACCAACAGGAGGTTTGTGAGCATATGAAGCATCAAGAAATGAACCTTTTCTCGAAACAATGGATGAAAAGGTTCAACACTTCATGAAGCTTCATCAACCCATCACTAAATAGCAGCGCTCACACACCTGTCACACCGCTGATCCTCCTCCTCCTCTGCTCACACAAAGGGGTCTGCTCCTCTGCTCACACCTGTCTCACTGCTCCTCCTCCGCGAGTATCCGGCCCCGTCCCAATACTCGCACTTCCACCCTCGCGCCCCTCATTTGCGCGTTCCCGATAAAGGGTGCGAGTGCGTAGGGTGTCCCAATTCTCCAGGGAGGTCTTTGGCCCCGCCCCCTTTGCGCCCCTGATCCACACTTCACCGTAGCCTGCATCTATGCGCACTCTGGCGAAGGATATTGCTATAATTCTTTGCGGTACACACCAAAACGTCGGGAAAATGCATTTAAATATACATTTTGAAATATATATGCACTATGTGTGTAAATAAGTTTTGCTATGTTACTTGGAAAGAAGCATAAACGTCTGATGAAGAATTACGGACATTGTGTTTTAACAATTTAATAACTTTTTAAACCAAGCGTTTATATAACATTCAATTTAAACTTTATACTTAGTACAATAATTTTAGAATGTATAAAAACTGACCAGATAGTTAGTTACCCACATTTAACTTAAAATTATACAGCTATCTCTAATTAAAAACCACTAATATACATGTATTTTAACGTGTGTGAAGCAATTCAATTTGTTTCCCAAAGGGTCAGACAAAATTACCTTTAATTTTTATAAAGTTTAGGTCTGAAAATGACCATCTCTTGACGAGTCGATGACGTAACCTGCACTCAGTGTGCACTGTCCCAATTCCGCCTTTTGAGCACGCTTGCAACCTGCGCACTCAAACCCTTGCGCGCACTTCAAACAAATGCACACTTCATAGGAGGGCGTAGGGTGCAGTGTGGGTATTGGGACTGGGCCTCCATCTCTCCTACACTGCGATCATTCCCGTTACTTTCTTTGTATCTCACTCAGACACTGCTAAAGTTATCTGACAGTTTTTTCGGAGGACCCGCTGCATACATAGCTGCCCGCGCGCCTGCCTGTTTACAAATCGCTTTTGGTGAAAATTTGACTTTACTTGTAAAAATGTTCTTTTGATCAAACGAAATCAAAGAGGTCCAGAGAAAGGGGTTTAGGGTTCCAAATTTGGAGTGCAGTCTGCCCTTTGGGGACCCTTGAACTAGTGTATTTATAAAATAAAATAAAAGGAAGGAAGATTGCGAGGCCCCTGTGTGGTGCGAGGCCCTGTGCGACGGCACAGGTCGCACAGCCCTTCCGACGGGCCTGCCTGAATGAGAGAGGTCCCTAAAAGGCTGATCTAAAGATGTGACAGAGGCCAAACATACGAAAACTCGTAATAGACTGAGTGAGAGCCAGGAACTAGTCACATGGATTTTATCATATAGTTATATTTGTGGATTGAAAGTTAGGAACCGCTGCTTTATCAATTGCTTGGTTTTCCTGCTGTACAAACATCTCCACTGATTTGCCTCCTCCCCAAATTCCTCTGACTGGTGTTGCCCTTGACCCACAGACAGCCTGGGGAGCCAGTGGTGGAGAATGGCTTCTTCCCCTACCTGGGCTGTGCGCTGCAGTTTGGAGCCAACCCTCTGGCCTTCCTCCGGGGGAGACAGAAGAAGTACGGACACATATTTACTTGTAAAATCGCCGGACAGTACATCCACTTCCTCTGCGATCCTTTCTCCTACCACTCCGTCATCCGGCAGGGGCGCCACCTGGACTGGAGGAAGTTCCACTTTGCCACATCGGTCAAGGTAAGGATTGGTCCCATCAAAACATTTTCAAAAGAAACTCAAATCCCAAATTCAAGTTGTTTTTCCTAGCAGACCTGGGGCCGTACAGTATGCCTAAAGATTCTGAGAGCCCTCTCAGAGAGCTCCTAACTTAACCTAAAAACTCCTTGCTTAAAAGTTATTCCAGAACATTCTCAGAGAACTCTGAGCAAGGAATGGACAAAAACTCCTATCTTAGTGAGGAGGCGTGGCTGACCCCGTTGCTAGGTATGGTCATCATTTCAGACACTGTGATTGGTTGATCCTAAAAGTTAGAGAAAACATACTTTTGGGCATAATGGGCAAAACAAGGACCCTCAAATGGACAAACTTAATCATTGAATCTCATCATGGAAGACTGTATAATTGTAAATAAAATTCCAAATATAATATTCATAGATAGATAGATAGATATGTCAATGTAAAATTAAGGCTGTGAATAGTAAGTTATACTTTTAAATCATCATAACATAATGTCTCTTTTAATGTACAGCAAAGGACCCAAAGCAAAGGGTGGTCTGCTGTTCACAGGCTGCTCCCCTCTGGAGACAGATCTGTGAACGCTATGACTCCCTTTATGAATAACACACCATGAAATAAAAGCTTGCTCAACACTAATTATTAAATTGAACTCATGTGTAACATAAGCACGTATTATATTCAATATTAAATATACATAAGATATTTTATAATCATATTTAATTATTATATACAATATACATAGAAAATTATAAATATGAATAACATATGGATATATAGTAATGATGATGACATTATGATTAGTAAAGGCTGTGATACTGAAAGACGTAAAAGGTATTAAGGAAACAAAAATATAAACATATTACATACACTGTACAAATCAAGTGCATATTATTGTGAATGTCACTGATGCATAACTGTAAATATACCAGTGACTAAGCTAATCTATAGGTTTATTTAGAATAATAAATAGGGGGTGGGAGTTTTAAAGTCTTAACTTTTTCCCACTCCTTTTCGAGCTGGATTTTTTTAAATGAAAAAAAACATACAGTATATTTGTTTATTATCATGTATTGTTTCTTTATCTATTCTGTTGTTTTATTTCCTCTTGTTTTCTATGGCGCGAAATAAAGTATTCATTCATTCATACTCAATGTGTGAAGACTTAGGACTACTTGCACAGTATTAACACAGTGATAGTTATATATATTTGCTTATATTAATTGCCATGCTGGTTAGGGGTGGGAACCTAAGGGTACATCACGATACGATACGATACACGATACAAAGCTCACGATAACGATATTGTCACGATAACAATATCACGATAACGATTTTATCACGATATGACGATTATTGATATATTGGTCAGAAATATACAATATGCCAATTTATGGCATAAATAAGAGAAAAAATACACTTTATTTCATGATAAATGGAATGGAGCCGCGTAATGTAGCCATATATTAAGTATTGATACCAATTTAAAAAATATATTTGTAAAAAAAAAAAATATTGATTTTGAAAAAAATAAAATACATATGATTTTTTTTTTTTTCTAAATTGATATCGATACTTGGCAAATGCATATCGATAATCGAATCGCGGGAGAAAGTATCGCAAAATATCGAAAAATCGATATATATCGATACATCACACCCCTAATGCTGGTCATTTTTCTCTTTCAACTTTTACCATTTCTACTCACTTTTGTGAAACAATGGTAAAATGGCACAGCTGTGTTTGCTGACCAGCTTATAAGGAGCTGGTCACATGGTTGACTTTTTAATATACCACAAACATGATTCCTGCAAGATCCAATCTGTAGAGTTTCACTTATTCATTGTCATCCAGTGTTTGTAGAATATCTCTCCTGCCTTTTCCGTCCGCCATTTTGTCCTCTTAGGGAACCTTTAAGTTGCTAAAAGTCCTTCATCCACTCTTAAGGGATCTCACCTTAGGAGCTCTCTTAAGAGCTAGGATTCTTTAGGCATAGCTTTTTTCTTAACTAATATCTACTCTTCACTTAAAGGGGAAATTCAAAGAGTAGGTCAAGATCTTAAGAGTATTCTTAGAATTTGGCCACTAGGAGATACTTTTAGCACTAAAAATCTTTAGGAATACGGCCCCAAGTCTAAAGACCCAGTCCTTTTAGACCAGGGGCCATATTCCTAAAGATTCTTAGTGCTAAAAGTTGCTCCTAGCGGCCAAATTCTACGAATTTTCTTAGAATCTTGACCAACTCTTAGAATTTCCCCTAAAAGTGAGGAGTAGCTTCTAGTTTAGAAAAAAGCTATTCCTAAAGAATCCTAGCTCTTAAGAGTGCTCCTAAGGTGAGATCCCTTAAGAGTTGAGAAGAGGACTTTTAGCAACTTAAAAGTTCCCTAAGAGGTCAAAATGGTGGACGGTAGAGGCAGGAGAAATATTCTATACACTGGATGACAGTGAATCAGTAAAACGCTGCAGATTGGATCCTGCAGGAATCATGTTTAAAAGTCAATCATGTGTACACAAATATACAGTTTTGTTTTTAACAGCAATCCAGTTCAAAAAGGAGTGTGAAGAAGTTAATACTTTTAAACTCCCACCCTCTATTTATCATTCTAAATTAACTTAAATAGTGTGGTTGCTACAGCTTAGTTTATTCCATGGTGTATTTACAGTTATGCAACAGTGACATTCACAATAACATGCACTTGATTTGTGTATGTATATTTTTCCTTAATTCCTTTTACGTCTTTCAGTATCACAGCCTTTACTAATCCTAATGTTATCATAAATCATCTATATATATATATATATATATATATATATATATATATATATATATATATATATAAATAAAGTGCTCATGTTATATACGTTTGTTAAATATGTGTGATAAATTGGTGCTGAGCAAGCTCTAATGATGTGGTGTAAAAGTCAAACTTACAACAGTAAGTTAGACAATATTAGTAAATACATCTGACTTTCTACCTTTTCTGATTATTTACAATGACACAGTATTCCTAAGATTAGATTCTATGATTGAGTTTGTCCATTAGAGGATCCTTATTTTGCCCATTATCAAAAATATGGTTTCTCTAACTTTTAGGATCAACCAATCACAGCGTCTGAAATGATGACTCATACCTAGCAACGGGGTCGGCCACGCCTCCTCACTAAGATAAGAGTTGTTGTCAATTCCTTGCTCAGAGTTCTCTAAGAGTGTTCTGGAATAACTTTTAAGCTAAGACTCCTAGCTAGGAGTTTTTAGGTTAAGATAGGAGCTCTCTGAGAGGACTCTTAGAATATTTAGGAATACGGCCCCTGGTCTAAGAACCCTATTATTACTATTGTACTTTAGTTATAACCACAAAGAAGATATTATCTTTGTTATTTTCTTTATGTTCTGGGTTTACACATTTACATGTGACAATTGCTTGAATCTATGGATAAACAACTCCAGGTCTGTGACTGGCGAGGAACAATGGGCTTCATTCACCAATATCTTCTTAAGAATCTTCTTAAATTTCTTTCTCAAGTCGTTCTTAAGTAGATTTCTAAGAAGACCCTGCGTGGGATTCATCAATGCGTTCTCAATGAATTTAAAAATTGGCTAAATTACCACAAAAAATGAAATGAATAAATACATGTATCAATATGACGGTCCTATCACTGTAATGTTGCGTTTTATTGACAAAAGAAAACAACACCAACGTGTCGGCACTGAATAGGGCTTAAGAGTGCTCCTGTGTATTTGTAGCAATTGTTGCTGCCTAAGAAAAATCCTGGGTACGAGAAAAATTCATTAATGCCGCAATCCTCGTAAGTAGGACTTAAGAACAAATTTGTTCTTAAGAACAATTTGTGAATGAAGCTCGATGTTGTATAATGGTTAAAAGTTCATCATAATGTCTCCATTAACTCTCCCCGTCCACACTGTAAACCCTGCGCCTGTGATCCCAGGCATTTGGACACGAGAGCTTCGACCCTCGACACGGACACACCACAGAGAACCTCCACCAGACCTTCCTGAAGACGCTGCAGGGAGAGGCTCTGCCCTCGCTCATCCAGACCATGATGGGACACCTGCAGGACGTCATGCTGTGCTCCGACACTCTGCGACCCAGCGTTCACAGCTGGGAGGTGGACGGCATCTTTGCCTTCTGCTACAAGGTAAACTCCCAGTGCATCATCTCTCTGTTGTCTCTCTGTGGTCTCTCTGCAGTCTCTCTGTGGACTCTCTTTGTGGTCTCTGTGCGGTCTCGCTATGGTCTCTCTTTCTGGTTTCTTTTTGGTCTCTCTGCGGTATATCTGTGGTCAGTTTATCCATATCCAGCAAATAACTAGATTGAAATCCCCAGCTGAAATCTACAGTATACAGTATATTGTGTAGCCATCAGTGTGAGTGAGGGTGGTCCTCTTCACATTTGTAAAACACCAGATTGAAGCCCATCGTAAACTGCTGGTGTTCTCAAGGTGATGTTTGAGTCTGGGTACCTCACACTGTTCGGGAAGGAGCTAGGAGAGGACAAAAGCCAGGCTCGGCAGGCGGCTCAGAAGGCCCTGGTCCTTAATGCTCTGGAGAACTTCAAGGAGTTCGACAAGATCTTCCCTGCTCTCGTGGCTGGTCTGCCTATCCACGTCTTCATGAGCGCCTACAGTGCACGAGAGGTGGGTCCAGAGATTTGGTCTGAGTCCACACCAGACCCCAGAGGCTGTTTCCTACTGTGGCCCCATGTTTTTAGACCTGTGTCAAAAATGTCTCTGGCAAGAATTTTACCCCACTGAAATGTATAAAAGACATTGGCCTACAAATTAGGTTTTGTGTTCAAATTCATAAAATCCATGCCTGCCGCCAGCATGTCTCCACAAACCATTGACCCCACCACCTGCAAAAGGATCAGTGAGGACGGCCACTGATGCTTGACATTTAAAAATGATGCAGTATACTATGCAGTATTTCCTGCCATTAAAATTCTAATGAGATTATGTATAAAATATCCGGTGAAACTTGTATGAAGGGAGAAAAAATCTTTCCTGTGACTGCCTATGACACAAATGGATAAAAAACTTCAGGTCTTTGAACACATGTTAAAGTTCATTATTTCTGTATTCATTATTGCTGAATGAATTATTTCATTATTATTCCCTTCATTCAAAGAGTATTTCAATGTCAACTTTAGTTGTATAGCACATAACAAGAAAACCAGCTTCCAAAAGTGCTTCACTGCAGACTTTACTTGTTGATATTAGCCTAAGCACAAATGAGTCTTCAGGATGGTTATCAAAGTCTCCAAGGATGCCTGGATATACAGACGTAAACTTTGAATAAACTCTCTGACCTTCCTGACCTGACAGGTGACACACCCACCTGTCTTCACACACAACACTTTATGAGATGGTTCACTCTCCTGTTCTCTCCCGTCTCCCAGAACCTGGCCAAGACCATGCACGCTGAGCGGCTGTCCAAGCGTGAAAATGTTTCTGACCTCATCTCCATGCGCATACTGCTAAACGACTCGCTGTCGTCTTTTAATGACATCAGCAAAGCGCGCACCCACGTGGCTTTGCTGTGGGCGTCCCAGGCCAACACGCTGCCCGCCACCTTCTGGAGCCTTTTCTACATGATCAGGTAACCACAGGAAATGTATGATACACATAGACACATATGATACATTTACCTTTACATACAGTAGGTAAATGTGCACTTTATTATGTCCTGGATCATCACTGTCCCCTGACCCTCCTACATCAGAGAGGAACCACTGAACTCATAAATTAACTATGAAGTGCTGTGTGTGTGTGTGTGTGTGTGTGTGTGTGTGTGTGTGTGTGTGTGTGTGTGTGTGTGTGTGTGTGTGTGTGTGTGTGTGTGTGTGTGTGTGTGTGTGTGTGTGTGTGTGTGTGTGTGTGTGTGTGTGTGTGTGTGTGTGTGTGTGTGTGTGTGTGTGTGTGTGTGTGTGTGTGTGTGTGTGCGTCTGGTGGAACTGGTCTGTGATAATGATGCACTGCCCAAACTGCCACAGGAGAAGTGTTGTGCTTCTATAAGTGCTTGTGTTATGTAACTATTACTCACTTGAACTCGATGGTGAAAGTGAGTCTTTTTTTAGAGTAACCTTGCAACAATTGGTTCTCCTCGTGCTCTGACACATTTCTCATGAGATCATTAGTCACTGTGATTATTAAATCGGTCTCATGGATATGAAAATGTATGTTGATGTCCTGCCTTCAGAGCAGAGTCACTAATAACAGACATGTAATCAGTGTAAATGTGTTCTAAGAAACCCCACTATGTTTGAACTCAAAAGACTTGAAACGCACTCATATGGTTCTGGCATCGAGCATTGGTTTTGTTGTCATTCTGTCTGTGCACTGGCTGTATATTAGCCCAGAATGTCCCACAGGTTTAACTTTTACTCAGACCATAGTTCTCTCATTACAGGTTGCCTTGTATATGACCTGTGCTTTACTTGCCTTGCCTAATATAAGAAAAACATGTGCCTATAAATGTCAATATGTGATTACAACAGCCCTAGTTTAGAAGTATCTTTTCATAGTATATAATGGAGTTTAGTTCTATGTATGGCATCCATTTTCATGTTTGACATCGTTTCTCAGACCACTTTGAGCCAGAGTGGTAAAAACGACCTCCATACTTACAGTCTATACACAACATATATACAGAACATGCAGAACAATGACTGTATACACACGGCTCCGTGGCGCAGTTGGCATCACAGTCAGAGTCCATACCCACGTCTGCTGGCTCCTATCGCTGATTTTATTGCGTGTCACGGCAGACAGAGTGGCCTGAAGGGAAATCCCACTGTAATTATCAAGGCTGTGCTCCAAGCTACAACAAGCCTGACAAGCTAATTAAAGAGCCCATAATTGTGATTATGTGTGTTCTCTTCTTAAACAGGAGCTAATAGAGTTGACATAGGCATTTCATGTCTTAAAATGTGATTGTAAGAATGCAGCCTTGCATACTTGTTGCATGTATGATTAGAGTTGACATGTATTTGCAGGAGTCCTGACGCTATGAGAGCAGCTCAGGCTGAGGTGAAGAGGGTCCTGGATGCAGCCGGTCTGACCCCTGACCCAAAGAACCCCACACTCAACTTGACCCGGGACCAGCTGGACAACATGCCAGTCCTGGGTACGTGCTCATTTACACCAAGGCGAGACCATCTTTGGCCTCTGACACATATTTAGATCCAGGTTTTCAGAAAAAAAGTTTAAAAAAAAGAGGACCACCCTCACAATCAGCTCTCAGCCCAAAGATTTTCTCGGTAGGAACTGAATATTATCAATATAATGAACAGTTGGCTTTTCCCACCTCTTTTGAGATGTTAAAGGAGCAATATGTAATATTTGCATTTCAAGTCATCATTAAATGACCCGAATATTTCAAAAGGTGTTATTAAATCATACTCTTTTCGAATTCATCTTTAACTGATAACAGTAGTTCAGCCGAGATATTTGATTATCAAAATTAGTTTTACGACCCGTAAAAGTTGTTATTGTTTTGATTTTGATGTCCTACCCTCCGCCGTTTCGCCAATCAGGAAGTGTCATGTAAGTCCGTGATCGTGTTGCCAGAACTCCGCGCGGCTCATTAATCTCAGTGGTAAAATAACATGTGGCGCAGAACTAAAAAAGGTCTTGTTATGACTCTCAAATCATTAATGACAAAACAAAGACTAAAACGAGGATTTATATCGGGATGCCTTTGAACAATTGAGACAGCTGATAAAAGTTCACGTGTGATGCAGAATTTTCTAGTTTCAGTCCGTTCTTCACGGTATCTCTACTTGTGTGAATCGTTGGTGTAGTGGTCTAAGCTGTGCGCTTACGATGCAGGAACCCGGGTTCAATCCCGGGCTATGTCTTTTTGTATTTATTGCATGTTATCACATTCTATGACAGATTGCTCTAAAAACGGTAAAAGATGAAGGTCAAGACGTTTTTTTGCAGATTATAGCTTAATTGTAAAAATAATCATTTAAGACCACATGTACCCCAATTAAAATAATGTTAGTCTCTTTTTGATGTGGGACTTTTACATGTTTGTCTAAAAAATAGGGAATAAATAAAATTGAAAGGTGATATCCTCTTGAGCAAACCCTGATGTTGATACGCTGAAGAAATACGTTCCAACATCCATTCTTCCCACTCCTATTTTGGACATCAATTGCTTATTTATTTTGCATAAACTATGTATAATTACATTGCTTTTATTTTGTTTTTGTTTTTTATCTCAAATGTCCAAATAATAATAATAAAAAAAACAGTAATCAAAACATTCATTCAGCATTAGCACGGCTGTCATGGCAATGCGAATGGAGACCGACAAACAACTGATAAAATAATTCCCTGTGTTTGCTGCTGGATTTGGTGTGAATCTGGCAACCTGAGTCAGGGAGAGTGGGAGAGGACTACAAAATATTGACTGTGACTGCAGTACCACTTTTGGCCAGATTTTTACATATGGCTCCTTTAACATAGAGTGTATATCAGGAGTAGACTGTCAGGAGTAGGACGATTGCTGAGGCAAGCTGGAGTTTAACCGCGAATGAAGGTATCTGAATGGCTCCTATCTGGATTTACAAAGGCAATATCACAATATTGTCTTGTCTGAGCTGGAGGAGTTTACTTTTACATGTAAGTCAATCGGAGCCAGAGCAAGTTGGAGCAAAACTTTGTCCATGGGCACTTACCTATTGGGCTTGATGAATATAGAGTCTATGTCTGTTACCTGTATTAAAATGTTCTTCACAACTCTCAGTAATGAATGATGAATTAGACCACGCTTTGTTAGATTTTGTTTTAACCACGTTAATACTTTGATCCATGTTGCAGTGTGGAGTAACCTATTGTGTCCCCACAGACAGTATCATGAAGGAAGCAATGCGTTTGTCCAGCGCATCGCTCAACGTTCGCGTCGCCAAAGAGGACTTCCTGCTTCACCTGGACAACCAGGAGGCCTACCGAATAAGGAAGGATGATGTCATCGCTCTGTACCCGCCCATGCTGCACTACGATCCTGAGATCTTCGAAGACCCCTATGTAAGCCTCACACAGTCTCAGTGGGCCAGTGTCTGCTTCTCATAATTTCACTAATTTCCCATAACTCAAGACAAGAGGTGAGGGTGGGAATGAGATTATCTCGCTAGCAGCCAAATAGGAAGTGTGCAATTCCCAAAAATAGATCATTTTAAAATCTGCATGTGTGCATGTGTGTGGGTGTGAGAGTGTGGGTGTGTGGGTGTGCATGTGTGCGGGTGTGTGTGTGTGTCTGTCATCAGGCACATCTGCAGATATGTAAAGTCCCAGATATTTGTGTTCAAAGAAAGTACACTTTCTAGGAACACAACAGGACTTCTACTTTACTTTTCCAAAGTAAAGTTAAAGTCTAGCGTCAACATTATTAGTGTACAATAATTATCACTATGTTTTCACATGTATTTGTTCCCGCTGTCACATATTCAGACAAAGAAAGAACCACCCTCACTCAGCCAATCAGCTCTCAGCCCAAAGAGTCAAATAGCGACTCACAGGACTCATATTTTCTTATGAGCTGGAAACCACATGACTTGATCTGTCCACAACATTTTACTTTCACAAGACTCTTTCTGCTGAACTGAAACTGAATTAATTATGATGGAAAGCTAATCAATTTTGATTATTTTGCAGGAGTACAAGTTCGACCGCTTTCTGGACGAGAGCGGGCAGGAGAAGACTATGTTCCACCGTAATGGCCGCCGCCTCCGCTACTTCTACATGCCTTTCGGCTCAGGCGTCACCAAGTGTCCCGGCCGTTTCTTCGCCGCCTACGAGATCAAGCAGTTCCTCACGCTGGTGCTGACCTACTTCCACATGGAGCTGCTGGATCCCGCCATGAAGGTCCCGCCCCTGGACCAGTCCCGCGCAGGCCTGGGCATACTACAGCCCACCTATGACGTGGACTTCAGATACAAGCTGCGCCACGAATTCTAAAGCGGGAAAGATGGAGGACAATGGGGAGTGGGACCTGCACCGAGGGGAGGAATGTCTAAAGCCCCATCTGCCTAACTTAGGTCCTACTTTACTCTTACTCTTCTCCACTCTCCTCTACTCTAATCTTCAGTATTCTACTCTACCCCTATTGGGAGTGTTTCCACCGGTCGTGTTTAACCAGTACTAGATCCTTCTTTAATCCCTCTTGGTCCTGGTTCTGTCCAGGCCAAACTGGTACTAAAGTGTTCTAACTGACAGTGATTGGCCAGAGTGCTGCTGGAAGCCGAGGTTACCAAAACATTTCCCCGGACAATGGTTTGTTGGGGGTAGTGTACTTGGCTACGGACTCATTTACTAAAGTGTAATGAAAACTTAACCAGATAGAGCAGAGCCGAGTAGAGTCGAGTCAAGCTAAGTAGAGCTTCTGGAAAAAGGGCTGAAGTTACAAATATAAAGAAAAGAATACTTTCTAGGTTTTAACAGACCTGGAGATGTTTTAGGCTTCATGCATGTTAATATGAACGTTGGGCCCCTTCTACGCTCCCCATTTCTAAATTGTTACAATGTGGTAATTACACAGACAACTGCAATACTGGAAATTATAACAAAAAATCTTGTAAAGAAGGCATGTCATTGCAAAATCAACTTTTTAACTTTTTAACCATAGAGTTGTGTTTAGATCCATCCACACTAATATCAGGAACTTCTAGCACAAACATTTTACTCTGCCCGTTCAGTCTAACAGCTCCTATCTCAGTCAATAGTGCTACTATGACATCACTCTCAGAGCCGTTCTCTGCCTTTTTAAAACAAAAGTTCTGCCCATAATTTAATTTTGATCACTTCTGTGTTTGCAGCTTTCTCTGGTGGCAGCATAGAGAACTCTCTTGGCTTACAGGCTGAGATTATGTTTTACCCTTCATAATTGTTTCATCGTATCTTTTCTCCTGAAGATCTTATTTCAGATTCTAATACATGAAATAGATTATATTATTATATAATGCATAAAATATCTTCCTTAGCATTTTTTTTCCTTCCCCCAAGTGATTTGTCAATGGAACATTCTTATAGGAAACAAGAATGGGCGGCACAGTGGCTGAGTGTATAGCACTCTCGCCTCTCAGCAAGAAGGTCCTGGGTTCGAATCCCGGCCTTTCTGAGTGGAGTTTACATGTTCTCCCCGTGTCTGCGTAGGTTTCCTCCAGGTTAAAATTATGTAAGACAAATGACAGTCCATATATATTCAAACTATTTGATTTCAGCATTTACTAGCATTTGTCTTGCCTTTTTTTGCAGTGATTTTCCAGTTGCCAGGTTTCTTACAACAATTACATCGTGTCATGTTAGAAGTTCAAACAGAATGTCATATGCATCATTCACTCGCCCAGCTCTATCATCTATACAATACAGGGAGGATTAGCTCCCACTCGCTCTGCCTCCTAAAGTGAACTCCTCTAGCTCAATAGCCGTTTGTGCCACACTCAACATAAACCAGGGTTTATCGCTGTCTGTGATCCTGGTGTTTATATGATGATATTGTCTTGGAAACTGGATAGGGAGAGGCAGGACTTCAGATCTCAATGCAGAGGGTCTGGTGAGGGCCATTCATTGCCACTTGCGAATAATATTGTTCATATGTGTATTTCACCCAATTTTCAGACTACACCTGGAAAGTCTATGACAATTGATTGTAACTCAAGAAGTCATGTTTTCTCAGTAAAGGAGATTAGACTGAAGGAGTGTGTACATACTGTTGATATGTAAATAAGAAGTCTTTGTTTTGTCTGTGCATTAATTAACTTCTGAAGAACATTTTATATGAAGTGGATGAGTTATTTATTAGACTCGTGTGTACAGTTGATGACGTGTGTATATTGAAAAGTGCCTTATATCCGAATGCCATTTCACTAAAGCCATTTCCCTTGTTTTTGTCAAAGCTGTGAAATAATTATGAGGAAATTTCAAACAATAAACAAAAAGAAAAATGAAAGAACGTTGTACGCTTGTATCCCTGGGGCAGCCGGGTATTTCTCCAATATATAACATTAAAACACATTAAAATAAAATGTTTTCCCATGGAACCCCCCCCCCCCCCCCCCTTATAAAATAAAAAATACAGATTATTTATTTACTTCTCAAGACTTACATGACTTCTGATCATATACTGCACATATGTTGTGCTTCAACATATTGTGAACTAATCACACCACAAGACACTCTCCTCATCTAATTAGAGTACATGTTATCTATGGCATACTTCTAGGGAGTCAATATTTGACTTTTTTCTCTGAAATACCCATAACAATGTGACAGAGAACAAAATACATGATGTGAAACTGGTGACAAATGTTCATGAAGTATAAATGTTGATAAAGTTCATAAATATGAAATGTCGAATGTCCTATAATCATTTTCTCTTCAACATTTCTTTCCAGTTTTCGTCTGCTCCATAGAGATGCACATGTCTCTACAGATATGACCTCCTTTTAAATCAATATTTTGTCATGAATTTCAGAAATCCACTGAGCCGGACGTGTCATTGATAGCATGATTCAGTGGGTGAGCGCCTCCTGCTGGATTCTCCTGTTGACCAATGCGAGCTTCCACCAAACACACAGCTACAGATCTAATCTTTATAACCAACAATTTAAAACAAATCTGTAAAGAGAAAAGTTGTGTAAAAAAAATATATGAAGAGTTTATTTAGAGAGTAAGAGTTTTATTACACAATAAGTCTGCTTGTATATTCAAAAGACATAAACTTTACTTGAAAGAAGAAGTCAAAGCTGCTCATGTTTGCAATAGATTCCACTGTCTGGGGGGAAAAAGCCCTTTCTGTCTAAAAGCTTGTGGCTGCATCTAAAAATTGCTAAATTACCTCCTTCCTAATCCATATTTGTCTTAATGGTTGACCTGTTGAGTTCGACCTTAAGGCGATAGAAACCTTAAGAAGAGCATCTCCTTGCCGTTGTGGGCTGCACCCCCTTCCCACCTGGGAGTTACTTCAGTCCTGCACCGCACCTCTCCGATCCCTCTCTCAATGTGGATCTCCCTGAGGTTTCTCACTTTTCCCCCATGGGTTTTAGAGATTTTCCTTGCTGATGCAGAATAGTCTGTTGGACTGTTAGTGTGGACTAACAAAAAGGACTGTGGTGGTGATCCAGGACACTCTAACAACTACAACATTTATTGACATTTATCAACATTCATGGACACTGGTCAACTCCCTAAATATCCTATATATTTTGTGTTTGAACTGCTTGATTCTATGATCTGTGTAGGCAATATCAACAGTTTTGTTAAGTCCTCTGAGATAACTACTGTTGTTAGGGCTATACAAGAAAATTTGATTAAATGGAATTGAATCAATACTCAAGCAGAACAATCGCTCAGCACCTTTCTCTGGCTGGATTGTGCCATGACACAAATGTATTAAGCTTAATATACCCATACGTTATAAAACACTACAGAAATAATAATACATCACAATAATACGATGTAATGCTGCAGATTAATCATGAGCTACATTAATGTGAAAAGTCTGATCAGCAGATTGATACACTGTGACTTATATTTTTTATGTATTGTTTATTTGGTTGGGATACATGTTAATGAACACATCACTCCGGATTATGGCCATGGGCTAATTTGCTAGCCTGGCTCTGCCAGACCCTTGTAGTTCCGCCATGCTCCACCAGAGGCGTTTGGCTGAACAGCGAACTACATGGGTCTGGCGAGAGTCAGGCTACTAATTTGCATCCGTTGTCCCACATTCGCACTCACAAACACACACTCATTCACCCTGAACTATTGCACATGTTTTTAGTGGTAGGGGAAACCGGAGTACCCGGAGGAAACCTACACAGACACGGGGAGAACATGCAATTTACACTCAGAAAGGCCTTGTTCCAACCGGGATTTGAACCCAGAACCCTCTTGCTGAGAGGCGAGAGTGCTATTCACTCAGCCCATATTAGCTGTAACAGCACGTTCTTCTCAGTGGGGGCGGGTCCCGGCTCAAAAGTGGCCAAAATTGTTAAAGTGTGGGTTTGTAGCAATAAAACAAGTCCAGCTTCTTTGCTCTGGCCCAACTGGGTCGGCATTTATTGAAGTGCCCCATTCAAGTGTACAGTCACAGTGTACTCCGGTTAAAGGCTCGCTCGTGGTGTATAACATATATGCAGTATAAACAATATACCATATTGTAACATCCTTTCTCTTTTAAGTTTTTTCTTTTTTTTTTCTTTTCCGTGCTTAATCAAAAATACACCTTTTAATGTAAACACAAATTATACTTCTGAACATATAGAACAATACAATTTCAATTGGCACTCTAGTCTTTGTAACGCTGTGGTAAACAAATAACTCTGCCACTTCTGGTCATCAACACATTGTTTCTATTTTGATTGGCTTGTCGTGCTGGTTCTGTTTGGTTGTCTTGTGGGTTTACAGTCTCTATGTACATAGGCACAGGTTGTGTTACTCCAGGAGCACGTCTGAGGTGTCTACGGTTCCTCCTGAAAACTGCACCCGAATCCATTTCAATCTCATATGATCTGGCGTCAATAGATTTCTTCACCATTCCCGGCCTCCATTTGGTGTGGGGCTGAAAAGGCTGTACTCTCACTGAGTCTTCTGGCTTCAGGGACTCCAGATCTCTGGCTGACCGGTCATAATAAGCACACTGACGGCGCTGGTTCTCACCCAGTGCCTGCTCTGCCTTTATCACTTCGGGTTGGAGAAGGCTGGATTTGACTGGGAGAAGCGTTCTTGTCCGACGGCTCAACAGCCTCTGAGCTGGGCTGGTGTCCAGGCCTTGTGACGGTGTATTGCGATGATCCAGGAGAGCCAGGTAAGGATCTTGTCCTGCTGCTTTAGCCTTGTGCAAGAGTCTTTTTGCTGTTTTTACGGCTGATTCTGCTTTGCCATTACTCTGTGGGTCCCCTGGAGATGAAGTTTTGTGTTCAAATTACCACAACTGGCTAAATCGCTTAAACTCTTGGGACGAATATTGGGGACCATTATCAGAGACCACCGTGCTCGGAATTCCATGTCTCACAAATTGTGCTTTTAATTTCTTTATCACTGTGGTTGATTTTGTGTCTATTTCCCAGTAATTGGAATAATAGTCCACCGTTATGTGATAGTCTTTGTTGTCAAAGTGGAACAGGTCAACCCCCACCTTTGCCCATGGTCTGTTTGGCATAGCATGTGGGTGGAGCGTTTCCTTCTGTTCTTATAATCTTCTTCTCTGCAGATGTCACAACGAGCAACATGTGTCTTTATGTGATCATTCATGCCAATCCAGAAAACGCATTCTCTAGCTCTGCGCAGACATCCTTCTGCCCCTATATGTGATGAGTGCAGTCGGTTGGTGATGTCCCTCTGGAGAGAAGTAGGAATTACAGCACGTTCTCCTTTAAACACAATGCCGTCCTGGTGACTGAGTTCTTCTTGAAATGAGAAGTAGGGTCTCATCTCGGGTGCTGTGGCTTTTTTTCCTGAAGGCCATCCTGTCTGCATCAATGTAATAACCGTCTGTAGTATTTTGTCTTCTTTTGTCGCTGCTCTGATTTTACTGAGGCTGTCACTGGATATGGGCAAGTGATTCACCATATTAACAGACTCTATTTCAGCCTCTGCAGGTGAGCATTCTGGGAGATATGCTCTGCTCAATGTGTCTCCCAGTAACATGTCTTTTCCTGGGACATATATTACATTGAGATCATATTCCTGAATGAGCAGCATCATTCTTTGAAGTCGTTTTGGAGCGCTTAACAGTGGTTTTCTTACTATGGACTCTAATGGCTTGTGGTCTGATTGTACAGTAACTTTGCGACCATATGTGTACTGATGTAACTTTTCTACACTGAAAACCATAGCTAGAAACTCTTTCTCAATTTGGGCATATCCACGCTCTGTCTGTGTGAGAGCTCTGCTAGCTAAAGCGATTGGTTTGCCTTTCTGGAGGAGTGCTGCCCCCAAACCAGTGTCTGATGCATCACATTGCACTTCTAGGTCCTCCTCCGGACAGTAGTATTTGAGAACAGGAGCATTGGTAATAGTCTTTTTTAGTTTTCCGAAGTTTACCAGGGAGGGAGTCCCCCCAGTGCTTGGGTCAGTTTACTTTGGAAAATCTCGGGTGCTACACTTACCCCCATGGGCATTTTGAGCCATCTGTAGCGCCCAAATGGAGTAGAGAAAGTAGTGAGATAGCTTGACTCCTCTGCGAGCTTCACATGCCAAAATCCACTTTTAACATCACACACTGTGAACAATTTAGCTTGGGACATGTCCGGGAGTACATCGTCTATTGTTGCTAATGGGAAGTGACTACGCTTGAGCGCCTTGTTTAAGGGTTTTGGATCAATGCACACTCTAGGTTTCCCGTTTTGTTTTTGTACTACCACCATGCTGCTGATCCAATCGGTGCTACAGTCGACTGGTGCGATAATACCTCTCCGCTCAAGATCCTGCAGCTCCTCCTTTAGTGGCTTCATCATCGCCACTGGAACGCGTCTCTTTGGAAGTTGCACTGGTTTCACACTTGTGTCCACTTCCATTTTGTATTCTCCTTCGAGACAGCCGTCTCCTGTGAACACATCTTTAAAGTCCTTTTTAATCTGTTCCATTGACCATTGCTCGCTTGTGTTTTTCTCTGCAGTCACAATACTGTCAATAGCCAATATGTTTTCATAGTGCACCTTAATTAGTTTCATAGCCTCACTAGCTCGTTTACCAATCAATGGCACTGTGCATTCTGTGTTTACAACTTGAAACTCTAACTGGTACAGTTTTTGGTTTCTGGGATTTCTCAGTTTCACTTTACATTTACCCAGTGGCTTCACCTTGCTACCATTATACATCATTAACATAGTGTTCGTCACATCCAGTTTTGTATCACTGTTCAACAGGTTAACAGGTTACACATTACATGTGGCTCCACAATCAATCTGAAATCTTACAATATCTTTGCCTAAGTGCATACCTGCAAACAGTTTAGTGTCTTTTTCTTTGTCAGAGTCTGTCGTATTCTCATTTTCACCCTGTGTTACTTATCTAACACACAGAATGTCCTCATACTCACTTTCACATTCTGTCACATTGTGCACAGATTTGTTCTTCTTAAAGTCTGTGCGTGCTTTACACATTGCTGCAAAGTGGTTATCTTTACCACACTTTTTACACTTCTTGCCAAATGCTGGACATTTCTGTTTATTCCTCTCGTGAGTCCTGCCGCAGAACTTGCACTCTACCGTGTTGTCGTTATCCGGCTTCCACTGGTGGCTCGAAGCTCCTTGCACAACGTGGACTTCCTCGGCGGTGGGACCCGCTATGGCTCTGCAGTTTTCCCGCGACAACTCCGCTGCTCTGCAGAGCCGGATGCAACTGTCTAAAGTCAGGGCTCTTTCCCTCAAAAGTCTCTCTCGCATGTTGGCGCTGTTAATACCACACACGACTCTGTCCCGAATGAGGGAGTCTCTCAAAGTGCCAAAATTACGCGTTTTGGTGAGTAGTTTGAGCTCCGTAATATAGCCATCAATGGATTCACTGGAGCCTTGATTTCTAGTGAAGAATTTATACCTCAACAGTTTCATTCACCGTTGGGCTGCAATGTTGATCAAACTTATCGATCATGTCCTTCACAATCCAGTCAGCCTCCACTGTGTCTCCCATTAACGTATCCAGAAGCTCCCTGCCACTTTCTCCGACTAGATAACTGAAGAGCTTCACTCGCCTTTTCTCGTCATCTTCGGCAACAGTTAAATCAACATAAAGTTGAAACTCGTCCCTCCATGTCTTCCATGTTTTATACAGGTTATTAGAGTCCAGACACAACGTCTGTGGAGCTTTTAGTCCGTCCATCCTATTAGCTTGTCTTGCGATGCTAATCAATGTTCGACGGTTACCGTCTTCTCTAGTGACTCCGCAGCAATTTCCAAAAACGTCTCAAAAAATCCGGGTGGGGTTCATTACCGCTGCCACCATGTTAAAGTGTGGGTTTGTAACAATAAAACAAGTCCAGCTTCTTTGCTCTGGCCCAACTGGGTCGGCATTTATTGAAGTGCCCCATTCAAGTGTACAGTCATTGTAGTACAAACTCCGGTTAAAGGCTCGCGTGACTGCCCCCTCGTGGCGTATAACATATATGCAGTATAAACAATATACCATATTGTAACAAAAATGACGTGCGCTAACATGCTTGCAATACCACCCCGGGCCGATGGGGGTGGAACCGGAATAAGAATTAGCCAATGCTAACATATAGCATTGGCAGACCTCTCGAAAACGTCTTTATAGGATGGTCCAAAAGTTGGTTCTTGGCCCAAAGCTCCGTTCCACATGTGTGTCAATGCTGAGGGGGGTGAATTTTTTGGACCACTCTAGTTTACTCGCTGTGAATGGCGGAGATAAGCGTTACTACGTCCGTTAATATTTACAGTCTATGGTTGTTCTCCTTTTGTGAAAAAAGGAAAAGTACCTAATGAAGGGAAGTCTCCAGGTTCCTATGCTGAAGGAACAATAAAAGAACATCCCCAGGTTCCTATGCTAAAGGAAGCCTTGGGGTTCCTTCCTTCCTTAATGGTCCTTGACGTTATTGCTGAATTTGGATTCTCCTTTGCACCCAGAACACCTGTAAACACCTGTACTCCTGTACCACAATGAACTCATACTCTTGCGTTTAAAACAGAAAAGTCTTGGATTAAGCTGTTTTTGCTTTTTAACAAGTTTTGTGAATTTTTCCAATCAAATTACATTATTTACAACTAAACTCCAAATTAATAAAAGGTGGTGTCACTTCTCACTTTTACCACTAGGTGGGCTAGTAATTTTCCAATATACGTGTGACTCATCGTGCAATCCTTGCGTATCTGCCGCGCAGTCCGTGCGTGCATCCCGAGACGCACATGTAGTTCCATGCTCGAACGCACGTCACCATTGACTTTGAATCTAAAGTCTACGCAACGCATGATCCGGTAGAGACGCACGGACTTTGCGGCAAAGGCGCAGGAGCAGAAAATCGATGCACGCAGGAGATAAATATTGCTTAGCGTTTCCTCGGGACGCTCGTGCAGCGACCAATCAGAGAGCCGCAAATTGGTCACAGGGACATTAGTGGTCTGAGCGAGCAGACTGAACATCATAAACAGCCAAAACAGGAGCTACACCAGGACTAAACCAGGGTTGACAATAGTGCTTGTTAACATATGCATTTTCATGCTCCCGTGACTTTATGCAACTACTTTGAGCGTGTTTGCTGATGCGGAAGTATCGTTTAATAATAAAATAAATGTATGGCACACCTCCGTGAACACATACTGTACTGCTGTTATATAAAGTTTCTGGAAGGTCTCTGGACACAGAGACGCTGCAGAGCTGCATTATTGGGGAAGAACTTTACACAAAAATCCGCTAGTTTAAATCTGTTAGCATCAAAGTCCGCCCGCTACTTCTGCCACTTCCGGTGGGCGCCACCGCAGGCCAGGACTTCTGTTCTGAAGACCCCTGTGTCTAAAAATTAAGATAAGATAAGATATGATAGACTTTATTGATCTCACACAGGAGAAATGTACATGTCACATTTGGCATGGATAGAATCACTCAAAATTGTGCAAAAGAAAGAAATGTGCAAACATGTTAAAAGCCGGATATATTATGTACTATAAAAAGGCGCAATCAAGAAACAGTGTCAAGAGTAGTGCAGGTTTTTCAGTCCTAATGTAAGTGACTTAAAGTGACTTATTATACAGTCTGACAGCGGTGGGGATAAAGACCCTGCGGTAGCGCTCCTTCTTGCTCTAGCTCTTGAGAGAGCTCTCTCAGTCTTCCACTGAAGGAGCTCCTTAGCTCCTCTACAGTCCTGTGCAGTGGGTGGGAGGTGTCCATGATGGAGGTAACTTTGACTTGCACCCTCCTGTCCCTCACCTCCTCCACAGCACTGCCCCCTGATATTAGGACAGTGTTGATATTCAGGCTGAGTTTACACGGAGACAATGTGGCAGTAAAACGGTATAGTTGGATGTCGGTTGCTACCAACCGTTCATACGAAGACTGTGTTCCAGGGGGGTGAAAACGTAAGTGTTCAGATCCAGCCTGCAGAGTGGGACAACTCAGGCTGAGTTTACACGGAGACAATGTGGCAGTAAAACGGTATAGTTGGATGTCGGTTGCTACCAACCGTTCATACGAAGACTGTGTTCCAGGGGGGTGAAAACGTAAGTGTTCAGATCCAGCCTGCAGAGTGGGACAACTCAGAAACGCTGCACAGCGGGGGCTCTCTTTCACACCCGCGAGAGGGGAAAGGTGTGAAATCCCCCTCTGCTCTGACCCCCACCTCCGCGCTGCTCCCCGCACGTAAATTTGGACATGCGCAGTAGCGGAGAACAAACATCAACAAAAATGGCGCTGCCCACACAAACTAGCTACGTGGGCTTCCAGCGCGGGACAGAGGATAATTCGACTCCTTCGTTCGTCCAAACGAGACCACGCGAAGCTCTAGGTTCAGTTTCCATTTTCAGAGCTGCTGTTAAAATGCAGAATGATGTTGCTACTTTCTGAGGGTCTGGTACAGGAAGCGAGTACACTGCCGAGAGGGGGGCTGGGCACGGGGCTGGGGGTCGTGTGAGTGTTGTAAAGTTTCTCTGCCCCCTACTGGCCGGGCGCTAGAACTACATTGTTTTTCAACCTCATGTGAACGCTGAGAAATTTGCATTAGGAGCCAGGTCGTTTCTGTTAATAGCCTGGAAACGTCTGCGCAGCGTCTCAGTATAAACAGGGCCTCAGAAACGCTGCACAGCGGGGGCTCTCTTTCACACCCGCGAGAGGGGAAAGGTGTGAAATCCCCCTCTGCTCTGACCCCCACCTCCGCGCTGCTCCCCGCACGTAAATTTGGACATGCGCAGTAGCGGAGAACAAACATCAACAAAAATGGCGCTGCCCACACAAACTAGCTACGTGGGCTTCCAGCGCGGGACAGAGGATAATTCGACTCCTTCGTTCGTCCAAACGAGACCACGCGAAGCTCTAGGTTCAGTTTCCATTTTCAGAGCTGCTGTTAAAATGCAGAATGATGTTGCTACTTTCTGAGGGTCTGGTACAGGAAGCGAGTACACTGCCGAGAGGGGGGCTGGGCACGGGGCTGGGGGTCGTGTGAGTGTTGTAAAGTTTCTCTGCCCCCTACTGGCCGGGCGCTAGAACTACATTGTTTTTCAACCTCATGTGAACGCTGAGAAATTTGCATTAGGAGCCAGGTCGTTTCTGTTAATAGCCTGGAAACGTCTGCGCAGCGTCTCAGTATAAACAGGGCCTAAGACACAGCCTCTGTCTGCTATGGGTGCCTCAAAAATAAATAACTCATTATGAATTCCCAGTAAAACGACTTTGTAGAACTCTGTCGAAGTGTTGTCTGATTGGAGTTGGTGCATGGTGTGCGTAGATGTGGACAGGTTGGGACAGGTTGGGACCAGTTGTGGCGGAAACAACAGTGATAACCCGAATGACCTGCTCACTGCGGAGGTCACTGCAGGAGAATGAGGCTGCATGTATACTGAGACAAGAGAGGTCTGCACTAATATTCAGACAAGAGAAGTCTGTATGTATACTGAGACAAGAGAAGTGCATGTATACTGAGACAAGAGAGCTGTATGTATACTGAGACAGAAAGGTCTGCATGTATAGAGAGCTGTATGTACACTGAGACAGAGAGGTCTGCATGTAAACTGAGGCAAAAGCATTATTGGGTGTAACGAAATTACATTTTAAGAAACGTAGTAGTGTAACAAATTGTTATGAAAATATCTGTAATAATTGTATTATACTATACGGTTTACTTTGTTTCCGGCGACCTCAGGACAGCAGGGACTATATTGCTGTATAGTGCCTGCTGCCTACGTTACATTGAGCACATGAGCGAGATAGTTTGTAAAGCAAACAGGATTGTTTTATTTTTTTTTTTTTTTACCAGTGGTGATATGCACACAATTTGAAATCTAAGTTTAAAAGATATGAACACTATTTGAATTGGACAGAACAAGGCCAGAAACACCCCCCCTCAGATGTAGACTCCTCAGGGGGGTGTATCTGGGACATGACTAATATTTCACAGGTTTGAGGCCTCTATTTCTACACTCTTTTCAATGTACTGTGATTATTTTAATTCCTTGTGTGATTGTAATGTTTCTTTTTTTGTTTCGTTAAAGCAGCAGTAAGCGATTTTTGGGTGTTAATATACGTCTTAAATATTGATATATTCCAATAGCCATCACTTATATAGAGTGTTTGTACCTAAACACGGATCTCTCAGTCCTTCCAGTCTTCTCCCACATATTTAATAAAAAAACCTCACATCCTATGCGCTTATCCAATGACGAGAGAGCACGCCTTATAAGGGGTTTCTCCCGTGTGTGCACGCGCACTCTTCAAAACAAAAATATATATACCACGTAATAGTGATTTCTCGCTGCGTAGAGAAAAAAAAATAATTTATTTGAATTCTCGCAAAAAGTAAAAATGAACTGAAATTTGATACTAGTTTCAGAATTAAATTGAGAAACTTCGAACTAACTGTTCACTTTGAGCATGTATGAACAGAACTAGAACTAGTTCAGGAAAAGCTAGTGAACTGGCACAACACTGGCTAAGCTTTTTACTGTCATTGGGCCAGAGTCAAAATTAAACAAATGGACGTCAACACGGCCGGCTACACAGCCCAGGCAACACGGCCAGCCTATCAGTGCACCCAGTGTAGCTTCCCCCGGTTGAAATAGTGTCCTCTCCAACTGATGGTTCCAAACACGTTTTTATTTTCCTTTTATATGAGCTGTGAACAATGTGATTTTTACCCTTACTACTTTTTTAACAATAATTGAATTACTTGAGTATAGGTTTACACTAATGGAACACTTAGTTCATTGTGTTGTGAGTGTGTTTGTCGTTTTCTCACTAACCTCCATAAACGTTACGTTGGCTAAGCAACGTACAACAACCTGTAAAGAGGCTAGATGGAAAGTTTCACCACTTATAAAACTATACAGATTTAAAATTTCTTCCACATACATTCTCCACCATGCCTGGGTGTTAGAATGAAGCCCTGGCATTTTTCATTGGCTATTGCCTCTATATGCCTATCAACATGTCTTTATATGCTTGGAATTTGAGGATTCGGGTTCGAAACCACAGAGGGCAGCCGTGATGCTTATAATGACGTCATGCGCGTTCAACGCATAAGCGGTAGCAGCGCTGGCTACTTGTGTTATTAGTGCATCTGCAGAAGCGAGAGGTGACTGGGGAGGATGATCCAGCAAAGAACAACAAGAGGCGCAAGGTTGCATTACATCATAAACAGCTGAGCAGTGCTCTCTTCAAGACAGTGTAATCTCGGCGTTTACACCGGCTTCAAGCAGCGCCGTAACCCACAACACCCAAACATAAGCAAAGAAACGGAAAATTATTTCTAGTGTGACCAAAAGGGCGAAACTCGAGTCTGACCGCCGCAGAGCAACAAACAGGGTACACATTGGAGTTATTATTGAGAGGTGGAAAACTCTGTAGAGAACTTCTGGGCATGAGAAAAGACCACAGTTGGCCATCATTGACAGCTTGAAAGGTAAGACATTATCTCTAAACACATGTGTTTATGCTTTCAAGCAGCGGTGTCGAGCATTGAAAAAGCTACGGTTGCAAATACTCTTTTTTTTTGTCTACATCAACGTTTTTGATTTGTCGGAAAGTGCTCAGAGTGAGGGAATGAAGGGTTCATTTCAAAATAATATCTGGAATACGCATTTCTAGCAAGATCTCTGCCTCAAAACCTTAACACAACTAGCTATCATTAGCTGCAAAGCCCAGTGAACTGCTTTTTTTACAAACGGGGCTGTTTCTAGAACTAACCACCTTACGAACATTTTTCCCTTTAAATGTATGTACATGCAAACGCAATAGTAACTATTAGTTGGTTGAGCGTGTAGAGCTTCGAAACATACGCGTGTTATTGGAGGAATTGGTCTCACGGCAATACTATGAGATTGCCATCGCAAGCAGTAACAATGGCTCTATTGTTGTATGTTACGAGAGCCACTCTCGATCAACGGGAACCAATCACGTCCACACCCCATGGCCCATCACAGAGGTTTGATGGGCCCCCATCCCCCCAGTTCAGTGACTGGCAGGCGAATCTGAATAGGTAAGTTTGCAAATGCAACTTCGGCTTACAGTTACCACTCATCCACCGTCAACTAAAAATATTTTGTCCTACAGGGAAGACTTTCCATATTGCAGGATTTGAACCTCTTGACAGCAAGATACCAGGTTTACAATCGTTGAGGAAAGGAAACGCTGCATGAATTTTAACATTTGACGAATACTGTTTTTTGTAATGGAATGTAAATTGTCCCCTTATAGGAAGCGGCAAATAATGGAGCGAAGGAAGAGGCTTTGAATGAGGAGCAGCCAATAATCTAAAAACAGTGTG
This sequence comes from Knipowitschia caucasica, assembly GCA_964034765.1. Classification (NCBI taxonomy): domain Eukaryota; kingdom Metazoa; phylum Chordata; class Actinopteri; order Gobiiformes; family Gobiidae; genus Knipowitschia; species Knipowitschia caucasica. The sequence continues at coordinate 31,427,832 of OZ035836.1, forward strand.
GTACGTTATTACTCAATGTAAGTCAATGTGTATGTGTTGGTTCATAATTTACATATTGCCTTTCTTTTTTAATTCCAAAATAGAGTTTGGAGGGGTGGCGGTTTCATACCCGTATGATTTCAGATTATGTACCACCAATCTCATTACGGTATGTACTTTTTTTCTTATCTTTACTTTTCACTCACTGATAGTATACATTTTCATTTGGTTGTAAAATAGCGGTGCATCGCATATGCTACATGCCTTTTGTGTTTATTTTTAGCTCGACGGGAGGATCTACTTTCCAGGTAATTGCACAAATCTCGTGTATTTCATTATATCGGTGTTGTTGTTATAGAAAGTTTGTCCTTATTTCCCCCACACTCTATATATTTTTCCAAAAAGGTCACTGCTATGTGCTGTACTACACAACGATGGAGCTAACACCATGACCATCGTAAGAGTTTATTGTATTTAACACAGGTCTGGTAAGACTTTTTTAAAATTTAATTTGGTGTCCTTCAATCAGGCGGAAGTTGTTTCTGTCAAAAGGCTTTACTTGTATGGAATTGGAGGACATCCTTTAACCATTTCTGGTATGCTGACACACAAGCACAGAGAGAGTTTATTGGTCTGTGACCATGGGGATATTTATAACGTCACTAATAATGTAAATTACTCTTATGTGGTGACATGGTATAAACTATTTGATATACTACTATTGTATACATTTTAGGTGTGTGGAGAGGTGTACTTCCATGTGCCTCTGGTAGGATCAACAGGACAAAGAGCCCATTCCACGTGCTCTTAACCGGGAGTGGCTGAAGGATATTGGGAGAAGTTGCTCCACCTTTCGTAAGTCATGTGGGTGACATCTGGGTGGGAAGTGTACAGGAACTGCCTTTTTAATACTACAAAGTATATTAAAGTTACACAGAGATCGAATTTATTTGTATGTTGACGTTACAATAATCTTTGTTTCTGTAGGACAACTTCGAACTCGACTCTTTCCAAAACCATGTCCTTGATGTACGCAGGGAAGCGTTTTGGATTTACTTATGGATTTTTACTATGGATTTACCTTATGGCGCCTAAAAGCTCGACACTCCTCGCTGCGATTAGAATACAACCTCCATAACCATCGCCCAGTGCAGTGAACCGCCTAAGCCAATATCGTAAGTCATACTTTTATTATCAAGATTTCAGTAGCAAAGCAATAAAGAAATATATATTTCGACTGTGTCTACAGAAAAAGTCTCAGCTACGCTGTGAATAGACTAAAGACCTACAGCTCTAACCCAGACCAGCGCCTCAGCTCTGCTGGGGCTCATGACACAGGCCATGGGTCCACTGTCGCGTCACATCGCCCCCTCACAGCTGGGGACTCATGACCCCAAGGGCCATGGGTCCTCTGTCCCTCATCATCCCTCCTCCTGCTGGGGACTCATGACCCCGGGCCATGTGTCCTCTGTCCTCATCATCCCTCCTCACCCTGCTGGGACTCATGACCCCAGGCCCATGGGTCCTCAGTCCTCCTCATCCCTCCATCCTGCAGCTGAACTGGAGCAACACAACAGAGGACAGGTAGTGATGAAATCAAGTGGGAAAAAAATCTCTAGATATAAAATATATTCCGTTCTTTTTTCTAGACATTTTATCTGGTCCCTGACAGAGCTGACACAATCAAAGATGGACACAGCAACATATATTTATATTTTGTCAAATATAAAGTGTTTTCCCCCCCAAACATTGAAATAAAAGAAAGACTCAATTTCGTAAAGTGGTGATGAGTTGAATTTTAGTTTAATAATTCCCTACTGTTGAACGAATAAAGGGAGCGTTCCTTTATACCCCACATATCCCTGCTCTTCTCATTCTAGCCTGCCTCTCCTCTGGCTGCTCCGTCTTCTCCCCTTGCTGCTCCGCTTCCTCATCTTCTTGCTGCTCGTCTGCCTCCTCCCTCTCCCCCATTCAAAGTCACGCTCACAGAAACTACAGAATACAACTGGACTGGAGTCCTGCAGAAAAGCAAAAAAATATGTAGATTCACTGTTCTGATGTGTTTTTTGTACAAACTTCATCTAAAAATAGTTTGAATTTATCAAACAGTTGATATAGTTTTATCCTACAGACAACTTGTATATTAGTGTGTAGTAGAAGTAGCAAACTAGTGTCAGTATTAACACTAATAAAAACAAAACATGTCTCATGTTTAAGGAGGCAGAACAGTTTAAAATGAAGTATTAGTGTCTTGTTAACATCCCAATTCTCAAAATACTACATTTAGCCAAAATTAGGTTTCATTCCAGATATTTTGAAAACTTATTTAATTCCTTTATTAGTCCTTCTAAAGTGGATTGTATTGGTTTTTATAAAAAAGGTTGCATCATCAGCATACATTTGTCTCTTTGGCCGTTTGGAAATAGACCTGGTATATCTGGATTGTTCCTAATTTTAATAGCTAGAATTTCAATACATAAAATAAAGAGATATGGTGTCAAAGGACACCCTTGACGGACTCCTTGTGTTAATGAAATGTGTCTGATATATGACCCATTATTAATCACTCTACTAACCGGATGTGATTATAAAGCGTTTCAAACCACTGGATTAAGTTTTTTCCAAAATTAAAAAAACCAAGACATTGTCTTATGAACTTCCATTGAACTTTGTCAAATGCCTTTTCAAAATCAGCAATAAGCAATAATCCTGGTTCCTGATGTTTCTCATAAAATCTTACAAGATGGCGCCTCGTACGGTCGACATGGCTCTTTGCTGCTCTCTTTTTCTTTTGTTTTTACTTTTTAACTGTGCATCTGGCTGTTCCTACACCCGTGAGGAACTTATGAACATCCGACCCACCGTTCCCATGGACCTATTGCCTGTTTTCTTGGCATCTGCGGCTGATTTAGTTCATGTTCTAGCCATAAAAAGTGTGGGCCCGTAAAAGGGGAAAGCGAGGAGGCCTGCTCGTGCGTCTTAGGAGGAGAGGAGCGCGCACGGCTCTCCCCGGCATTTTTCTCTCCAACGTACGCTCACTGGGCAATAAGATGGACGAACTCAGCCTGCTCATGAGAAGAAACAAGGACTTCGCCACATCCTGTGTCCTCTGCTTCACTGAGACCTGGCTAAATGAGCGGATCCCGGACTGCGCTCTGGAGCTGCAGGGCTTTGGGCTGTTTCGCGCGGATCGCCATTGTGCGCTCTCAGGGAAGAGCAGAGGCGGAGGGCTCTGTTTCTACGTCAATACAAACTGGTGTAACGATGTGACAGTGATCTCCAAGCACTGCTCTCCTGCTCTGGAATATCTTTTCATTCATTGTAAACCATATTACTCCCCGCGGGAAATTGTTTCATTCATTCTTGCCTCTGTTTACATACCGCCATGCGCGGTACGGACGCGCGCGAGGCTCAGCGCGCACTCGCAGAGCAAGTACTGTGTATGGAACGCTTATACCCGGACTCTCTGATTATTATCCTGGGGGATTTTAATAAGGGAAACTTGAGCCAGGAATTACCCAAATACAGACAGTTTATCAAATGCCCGACCAGAGAGGAGAACACTCTGGATCACTGTTACACCACCGTGCGCGGAGCTTTTCGCGCTGTTCCCAAGCCAGCCCTCGGCTTCTCAGATCACTCCATGATACATCTGGTTCCTGCTTACAGACAGAGACTAAAGCTCTCCGAAACCTGCAGTGAGGAGCTCCAAAGTGTGGTCTGATGAAGCTGTGGAAGAGCTGCGCGCATGCATGGAATCTACAGACTGGGACCTTTTCAGAGCTGCCACAGACAGCTTGGATGAATATACGGACACTGTGACGTCATACATCCACTTCTGTGAGGATAGCATCATTCCAACAAGGACCAGGGTCATCTATAACAACGACAAACCCTGGTTCACTGCTAAACTCCGGCAGCTCAGGAAAGCAAAGGAGTCTGCTTTCAGGGAGGGGGACCGCAGCGGCTACAAAGCAGCTAAATATCAGTTCAGGAAAGAACTGAAAGCAGCCAAGTCCCGGCACAGAGAACGACTACAGGAGCAGTTTGGTAACAACGATACTGCTTCTGTCTGGAGGGGCCTACGGGAGATCACCAACTACAAACCCAAAGCCCCCCCCTGTGCTGATGACCACAAAGCTGACTCCTGGCCCTGCCCCTGACCACGTGTCTAACTAGCCGCTAAAGAGCCACTCTGAGACACTGCTCTGAGACACTGCGCCAGTGAGCTTACTCCTGTGTTCACTGACATTTTCAACTCCTCTCTGCAGTCCTGCCATGTCCCGGCCTGCTTCAAATCCTCCATCATTGTACCCGTCCCGAAGAAGCCCAGGATCACAGGACTCAATGACTACAGACCTGTGGCACTGACGTCTGTTGTCATGAAGTCATTTGAACGCCTGGTTCTCTCCCATCTCAAGTCCCTCACCTCCCCCCTCCTGGACCCCCTGCAGTTCGCCTACAGAGCCAACAGATCTGTAGACGACGCCATTAACCTGGCCCTCCACCACATCCTACAGCACCTGGACTCCCCGGGGAACCTACGCCAGGGTCCTGTTCGTGGACTTCAGCTCTGCCTTCAACACCATCCTGCCATCCCTGCTCCAGGACAAGCTCTCCCAGCTCAACGTGCCCGATTCCACCTGCAGGTGGATCACTGACTTCCTGACAGACAGGAAGCAGCGAGTGCGTCTGGGGAAGAATGTCTCGGTCTCTCGGACTATAAATACAGGAGCCCCACAGGGCTGTGTTCTTTCTCCCCTGCTCTTCTCCCTGTACACCAACCACTGCACCTCCAGCCACGACTCTGTGAAGCTGATCAAGTTCGCGGACGACACCACCCTCATTGGACTCATCTCCAACAACGATGAGTCCGCCTACAGGAGGGAGGTGGATCGGCTGGTGTCCTGGTGCAGTGGTAACAACCTGGAGCTGAACGCCCAGAGGACAGTGGAGATTATTGTGGACTTCAGGAAGAGCACAGCCCCCCCGCCCCCACCCTCCGTGATGGACTCCCCCATCACCTCTGTGGAGTCCTACCGTTTCCTGGGCACCACCATCACCCAGGACCTCAAGTGGGAGCCGACCATCAGCTCCCTCATCAAGAAGGCCCAGCAGAGGAAGTACTTCCTGCGGCAGCTCAGGAAAGCCAAGCTGCCTGCACAGATGTTGGTGCAGTTCTACACGGCCATCATCGAGTCCATCCTCACCTCCTCCATCACCGTGTGGTTCGCTGGAGCCACAGTCAGGGACAAACAGAGACTACAGCGCATTGTGCGCTCTGCAGAGGAAGTGATCGGTCGCAGCCTCCATCGCTGCAGGACCTGTACGTCGCCCGAGCTAGAGGCGGGGCTGGTCGTATCACAGCCGACCCCTCTCACCCTGCACATGGACTATTCCAACCACTCCCCTCAGGCAGGAGGCTGCGGTCCATCAGGACTAGAACCTCCCGCCACAAAAACAGTTTTTTCCCCTCTGCTGTTGGACTCTTGAACACTTCTTAACCTGTCCCCCCGCCCTTTATAAAGTCACTTTACTGCCCATCATACGCCACTTTACTTCACTGTACTGCTGTCACTTTACTTTGTGTGCACCATGTGCACTTGTATATTGTAAATAGTAACTGTAACTCTGTTTTAAATTTAAATGTATTCCTTTGAAGTGTTTTTTATTCTTTATTTTTTATTATCTCTTTCTGACTGTTGCACTGAGCCTGTGACTTCCTGTTACTTACGTGGCAAAAAAGATTATTCTGATTCTGATCTCCTATTTCCTATATCCCAGATCTGAGACACATTGATGACACAAAGCTTATTTATAGCTTAAATCCATCCATCCATCCGTTTTATTCCCCTTAATCCATTTCTGGGTCGGAGGGATGGCCAGAGATGCTACTCAGTACACATAGCACCATGCCTACTCAGGAAGTAACATCAGCTGATAAATGGCACGTCACCAAGGCAGTTCTGGAGATGGCTCGCAGCTCTGCAGCAGAAAACATGTTAACAAGGTAATACATCTAAACTTGTCTTTCAAAAGAACCAAAAAAAAGCAAAAAAACATAGCACCAGCCCCTCACTTTTAGAAAACTTTATAGATCATAGTTGATATGTACTGAGACCAGAGAGAGAAGCGAGAAAACAGAGAAAACAGAGAGAGACCAGAAAGAGTAAGTACAGTATATAGTAAGTCATCTTTATTTATATAGTGCCTTCATAGACCAGAGTCCCAAAGCACTTTACAATTGTGGGCATTTGTCTCTGACTCCACACAGAGAGATGGGAGCGGGGTCGTCATACATGAGGCGCATGTCATACCTATAGTATGCCTTTAGTGGTAGGGGAAACTGGAGCACCCGGTGGAAACCGGAGCAAACAAGGGGAGAACATACAAACTCCACTCAGAAAGGTCCTGTTCGACCAGGATTTAAACCCAGAACCTTCTTGCTGAGAGAGACCAGAGAGAGAGTCCCCATAGGTGATATGTGCTAACAAGAATGATTTTATATCTTGTGTGAAACTATTTGCTCTTTTGATTGTGCTGATGTCAGACTTACTATTACATTCTGAAATTTGAGTTTTCTCAAAGCGGCTTTTGCAAATTAGTTACTCAAATTAGTACACTGGGTGCAGACAGGACTCGGTTAGTCCCCTCCATGGTCAGGACAATGACATAGAATAACCTCCTGAATATCTTGAATTGTTGTGACGGTAAGGGCGGGCATTGACACATAGTAGCCTGGAAAAGTGGCCCCCCTTCCCTCGGGTCACTTCTGGATACTGTCTGACATTGGTCCGCTCTGTCCTGCCTGAGTCAATCCAAAGGAGCATTTGCTTTGTCCTATTTGCCTCTTTTGTGTACTTTTTTAGAACAGCATAGGCCTCAATGCAGAGTAGATCACTTTTTCCTTGAAAAATAACACACGTTCGTTGTCACAGGTCAGTCACCTTTCATCATTCTCACGATTCTGAAACTAATCCTATGCCACTTTTCCACAGTAACGGTATGGTACAGCACGGCACGGTGAGGTTATTTTCCATTTCCTTTAGGGTTGGGCTTGAGATAAGAGTACTTTTTTCATACCACCTGAACTGTGGTTCCAAGCGAGCCGAACCTACACCATGACGCAACTGCCTTACACTGATTGGTCAACGAGCGTTGTCACTGGAAGCGACGTCCGACCCTATGCTAAAAACAACTCAACCCCGCCATCTTTAAAACCGGCTGCTCTGCTTCAATACGTCCTCCCATGGATCTATTATAATAACGTACTCCTTACTCCAGAGAAATGGAATCGCACAGAAAGCCCCAAAAGTCAGCGTCCTGGTCGGTGGACGAGGTCCAAATGTTACTCTCTTTAGGCCGAAAGAAAGAACTCAAAGGCATCTCGACGGAACACGCCACATGGAACGAGAAGGGAGATCGCCCAGCTCTTGATTTGTGACTATTCTGTGGTAATCCTGGAAATAACGGGTTAGCTACGTATCCCGTCGGCCCAAAGCTCTCACTGAAATGTATTTACTCGTGAAAAAGTTTTATTGTCTGTTGTACACAGTGAGCAAGCTACATTTAGTTATCGATAGCAAGCTAAGCTAAAACGTCCTTCCTGCGCTAGTGTGCTGTATCTTGCCCTTTCACGTTTTGCCATTCTGTTTTGTGTTTGCACTTAAGTTGTCGTGTATATATTTATTTGTTTGAGAATCCCTTCCCACAATTGGGGAAATTACCAATGAGCAATGAATGACCATTCGTCCCCTGGTCTCAAGAGACATACATACTTTGTAAATTGTTGGTTTTATACTTTACTTTTGTTTTTAATAAATGTGTGATCATATCAAGACTTTGTTTCATTCATGTGTCTGTACACGTGCAGAAAAGGGGTTCAAAAGCAAAAGTTTCGATTTCCTACCATATACTCTTGCATCTATTTACTGTATGCACATTACATTACATTATAACTATGTTAAATTTATGAACAAGGATGGAGACATTTGCTAAATACAAAAAGGCTTTATTTTTGGTCAAAACAAGGGCAAAATAAATGTTTAGGCGTATGACAAAGTGACGCATCAGACCCTCCTCTGCACCACTGCTAAAGGCTGCTGTTGCTACAGGTGGGTCCCATTCTGTCACACGGTCTCTTCATCAGCACCATTGACTTCACATGTTCAGTGTCCAAGTCATTCCTTTAAGACTGGCGAAAGCATTTTCAACAACCTGGTGTCCTGGAAAGGTTTTAGGAGGCAGTTCTGCAGGGGGTGAGCAGAGTCCCCTAGGAGGTGATAACAAGCCATCACCGATATTATAAGAAATCCATGCACCGCACCAATGTTACTGGTTACACGTCACGTAAAAATGACGTGGTCTGATAACCCCTCCCACGCTGAAGAGGTACGATTTTTAATGGAAAAGCACCCATGCTCGGCTGTGCCGCGCCGTGGCGAAATGAAGCTGAACGCGCAGATCCAGACTGAAAGACCGGCCACGGCTCTCACCCGTTCAGGACCCGCCAGGGCCTGCCAATCACACAGCTCTGCCAGCCTCTCGAGCCCCGCCAATCACACAGCTCTGCCAGCCTCTCGAGCCCCGTCAATCACACAGCACTGCCAGTCTCTCGAGCCCTGTCAATCACACAGCTCTGCCAGCCTCTCGAGCCCCACCAATCACACAGTGCTGCCAGCCCGGCCAGCCCCTTGTCAACCCACTGACAGAAGCGGGCAGTTTAAAAGCAGCCACTCCCCGATAAATGGCCCTTCCTGAAGCTCTTAACACCCACCACCTCCCCAGCGCCTCCTCAGCTACTGGTTCCTACTCAGGTTTCCGCTCTGGCTCCTGCCCTGGCTCCTGCCCTGGCTCCTGCTCTGGCTCCTGCTCTGGCTCCTTCTTCTGCTTTGGCTCCTGCTCCGCCTGCGCCCCATTCACACCATGCTTCTTGCCACCCCCAGTGCTTGACCTCGGGGGGTCTGAGATCATCTACGGCAGTAGACTATCTCCCCTCTGCAATTGTCACTGCCAGGGTCAATGCGCCAATCAAATAAATCTTTTTCATGCATTAATGTTTATTGGTCTCTTCAGATTGAACCGTGACTATGGAAAAGCGGCACTAGGTACATACTCAGGGTCTGACTCTTGGTCTTGGTGAAGATGTGGAGCCTACCCTCTCCTCTGGCTCCTATGGGGGCCTGGCTCTTGGACCTGGTGGAGGTCTAGGGTCTCCTCTCTTTTCTGACTCCTGTGGGGGTCTGGCTCATGGACCTGGTGGGTTGTGTGGGTGGATCTGTTAATTTTTTAACTCAATAAACTTTGATAGGGGGTTTCAGAGTTTTGTTTCTTCTATTTGGAACACATATTTGGTCACCAATTTCTTCAGAGGTTTTTCACCACTAAAAGAAGAAAGAGTTTCCTTCCTGATTCTGGGGCGAGCTGTGGAAACACATTAGGCATGTGTCAAAGTGACTTTACATTTCAAAACTGTTGTCACTGCAGCATCTTAAGGCTAGTAAAGTCCAGCTCTGCTCCTGACAGGGCCTGAACATTACAAGGAGGCTTGTGGTTATTGAAACCGTCCCCCAAAGCTCCCGCGGAGGAGAAAGACTAAAAACACTAACATTAACACTAACAGCGTGGAACGTTCTAGCCACATGTTTCTCTGATCTGAACAAAGAACCGGACTTTGCTCCGTACTCATACATTTGATTTTTTGTATATATATGTATAATACAATTGTGCTATATATACCTACAAACAGAATGTTGATTGTATGTGAGAGTGAGTATATACTGTATGTGTGCTGCACAAATGTTTTTGTTCCCTCTAAAGGCTTACAAGGGGCACCTCATCATTCATTAACTATACTGCTGAAAGTGGTCCAAAATCAGCTTGGTTTACTGTCATTGTATGTCTTTCACTACTGACTAGCATTTTTTTAATTTTCTTATCTTATTTTTTCATGTTTGTCGCATTACTTTTGGGTCTCATGACTTCCTATGTAATAGGTGGTCATGCACCAAGCAGACTGGCAGATTAAACTAAAAGCTATTTGCATCTGAGAGCCTCTGACTCATTTTCTCTAAGACATTTTGCATGCCCCCTCAGAAGAGCACCGGCTTCTAACAACTTTTGAGCCCCACTCCTAGCCTATGCTTCTAATCATATAATACGGCGCAATTTGATTGGAACATTATATAGGCATTTCAGCCGCGTCATAACAGCAGGTCTGTTGCTAAGACGGTTGCTAAGGAAAGCTGTTCCCAGAGTTTCCTTGTAAATGAAGGCCTCTGATCGGTGAATCCATATTGCTCTTATCTGTATTCAAAAAGACAATATCACAATATAAACACCAGAATCACAGATAAATTACAGATGTAATCCCAAAATGGTGATTTTGAAACAGTCACTGAGCTGGAAGAATTTACTTTTACATGTAAGTCAATAGGAGCCGAAGAGAGTTGAAGTGCAACTTTGTCCATGTGCAGTTCCCTATTGGGCTACTTTGAGCCAGCAAGTTTTAATTGGCCATCTCTATACAGGCAGTGGTTATAGTCCAAGGAAAATAAATATCAATGACTACTTGCTCATTTATACTCACCCATCTGTAGTTGTATCTGCGAGACAGGGATGGCCCACAGTGCCATGTCCCATTGCTATGCCAAAGTGTGGTATATTGAGCTGTGTGCATGAGTGCGATAACAGGCAGATAACAGCCACTGGTTTATTGGTTCTCTGTGATCGAGTGATCGTCAAGGTCATGGAGTTGTAGCCTATTGTAAATTCACATTGATTGGACACAGATTAGCTGAAGGTATGACGTGGTGCATCCAAATGTGTATCGTGTTCTGCAGCCGACCCCCCAGGAGACCCTAGCCTCATTCTCAAACTCTGAGTGATGCATCAGAAAGCTGGGGTACCTAACTTTCAAACTGCAAAACAATAGAATGATGGAATATAATCCATAGTTCCTTGCTCTGAAAACAGTTTGTTTATTTCACTAGTTTCCACGTGCATGTATCTTGGCCTATGTCACATCAACTTTTTTAGGCAAAAAAGTTAAATAGAGGATGGTGGAGAAAATGGGGGAAAAATGTATACATGGACTGTACGTGTATTAGGAGGGGACTGAACAAGGAGAGGTCTTTGAGCTCAATATGATTACGGAGCTCAAGAAATATACTTTTCAAAAGGAGCAAGAGAACTTTGGAGCAAAACTTCACCACAAGCACTTCCTTTTTCATTGAGCTAGTGGGTTAGCAATGCCCATCTTTATACAGTCTGTGATTTTAGTGCAGAAATGTTGACTTACTGAACTAATTTGAAGAGCAGTCAATGAGCTACATAGCCTGGACTAAGGAGCTGACATTGTACAATGCTCTTTCCCTTCTGGCCAATATGTAAGGGATAATGTATATTACGCAGGTCATTATCGGAAAATAAGTACCGACAGGGCGAAGCTTCCGCCCTGAATACAGCTTATTATACGGCTTTGTACCTTTGTACCAACAGAACACACAAAATAATCTTCAGTCCAGTCTTAGGAATGCCGAAAGGTTTATTTCATGACAGAAAATAAAATAGTTCCCAAAGGCTTTCCCGTGGCTATGCGAGTAACAGTTAGGCTTGCAATTTCCAAACTTGAACTCTCTCAAACTGCATGAAAACTGAACAAAGAATTCTGAACATCAGTGGTGAGTGATCCATACATAAACCTAACCTAAATCCATTTTTCGATCCTTCAACCGCTTTTTCTCGCATTAAAAGCGTATTTTGTTGCATGTGTATAAAGAATGTATATGTATAATGTATTCTCCGATTAACATTTAAATGTGTTGATTGATTGATATTTGTGTTTAATGAGCGTGGCTATACAGTAGCTCGGGAGTGGCCGGAACTGCTTGCGGAGTAATCTACACATCTGAATATCAGGCAGAGGCTGCGTTGCCATGGGCAGCGGTTATTATTGTTTTTAGAGGTCTGTTATCAAGAAATAATGACCGGTAGAAAGTGTTGAAATTACTGCTGCTGTGAGGAGCCGTGTAATATAAATCATTAAACCATGGTTTTATCTGAAAGGGACTGTGCATGGTAACATTAAGCTCAACTTAGAGAATTTACCACTAACTCTAAGATTCTGCTTAACTTTTATCGCTGCACCATTAAGAGTTTACTTGTTGGTTCTGTGTCTGTGTGGTTTGGAAACATCATAGATAAAGAAAAGAGATCTTTAAACAAGGTGCTCCGCTCTGCAAAGAGGACCGTGGGCTGTGAGCTTCCTGTTCTGGAGGTTCTTTATAAATCCAGACTTTTAAACAAAGCTCTTAGGATTGTCAATGACTCTTCTGGCCACCCTGGGAAAGCCATGTTCCAGCTTCTTCCCTCTGGCAGAAGATATCGCTCTCTGAGATGCAGGACATCTCGTTACGCTAACAGCTTTTATCCACAAGCTGTTAACAATGTGAACAGAGCACTTTAATGATTTGCACTTGTTTTGAAACTGTTTTAGTCGATCGATTTCACAGTGACATTTGTTTACTGTTTTATTTGTTTTATTTTTGTCTTTTAATGTTGTTTTATGTCTGTATGTATGTATGTATTCCAATGTGGTGTTTTTACTGCAAATGGCAAATAAACTGAATCTGAATCTGAATCAAAGACTATGTTTTGCCCCACATTATAGCTACACAGCCAATTTCCGTCTGCAGTCCCTGGTTACATATAGAAAATATACATACAATAACTGTACAATACAATACAATACAGTAACCCTTTCATTACAAATAAAACCTCACACTTACATCACAGACAATAAATAGTTCCCAAAGGCTTTCCCGTGGCTATGTGACTTCCTGTATCCGGTGAGCGTGTTTCTTGACTACCATCACTCTGCTCTCTGTTTGCACTAACAAACACATTACAAATCCACGTATTGTACACCAAGCTAACTGTGTAAGCACTCCGAGTCAGCTGTACTGCAGCTGAGGTATAGGTAGCGGTTGTTTGTCTGGTCTCGGAGTCTGTTGTGCGGGTCCGGATCCGGACTAGCTTAGCCTAGCCTAGCCGCTAACTCGCTACTCCTATGGCGGCTGCTGTCTCTCCCTCAGTCCTTTACTGCTCGAGTTGCCATATGGCGAGTCTAAACCCTGGATCCTTCTCTGAGGGTAGTGATAGATGTGTGAAGTGTAGTGTAGTCGTAGCTCTGGAATCCAGGGTCAGTGAGTTAGAGCTGCGTCTCCGAGCACTGGAGTCTAGAGCTAGCGCTAGCATTAGCTACAGCCAGGCCGTATCCTCAGGGACAGCGGAGCGCAGCTTTAGGGAGAGGCAGAGGAGAACTAGCGAGCCTAGCCTCCCAGCCCGTCCTCCGCAGCTGGGACAAGACCAGGATAGTGATGGCTTTGTGACTGTTCGAAGAGGGCGACGTGTTGTTGGTAGTTTCCCCATTGGGCCTCCTCCTGTTAGCATTTACAATCGCTGGGACGCTCTGTCCGGCTGCGCCCCCGCGCGGCCGGGCGGGGAAGAAGGCCCCACTGAGAGAGCCGCTGAGAGAGCTGCTGAGAGAGCCGATGGAGTCGCTGATGCGCTGGTAATTGGCTCCTCTATTGTTAGAGGTGTTAAGATCCCAGGAGCCACTGTTCGGTGCTTCCCTGGGGCCAGGCTTGGTGATATTGAAGGGAATCTGAGGCTCATGATGACCCACAAGCAGCGTTTCCGTCGAATTGTTATTCACGCGGGTGGTAATGACGTTCGGCGGAAACAGTCCGAGGTGTTGAAGCTGCAAGTCGCCGCGGTGTGCAAGCTGGCTAGCACAATGGCCGACACTGTCATCTTCTCTGGGCCCCTACCTAGCACTAGCAGTGCAGAAGCATTCAGCAGACACTCGGCTTTTCAACCGCTGGCTGTCTGGCTGGTGCCCTCGAAGTGGTGTTGTTCATGTTGACAATTGGAGTGCCTTTTGGGGAAAGCCCGGTCTCATCCGCTCGGATGATATCCACCCAACGTTGGCGGGTACATCCCTTTTGGGTAAGAATTTGGCCCTGGCTCTAAACTGTTCTGCCCGGCTCAAATGACGGTGCAGAACTGAGGCCCGGGTGCAGAGCTGCTCTGCCACAACCTCTGAGCCCCCATCTGTTCAGTTACTAGCCTCAGAAGCTAGTCAGATTGAAACTGTGTGTGCATGTGTGTGTGTGCATGTGTGTGTGTGCCTGTGTGTGCTCAGTTACTAGCCTCAGAACCTAGTCAGATTGAAACTGTGTGTGTTCCTCGCTTGGAGTCTAAAGCACTATATGCGAGGAAATCTGACCTGGGTGTCAGACACAGTAACTTAATAAAAGTTCAGACAGACAGAAATAGTTCTAACAGTAGGGTTGTTAAATGTGGTTTAATGAACGTCAGATCAATCTCGTCTAAATCGCTTCTCATAAACGAACTTATTATAGACAAGGGCTTGGATTTGTTTGCGCTCTCGGAGACTTGGCTCCAACAGGACGACTACGTTAGATTGAATGAGTGCACTCCTCCGACGCATGTTAACTACCAGAAAGCGAGAACTACAGGTCGCGGCGGTGGTGTTGCGATTATATCACACACCAACTTACTTCTTAGTCCCAAAACCAACAATGCTTTTCACTCGTTTGAAAACTTAACACTTTCAATCACCTGTCCTGGGTGGAGAAAACAAAAAGCGGTGCTATTTATAGTTTTATACCGACCTCCTGGTCCTTACAGCGAGTTCCTAACAGAATTCTCGGACTTCATTTCAAACCTAGTTTTGGAATGGGAAAACATAGTTATAACTGGAGACTTCAATATACATGTGGACGACAGCACTGACAGCTTAAACAAAGCTTTCAGCGCCGTACTAGATGGTGTTGGTTTTACTCAGAATGTTGAGGAACCTACTCACATTCATAACCACACCTTGGACCTTGTCCTGACCTACGGCTGTGATGTCTCCAATGTTGACATCCAGCGTCAAAGCTCGTTGCTGTCTGACCATTTCTTGATCACGTTTGATCTCGATTTGGAGGACTTTCCTGTCCCGCAAGATAAAACCATAATGAAAAGAACCTTAAATGATAAATCTATCACAAGGTTCAAAGAACTAATACAGCCTATGTTGAATACTGCTGCAGGTGAACCTGTTCACAGCTGCTGCAGTCCCTCAGTCATTGACCAAACGGTGGACAACACTATGGAGTCTTTAAAATCTGCATTAAATGCAGCAGCTCCTTTAAAACAGAAAACTATTAGGATTAGATCATCGTCGCCCTGGTACAGTGTTCAACTCCACACTTTAAAACAGGACGTCAGAAAATTGGAGAGGCTATATCGCCACTCCCACTCGGAGCCTGTCCACAGGGAGTGGAAAGCAGGTCTCCGAAACTATAAGAATGCCCTTCGCAGGGCTCGAACTCAATACTATTCAACTTTAATAGAAGCGAATAAAAATAACAGTAGATTTTTGTTTAGCACCGTCGCTAAACTCACAAACTGCCATAGCGCAGTCGAGCCTAAAATTCCAAGCTCACTGAGCAGTGTCGACTTTCTCCACTTCTTTAATAATAAAATTACATCCATCCGTGACAAACTGGAGGAGGTTACTCCTGCTGTTGGTAGTGGACAGGCTGAAGCGGCATACTTGACTTCCCACTTAGACTCTTCAGTGGGCCTCGATAAATTCATGGCTGTGAGCCAAGCAGAGGTGATCTCTGTGGTCACATCCTCAAAAGCCTCAACTTGCATGTTAGACGCAGTCCCGACATGGCTCTTCAAAGACATACTTCCTTTGATAATTGAGCCTATCGTAAATATAATAAACGCATCCATACAATGTGGCTATGTCCCACAAGCTTTTAAAACCGCGGTTATCAAACCCCTTCTGAAGAAAACAAACCTGGACCCAGAAATACTTACAAACTACAGACCGATCTCAAACCTCACTTTTATATCTAAAATCCTGGAAAAACTTATAGCTGAGCAGCTTCGCTGCCACCTGCAGGAAAATAATATGTTTGAAGTCTTTCAATCAGGATTCAGAGCTCATCATAGCACTGAAACGGCACTAGTCAAAGTCACAAATGACTTACTACTAGCTGCTGATAATGGACAAGTGTCAGTGCTGGTCCTACTGGACCTTAGTGCTGCATTTGACACAATAGACCACAGCATTCTACTGCAGAGGCTAGAATGTGATATAGGTCTTAGAGGAACAGCCCTTGGCTGGTTTAAATCCTATTTATCAGATCGGTATCACTTCGTCAACGTAAATCAGAACTCGTCACCTTATTCTGGAGTAGAATTCGGTGTGCCGCAGGGTTCGGTACTCGGACCGATTCTTTTTACTCTCTACATGCTGCCATTAGGAAACATTATTAAAAAGCATGGAATTAATTTCCACTGCTATGCAGATGACACACAGCTTTATCTGTCGATGAAGCCAAATCAGACAGATCAGCTGGAAAAGCTCAGTGCCTGCATAAAGGACCTTAAAATGTGGATGACTCTTAACTTCCTACTTCTCAACCCGGAGAAGACAGAAGTGATCCTACTCGGTCCGAAGCGCCTGCGTGACTCCCTCGCTAACCAGATAATTACTCTCGATGGTGTCAGTATTGTACCCAGTGACACTGTGAGGAATCTTGGAGTCATTTTTGACCAAGAGCTCTCCTTCAAGGCTTATATAAGCCAAGCAACTAAAACGGCGTACTTCCACTTACGGAACATCGCTAAAATTAGGAATTTCCTTCCTGGTGTGCAATCCATGAATCTCCATGAATCTCTGGTGTGCAATCCATGAATCTCTTTATTCAAGGCTAGGTTTAAAACAGTCCTCTTTAGTTTAGCATATGGTTAGGAAGGTAAGACTCTGGGAAGGCTAAACTCCTCAGAGTGTCAGTCAAGCTGCATAGGGAGTCAGTTTGCTGGGAGAAGTATGGTAACTTGAGCACTATCCTCTCCTCCTTCCTACTTTATCTACTTTATCTGTTTAGCACTTTTAGGATTCTGACTGTAGTTTGTTCATTGCTATTCACCCGTTGTCCCATTGTCTGTTTCATGGTACGATGACGGGATCTCTGAGCCTGGCCTCCTCCATCTGCACCTGCGGACTGCCCCGCCCGACCCGCCTGGGAGTGCTTCGGCCCTGCACCGGACCTGTCCACGTTCAGCGGCCACTGGTCCACGTCCTGTAGCTAGCTTAGGTCCTAGATCATTAGCCTGTCCGTCCGGAGGAGCGGATCCCTTTCTCATATGGGTCTCCCTCCCTGTGGGTTTCCCTAGTGCTCCCCAAGGTTTCTCACTTTTTCCCACTGGGTTTTTTAAGAGTTTTTCCTTGTCGATGCAGGAGGGTCTTGTTGGACAGTTAGTGTCCAACAGAAAGGATTGGTGATGATCAGGACACTTTAGCATTCTACAACATGTATGGACATTTTCTTCTGTGTGTGCTTTATATTCTCCATGTGTTTTGGCTGTTGATTCTCTGACCTGTGTTGGTGATTTCAATGGTTTTGTTAAGTCCTCTGAGATGACTTCTGTTGTGACCTAGGGCTATACAAGAATAAATTGTATTGTATTGTATTGTATTGTAAATCCCTCTTTCACATCATATGGAGTCACTAACCATAAAATCATTACATTCATTTCAGACTAGTCAACAGTAACATATGCTCACACATATTTACATAATTTATAGTGTGGGGCACACATAGAGCCCACCTCAGTATCAGTGTGGTGCAGCTTTGTTTGCTCTAAAGCCACCTTTTAAGTTCAACTGAGAATTGAACATAGTCGATCCGAGTTTTCAAGTCTGTTTTGGGCTCATTCCATTCCTTCATTGCTTTATATGTTGCATGGCGCCATCTTTACGGCGCCATGGCAAGAGATTTAGTGTGTGCCGTCTTCTCTGTCTGGTACACACTGGGGTAGTCTTGCACAGTTTTTTCAATGTGGTTTTACAGCAAGAGATTTAGTGTGGCAAGAGATTTAGTGTGTGCCGTCTTCTCTGTCTGGTACACACTGGGGTAGTCTTGCACAGTTTTTTCAATGTGGTTTTACAGCAAATGGCAAACAAAATTCTTGTATCTTGTATATGGAAAGGGTGATTGTGATAAAGAGATATAATAACAATTAATTCCGATTCAAGCCGTATTTCAGAAATAATGAAATATAATACTAACTTTTTTTCTGATCTTGTGGTTATGTTTTCTATGCTCAAGGTATAATCACATCAGAAATTGCTCTTCTGTCTCTGATCAAAAGTCTCCATCCCACAGGTATCTGTCATGTGAATTTTCACTTCAACATCTACAACAGTTTGGAGCATTTTTCTTGTGGTTCTGTATCCTCTCTGCTCCTTTTTCTTTGCAGTTTCCTGTAAATACCTAGCTGCCTTTCAAGCTTTAATCATTCGAATACAGAGAACACATATGCAGAAGTCATTATTTTTTGACTGGAGTTACAGTAGAAAAAATAACCCACAATAAGGTAAGTCCTGTCAGTAGCAGCTTTATGTTTTAAGGCGGTAAAACCCTCACACTTTATATACATTTCTGACTATCTGAACTCACCACTGCTAAAGTGCGATTGACGACTAAATTGCCAGCAGCTTGAAGAAAAAGGCTTTAACTGTGTAGAATGTTGGTTGCCAAGAAAAAAACAATAGCTAAAATAGCACGTTTTAAATATGATTAAAACTAAATAAGATGTCATCAAGACAATGTCATAGAAATAAACTACAGGAACAGAAAAGTCACAAAATTATGAAGACACAAAGATACATAAGCTAAGTAATTACACTTTCAAAACTAAAGCCGTCAAATTGACTGCTCTGGGAATTGTAGTGTTGAAAAGTGTGGTGTCCAAACGCAGGATATCAGGTTATAATTACAGTGCCTTGTGAAAGTATTCGGCCCCCTTGAACCTTTCAACATTTGCAGTTCATCCAGAGTGATCATGGGCCTTTTGCCTGCATCTCTGATCAGTCTTCTCCTTGTTTGAGATGAAAGTTTGGCGGGACGGCCGGGTCTTGGTGGATTTGCAATGGTCTGATACTCCTTCCATTTCAATATAATTGCTTGCACAGTGCTCCTTGAGATGTTTAACGCTTGGGAAATCTTTTTGTATCCAAATCCGGCTTTAAACTTCTCCACAGCAGTATCTCGGACCTGCCTGGTGTGTTCCTTTGTCTTCATGGTTCTCTCTGCGCTTTAAACAGAACCCTGAGACTATCAAACAGCAGGTGCATTTATACGGAGACTTGATTACACACAGGTGCATTCTATTTATCATCATCAGTCATTTAGGACAACATTGGATCATTCAAAGATCCTCACTGAACTTCTGGAGTGAGTTTGCTGCACTGAAAGTAAAGGGGCCGAATAATATTGCACGCCCCACTTTTCAGTTTTTTATTTGTTAAAAAGTTTAAATTATCCAACAAATGTCATTCCACTTCACGATTGTGTCCCACTTGTTGTTGATTCATGACAAAAAATTAAATTTTTATATCTTTATGTTTGAAGACTGAAATATGGCGAAATGTTGAAACGTTCAAGGGGGCCGAATACTTTCGCAAGGCACTGTACTTGGATGGGACCTGGATGGGAACTCATTGACTTCAGCTAACTTTGAACTGATGTTGCGTCAGCACACACGCTGATAACCAGCTGTCTCTGTTGCTTCAGGTTTGTAAGAGAAAGCAGTTCTGAAACACACGTCATGCACAGGTTAATTTTTGTTTCCAAAGTCCATTCACTTCTGTATTTCAATTTATAATGTGAAACTAATAAATGACAGACAGGCTGAGGGCAATATATCTTTATGTGTTAGAATATGGATCATTGTCCCACAGTAAAAACCACAAACAAAACACAGCCGAAAATTAGAATATTTAGAAAATGTACAATCAGCCACAGTCCTCACTGTTATAGTCGAATTCATTAATACATTAATTCCATACAATGTGGCTATGTCCCACAAGCTTTTAAAACCGCGGTAATTCAAGCCCCTCTGAAGAAAACAAACCTGGATCCGGAAATACTTACAAACTACAGACCGCTCTCGAACCTCACTTTCATATCTAAAATCCTGGAAAAACTTATAGCTGAGCAACTTTGATGCCACCTGCAGGAAAATAATATGTTTGAAGTCTTTCAATCAGGATTCAGAGCTCATCATAGCACTGAAACTGCACTAGTCAAAGTCACAAATGACTTACTACTTGCTGCTGATAATGGAAAAGTGTCAGTGCTGGTCCTACTGGACCTTAGTGCTGCATTTGACACAATAGACCACAGCATTCTACTGCAGAGGCTAGAATGTGATATAGGTCTTAGAGGAACAGCCCTTGGCTGGTTTAAATCCGATTTATCAGATCGGTATCACTTCGTCAACGTAAATCAGAGCTCGTCGCCTTATTCTGGAGTGGAATTTGGTGTGCCGCAGGGTTCGGTACTCGGACTGATTCTTTTCACTCTCTTCATGCTGCCGTTAGGAAACATCATTAAAAAGCATGGAATTAATTTCCACTGCTATGCAGATGACACACAGCTTTGTCTGTCGATGAAGCCAAATCAGACAGATCAGCTGGAAAAGCTTAGTGCCTGCATAAAGGACCTTAAAACGTGGATGACTCTTAACTTCCTACTTCTTAACCCGGAGAAGACAGAAGTGATCCTACTCGGTCCGAAGCACCTGCGTGACTCCCTTACGGACCAGATAATCACTCTCGATAATGTCAGTATTATACCCAGTAACACTGTGAGGAATCTTGGAGTCATTTTCGCCGAAGAACTCTCCTTCAAGGCTTATATAAGCCAAGCAACTAAAACGGCGTACTTCCACTTCCGGAACATCGCTAAAATCAGGAATTTCCTTCCTAAAAGTGACGCGGAAAAACGTATTCACGCTTTTGTTACCACAAGACTTGACTACTGTAACGCTTTGTTGGCAGCATGCCCTAAAACCTCTTTGAAGAGCTTCCAGCTCGTTCAGAATACAGCAGCAAGGATCTCAACAGGTACCAAAAGGAGGGAGTGATCCAAATGAATAAGATAAAAATGATCTGACGAAGGCTAAGGCCGAAACGTAATAAATACTAGATCTTTTGGACATCTATCCGAGTGTGCTGTGTATTTTCCAATACAAAAGGAGGGAGCACATATCTCTGGTGTTAAAATCACTCCACTGGCTCCCTGTGGAGTACAGAATAAAGTTTAAAATCCTTCTCTTAACATATAAAGCCATAAATGGCTTGGCTCCTTCCTATCTCCAAGACACGTTAATGTCATATCAACCAAGTCGAGCGTTGCGCTCGACTTGGTTATATATATAATATATATAGTATATATAATATATAATTAGGTTTGCCTGGATCGGTTTGCATACCTGGTGTGCAATCCACTAATCTTGGTGCTGTAACCTAGACTAGCCTTGCCGTGGCTGCTGCTGGTGTCTCACCTCCTTTCAGATACGCTCTCTTTATTCAAGGCTAGGTTTAAAACAGTCCTCTTTAGTTTAGCATATGGCTAGGAAGGTAAGACTCGGGGAAGGCTAAACTCCTCAGACTGTCAGTCAAGCTGCATAGGGAGTCAGTTTGCTGGGAGAAGTATGGTAACTTGAGCACTATCCTCTCCTCCTTCCTACTTTACCTGCTTAGCATTATTAGGATTTTGACTGTAGTTTGTTTATTGCTATTCACCCGTTGTCCCATTTTCTGTTTCATGGTACGATGACGGGATCTCTGAGCCTGGCCTCCTCCATCTACACCTGCGGACTGCCCTGCCCGACCCGCCTGGGAGTGCTTCAGTCCTGCACCGGACCTGTCCACGTTCAGCGGCCACTGGTCCACGTTCTGTAGCTAGCTTAGGTCCTGGATCATTAGCCTGTCCGTCCGGAGGAGCGGATCCCTTTCTCAAATGGGTCTCCCTCCCTGTGGGTTTCCCAAGTTCTCCCCAAGGTTTCTCACTTTTTCCCACTGGGTTTTTTAAGAGTTTTTCCTTGCCGATGCAGGAGGGTCTTGTTGTACAGTTAGTGTCCAACAGAAAGGATTGGTGATGATCAGGACACTTTAACATTCTACAACATGTATGGACATTTTCTTCTGTCTGTGCTTTATATTTTTTATGTGTTTTAACTATGGTCATGAGTTTTCATGTGTTTTCACCTATGGTCATGAGCTGTGGGTAATGACCGAAAGAACGAGATCGCGGATACAAGCGGTCGAAATGAGCTTCCTCCGCAGAGTGGCTGGGCGCTCCCTTAGAGATAGGGTGAGGAGCTCAGTCACACGGGAGGAGCTCGGAGTAGAGCCGCTGCTTCTCCACGTCGAGAGGAACCAGTTGAGGTGGCTCGGGCATTTGTTCAGGATGCCTCCTGGACGCCTTCCTGGGGAGGTGTTCCGGGCACGTCCCACCGGGAGGAGGCCCCGGGGAAGACCCAGGACACGCTGGAGAGACTATGTCTCTCAGCTGGCCTGGGAACGCCTTGGGGTCCCCCCGGACGAGCTGGAGGAGGTGTGTGTGGATAGGGAAGTCTGGGCGTCTCTGCTTAGACTGCTGCCCCCGCGACCCGGCAACGGATAAAGCGGAAGAAAATGGATGGATGGATGGATGGGTGTTTTAACTGTTGATTCTCTGACCTGTGTTGGTGATTTCAATGGTTTTGTTAAGTCCTCTGAGATGACTTCTGTTGTGACCTAGGGCTATACAAGAATAAATTGTATTGTATTGTATTGTATTGTAATAAATAAAAAAAGTGCTGTATACTGTCCCACTATTCCCTCGCCATAACGCGGTTCACCTTTCGCTGTTTCTCGGCGTTGTGTATGTATATCCCTCAATACATAAGTCTTTGTCTTTTCAAGACCAGGGCCAAAAACTTCAACCCAAGAATTGATACTGAAGAACATCACAGAACTGGTAATGAGCCTTTCTTGCTTATGGTCCTGTTTTTGTTCAGTTCAAGCATGCACTCAATATCTAAAAACAAAACTTATAAGCAGAAGTTCCCTAGAAAAGGATAAAGACCTTGTTATAACAGTGAAGTGTAAACAGTGGTGGGCTCTGACCAGAATGAGTTTGACACTGGGATAAACCACTGTTCTCCCTCCAAACAGGAGGTACTGGCAAGGCAAGGCAAGGCAAGGCAAGTTTATTTGTATAGCACAATTCATACACAAGGCAACTCAAAGTGCTGAACAGAACAAGAAAGCATTAAAATCATAAATAATCACAGTACATTAAAAAAAAATATATAAAAATATAAAATCCCTCAGTTGTATGCACAGCTAAACAGAACCGTCTTTAACCTGGTTTTAAACATTGTCAGAGAGGAGGCCTGTCTCACATCTTCAGGAAGACTGTTCCAGATTTTAGCAGCATGAATCTGAAAAGCAGCCTCCCCATGTTTAGTTCTGACTCTGGGCACTAACAGGAGTCCAGTCCCTGTGCTCCTCAGAGTCCGGGCTGGTTCATATGGGACTAACATGTCACTAATATAGTTTGGTGCGAGGCCATGGAGAGATTTGTACACAAGCAGAGCTGTTTTAAAGTCTATTCTCTGAGCCACAGGAAGCCAGTGCAGGGACCTGAGGACCGGACTAATGTGGTCGTACTTCCTGGTTCTAGTCAGGACTCGAGCTGCTGCATTTTGAATGTACTGCAGCTGTTTTACAGCCTGTTTGGACAGACCTGTGAGCAGGCCATTGCAGTAGTCTAACCTACTGGAGACAAATGCATGGATAAGAATCTCCAAGTCTGCTTTAGACACTATGTTTTTGATCCTGGCAATGTTTTTTAGATGGTAAAAAGCTGCTGATGTTACTGATTTGATGTGGCTATTAAAATTTAAGTCTGAGTCCAGTATTACCCCTAGATTTCTGACCTTGTTTGAAGGTTTTAGGGAGAGAGACTGTAGGTGACAGATGACGCTCTCTCTTTGTTTCTGGGGACCAAAGACAATCATTTCAGTTTTGTCTGCGTTTAGCTGAAGGAAGTTGTTTTGCATCCACTCACTGATCTGTTGGATACAGTGAAGGAGTGAGTCCACTGGTCCATGTTCTCCTGCAGTCAGTGAGACATAGATCTGAGTGTCGTCTGCATAGTTATGATAGGACACTTCGTTTCTGCGTATTAACTGACCTAACGGCAACATGTAAAGATTGAACAGAAGAGGTCCCAGGATCGACCCCTGTGGTACTCCACAGGTCAGGGCCATATGATCTGAGACACAGTCTCCAATCTCCACAAAGTACTTCCTGTCTTCAAGGTAAGACCTAAACCAACTTAGGGCGGTGCCAGCGACTCCAACCCAGTCCTCTAGTCTCTGTAAGAGGATCTCATGGTCGACGGTGTCAAAGGCAGCACTCAGATCTAACAAGATTAAGATTGAGACTTTGCCTGCGTCAGTGTTCAGCCGGATATCGTTTGTAACCTTGACAAGAGCAGTCTCAGTGCTGTGGTGGGGTCTAAAGCCGGACTGAAACATATCAAATGAGTTGTTAATTATAAGAAATCTAGTAAGCTGTAGGTAGACAACTTTTTCAAGGACTTTCCCCATAAATGGAAGATTTGAGATGGGACGATAGTTGTTAAGTACCGTAGCATCCAGGCTGCTCTTTTTTAGCAGGGGCCTGATGACTGCCGTTTTCAGGGCCTTTGGGAATATTCCAGAATGAAGGGACATGTTTACTATCTGTGTGAGTGAAGGTAACAGACTGCCCAGAACAGACTTCAGAAATCTAGTGGGTAGTACATCCAGGCTGCATGTGGAGGAGCTCAAACTGGAGATTATTTCTTGGACATTTTTATCATCTACAGGTGCAAAGTAAGTTAGCTCAGAGAGCCTTTCTGGCTGTTGGATGGTTATCTGTGGATTGGAGACAATGGCGTTTTTGATGCCTTGAACCTTGTCAT
Organism: Knipowitschia caucasica; assembly: GCA_964034765.1. NCBI lineage: Eukaryota > Metazoa > Chordata > Actinopteri > Gobiiformes > Gobiidae > Knipowitschia > Knipowitschia caucasica. Next base: position 31,452,710 of record OZ035836.1, read on the forward strand.
TGAAAAAGTGTGCAAACTCATTGCATTTACGTTTGGAAGTTAGCTCTAATGGCATCTGAACAGGGGGGTTTGTTAATCTATTAACTGTTGAAAACAGAACACGCAGATTGTTGCTGCAGCCTTCAATCATTTCAGAAAAATACCTTTCTCTCGTACTACGTAGCACCCGGTTAAACTCGCACAATTTATCTTTGAATATCTTGTAATCAACCTGGAGGTTGGACTTGCGCCACTTCCGCTCGACCCTCCGGCACTTTCTCTTAGTGCTCTGACCGAGTCTGCTTTAGCCCACGGCGCCTTCTGCTTATTTTTCACTATTTTAACCTTCACAGGGGCAACGGTATCCAGAACATTCAAAACACTAGAGGTGACAGAGTTAAACAGTTCATCTACAGTAGAATACGATGCATTTTCAAAGTTTATCATTCCCATAAATAGTTCACTCGTATTTTCATTTATGTGTCTTCTTCGAACAGTTGCAGAGTCCACTGGTGGTTTGTTAGTGAAACACATGTCAAAAAATACACAGAAATGATCCGAAAGAGCAACATCGACCACGCTTATATTTGAAATATTCACCCCCTTTGTAACTAACAGGTCTAGAGTGTGCCCTCTGCTGTGGGTGGGGCCACTCACGTGCTGAGTGAGACCAAAGGTATCAAGTAAAGAACTCAGCTCTTTTGCATTTCTGTCATCAACATTATCCACATGAATATTAAAATCACCTGTAATAACTAAACTATCAAAATCTGTGCATACAACTGAAAGCAACTCGGTAAAATTATCAATAAAACTGTGACATGACTGCGGTGGCTTGTATAGAACTATGAAGAGTATTGGAGGAGATTGTTTTTGTTGTATTTTAAAAGACACATATTCAAAAGACGGAAACTTCCCAAGAGACATTCTATGGGAGACAAAGTGGTCTCTAAAAATGGCAGCTAACTACTGGTGCCCTGTCTGACCAGGGCAGAAAGGTTTGAGACTAGTCCATAACGTCAATATTAAGTGTTTCATTTTTGTAAGGGGACGACAATAGTCATGTCACCAAAAGAAAAAAGAAGAAAATAGATATAGCTGCGTTAGATGTATTACTTCTGCATCTAGTGGTCCTCTTATGTAACCACTTTAAGCAAAGAGGGATGTTCCCTAAAAACTCATACTTATTTTGAGACATGGCTCGAAATAACAGACAGACAGACATTACATCAATCTTCCTCTTGCTGTAGGTGAATGAATAATTATTTAATGTCTTTCAATGGAACAACTTGCTCTTAATCAAATGGCCAAAGTGTTATTATATGTTTGTGTTTGTCTGGAAAGTGTGAGAACTGTTCTGTATGCCCCAGTTTTATAATTAAGGGCACGTTCACATAGGTTTCCGCAAACAAACTAGGTGGCCCGGATCATCACCACAGGATTGTGAAGACGGCCTGCGGTCAGAAGGGTTTATTTTTTCAACCGAGCCAGCCCAAATGCGGTGTAGTGCAATGCTCAGTCCAACTGGTGGCGCTAATACTAACTTTAGCAACTACCTCCAGATCCAAGTCAAATTTCCGTTTCTCTTCCAAGCTACTGTGCGGCAACCAGCTCAGTGGATCGCATTCTTTGCAATGGTTATTTGCACACAGATTGTTCTGTTACAGACACAAATGTCAAATTACACACACACAAATCTGTTTACGCACACACACAGTCCAAGTTACACTTGCGAATCTGCGAAGGCAGGACTGCGTCAAAAGATTCGTGTGTAAAAAAAAAACTTGTGCGTAAAACGTACTTTTTTTTCCCCTTTACACACACACAAATCTTTCTGCGCACACACAAATCTTTTTACGCACACACAAATCTTAATACGTACATACAAATCTATTTACACACGCACAGATATTTCTTTTACACACACACAAATCTGGTTACGCACGCACAAAGCTTTTGACGTACACACAAATCTGGTTACGCACACACAAATCTGGTTACACACACACACATCTGGTTACGCACGCACAAATCTTTTTACGCACACACAAATCTGTTTACGCACACACAAATATTATTGAAACAATAATAGCTCCATATACCTGTACCTGACAGCGGTAACATGGTCATATAATACACGCATATATATACACGCACAGGGGCCATTCTCTGATGTTGTGTGACACACCGAGGAGAGGAGGAGACACGCTGAAATGCAACCAAACTCGCAAAATTAAAGCTGGGGTACCTACATTTTCCCTTTCATTAACAGCTCTTGTTGGTTGTACCCAAAAGTAGAAGGTTGTGAGCAAGTCAAACAGATTTAAGTACATTTGGTATGAATAACAATGTGTCATTACATTTGAAAATCTCACTTAACTTCAATTGGAGTGGATTTGAAATAGAATGTTAAAAATGCGATTAATCGTGAGTTAACTCACCATTACTATGCAATTAATCAACTAAAAAAAAAGGAATCGTTTGACAGCCCTAATTTATTTATTTATTTGTTAATGGTAATTTAGCCAATTTTTTAAAATTCATTTTGAAATGAAATGTGCCAATGCTTTATCAAATACATTGGAAATCTTGCCATGTATTAGTGACCCCATCCTATTTATAGGGGGCATTTCTTTATCCACGGGCCACAGAACAATGGCATATATAATGCTGCTGCAGGAGGTTGCGGGGTCTCTGCACTGGTCTCTCCCATGGATCTATACGGGTCTGCACTGGTCTCTCCCATGGATCTATACGGGTCTGCACTGGTCTCTCCCATGGATCTATACAGGTCTGCACTGGTCTCTCCCATGGATCTATACGGGTCTGCACTGGTCTCTCCCATGGATCTATAAGGGTCTGCACTAGTCTCTCCCATGGATCTAGACGGGTCTGCACTGGTCTCTCCCATGGATCTATACGGGTCTGTACTGGTCTCTCCCATGGATCCATACGGGTCCGCACTGGTCTCTCCAGTCTGGTCTATGTGGTCTCTCTTCGGCCCGCGCTGGTCTCTGCGCACCGGTCTCTCCAGTCAGGTCACTCCAGTCTATGCGCTCACTCCAGTCTCTCCTCGGGTCTGCATTGGTCTCAGCGCTGGTCCGCGCTGGATCTCCTCCCAGGGTCCAAAATATTTTGAGATTAATCTCAAAACATTTTGAGATTCATTTTTAAATTAATACATAATATATTTTTAAATTAAGATCATAACATTTTGAGATTAATCTCATCATTTTTTTTAGATTATTCTCATAATTTTGCTAGTTCGACTTTATTCTCATAATATTTCGACTTTTAAGTCAACATTTTATAACTTTATTCTCAGTCTGGCAAAATAAGAAAAAAGGGTGACTCTTTTGCTCCGTGTAACTCTTTGCTTTAGGCCTGTTGCTGTTTCCTCTGACGTCTGCACAAGGCCCTGCAGTCCCTTATATGGGCATTAATGGGCGGTTACCTATGCTAAGTACCTATGCTAATGAAGCACCGGGCACGCGCGCTCTACTTACGAGGAGATGGCATTCATCAATCTGAGAGAACAGCTGCGAACAATTCAGCGCCTTACGAGCGCGTTGATGAATCCCACGTAGGCTCTTCTTAGAAATCTACTTAAGAACGACTTGAGAAGAAATTTAAGAAGTTTCTTACGAAGTTATTTGTGAATGAGGCCCAATGTGTCTGAGAGGTGTCTTTCACCAATGTGCTGCAGCTTAGTGGGTAACATGTGCGTTGCGACTGCTTTCAATGCAAAGTCAATGGTGACACGTGTTCGAGCGTCAAAACGCACGGACCTCTCAGCACACACGCACGGACCGCTCAGTAGAGACGCACGGACTTGGCGGGAAAGTCAAAGGGGAGGAGCAGGAGCGGAAAATTGACGCCCACAGGAGGCTCATCCTTTCCTTGGGACGTTCGTGCAGCGACCAATCAGAGAGCCGCAAAGTGGTCCTGGGGTCATTAGCGGACTGAGCGAGCAGACTGAAAATACTCGTAAACAGCCAAAACAGGACCCACACCAGGCTTCACCAGAACTCAAACCAAGGTTGACAATGGGGGACTCTGTGCTTTCTGAATCTACTACTACAAGGTACGCGTCTCCAACGCGACCTCTTGCCCTGTACCAACTTTGGGCCTATACCTCCACAAGGACAGCTGCTGACACCCGCTGTCGGAGACGACGAACTCTTATCAACAAGCCACTTTCCGGCTTCTGGACTGGACTTCTGTGAACACACAGGCGCTATTCTAGACAAGCGCGTGTGTGTGTGGACGTTCAGGTCTCTTTCCGACCTGCTGGCTGGCCTTCGCCTCTTCTGTTCGAACAAAGGAACACGTGTGAGCAAGCTGAGCATCAACATCTGGAGATGGGTTCCCGGGTGCTGTAACTACAGCGACCACTTCCCCTGAACGTAAGCCCTAGTGTCATCAGGATGGGTCAAATGCAGAGGATGAATTGCCCTACAGGGATTAATAAAGTGCACCTTTAGTCACCAGATCTCAATCCAATAGAGCAACTTTGGATGTGGTGGAACAGGAGATTCGCATCATGGATTTGCAGCTGACAAATTTGCAGAAACTGCATATTCCATAATTGCTATCAATTATGGACCAAACTCTCTGAGGAATGTGTCCAGTACCTTGCTGAAACTATGCCACAAAGGATTAACCCTTTAGGCGCCAGAGTTTTTTGAAGAAAATATACAATTTTGATTTCAAGATTTCAAAAGGCTATAACTTTAAAATGGTTTGAGATAAAGGCATACTCCATCCATCCATCCATCCATTTTCTACCCTTTAATCCATTTCTGGGTCAGGGGGGTGGCAGTCAGAGATGCCACCCAAGTCTCATAGCACCAGCCCCTCACTGACCCTCTGCAGGTGGTGAGTCCACAGGAGGACGGCTGCTCTCTGAGTGTGAGCATAGCCTTGATCTTTCAGTGGGGGCTTTTTGGGCAAAGTGGGGTTAAGTGTCTTGCCCAAGGACACAACGACAGCAGTCATCAGTGGGAGTCGATGGAGAAGGTGCAGAGGTGGGAATTGAACCCACGACCTTCTGGCCTTAAGGCCAATGCTCTACCAACTGAGCTACTGTCGCCCTTAGCTAAATACGCCCTTAGTATAAAGGCATACTGTAAATTAGAAATATCTTCAGTTTGAACCAAACTTTGAGATGGAAGTTGATTCGTCATCTAATTTGCATATTGTGACGTCATCATGGTGGCGGCCATTTTGGAAAATGTTAATTATTGTATAAAGACTTCAAAAAGCTGTAGCTTGGGAGTTTTTTTAGATCAGGGAATACTATAAACAGTCAATGTGAAATATCCTTAGTATGAAATGATTTTGGGATTGAAATAAATTCCCTGATCCAGACTATAGATAATGTTTTAGCACTGGTTCGCGGCCACATGGAATTGTATTATTTTCAAAGACCTTCAGTGAACAAGACAGCACTTTTTTTTGTTTACTGTCATGAAATCTGGATATTGGTTTCAATATTTCCCTTTCAAAGAAGTGGTGGGCTTACTATTTTTCTCAGTGGAAATGAGGCTCCAGGATTTATCGTTTAGAAACAGAGAGATGAAATGAATGGGCTCAGAACATGTCAGATCGTCTCAACAAGAAACAACAGACTCTTCAACACTTCTGATCCACTTTTGTGGATTATTTTCTCTCAAGAACTGCCTTCATCCTCATCATCGCTGTTGGTAAAGGCAGTGAACGCAATTAGCGATGTGATTTTTTCCCGCGGCTCCCCCGCGACTTCTCCCGCGTTCCCCAGACCAAGTACTTCTCTGGTACTGAAGACCTCGTGAGTAAAATAAAAAACACTCTCTCCCTCTGCTCTGCTCTCGCTCCTCTCAGCTCTACCGCTGCTGCTTCGCCTCCGCGCCGCTGCGCCGCAGGTGTTTTACGAACTCAATTTACTCAAAAACTTTCAATATAACCACACCCACAAATGTTGCTCATATTACAGGCACACATGTCCACTAACCCCTGGCGAAAAGTATTAACAAGATTCTTATGGCGTCAAAATAGGGTCTGCTTAAACGTAACCGTAAAGCAGGAATTGTAAACGTAGGTTCTAAGTATTGTAAACATAAAAAAATATTGTAAACGAAAAAACTGTAGCGTAACCGTAAAGCAGGAATTGTAACCGTAGGTTGTAAGTATTGTAAACATTAAAAATATATTATAAATGAAAAAATTTAAAACTTACATTTACGGTTCTGATTTTTCATGTTTCGCTTCAAAAGTTACGTTTACGGTTCACAAGCTACGCTTACGGGTCAAAACTTACGGTTACGATACATTTTTCATCCAACCCCTTTTTGGAGGGGCGGGATCAGCGCGCCCATTGGCTGGAGAGAAGGGATGTCACAAAAGCAAAACACACGCACGTTGCTACAATCTTTACAGTCTGGTTACTACAGAAGACGAAGATCAGGTTTCAGGCCATCTACGGAGACCTGCGTATACAAATGCTAAGAGCAAACTTCATAGCTGGTAAGTGTCTGTGTCCTACAGAAGCTAATAATGAAAAAGTCCAATCCATAAGTGATCACTTGGTTACATTGTGTCGCTATAAGAAGATAACCCGCCGTGACCTGATGTAATCATCATCAGTCAAGTTATAGCCAGCTCACTTATAGCGTCGCTATAACAAACAGCTGACGTTGCTAAAATGCTAACATTAGCTGTTTTGCTAAATGTTAGCTAGGGAGGCTCCTTCTGTTTTTTAGTCTGAGGAGAAACAGTCTTCAAATAACTAACTAAACAGTTGTTCATAAGTGAGCCTGTGTAGCCTTCTAGTCACAACAATACTGATACTGTGAGTGGATGCACACCAATATTTTAGAGCTGTAAAACTATCTAAAATCACAAACTTGTGTTTTTACCATTAATACAAAGCTGCTTTATTTAAATCGCCAGAACACACACACACGCGCACACAAGCTCCGGTCGCTATGTTCGTCACGCCACATCTTTCACAGCTCCTCATCACGGCTCTTTCATTCCAAAGCGCACTCCCGTTGTCCGTGCGCGCACGACACTCGTGTCCCCCACTGTGCCCGCTGCACATTGGGGAAAGCCACCCACAACAAAGAGGGCAGATGTCTCACACATTGCTCTCAATGCTCTGATCACAAACAACGTGTTCCCCGCTTGTCTGTTAGCTACAGTACTGCTGACAGTAGCTGTTAGCTACAGAACAAAGCTGCTACAGTAGCTGTTACTACCGTAGCTGCCTACAGTAGCTGTTAGCTACAGTTACTGTTAGCTACAGTAGCTGCTCACAGTAGCTGTTAGCTACAGTAGCCTGCACAGTAGCTGTTACTACAGTAGCTGCTACAGTAGCTGTTAGCTACAGCAACAGAATGTAAACAGGAAAGCCTCGCACAATGCGGGAGTCACTGAAGTTAGTATTAGCGCCACCAAAGCTGGACCGAGCGTATGTACTCACAGCACAGTTAATCCAGGCACAGTTGAAATGAACAGCGCATGAAAAACCCCTAGGATCCTTTTGGAAAAGACTGTTACAAACATTTCTATTTTGAGTAATCAGTTTTAAAAATGTGATATTTCATGTAAATAAAATGCATTGTTTAATAGGATTGAATATATTTGCGATGTGGCCTTGTTTGTGTGGATTAAGTGATTTTGAAGTGCATAAGTGTCATTGTACGTGAAGGTAATTATAAAACTGTTAAGCTACATTTTCATCAGTTTACAAATGGCAAGCATCTCGTTTACAAAGGCATGTTTTAAGGCTTGAATTTTCCTGATACACTTATGCCCATGGGGATACTGCATAAAGGAAAATCAATTTCTTTGGTCCAGCTTGTAGTTTTGTTTTTAAATAGAAAACAAAATAAATTGATTAAAATCAAAAACAGATTTGGTGTGAAAAAATCGGAGATTTTTTTTTTTTGCATATCGCCCAGACCCTAAAACAAAGACAACTGGAAACAAAAGTTTTCAACACTGTATACCACTCAAAATGTAGTAATACTACTTATTAATGTGGCTTTTATCTTTATCAGAGAACTACCCTGCATCTGATGGAGGGACTGCTGAGCTGAATGCATGGATAGACGTGAAGTGTATTTGTGTTTTATTTTGTGCAAGCTAACTAGTAAATGTCATCTCAGCTGGTCCTCCTTGTTCCTGCTCTTCATCAGACAGCGCAGAACATAAAACACAACTGCAGATTACACTTAAATAAAAAAAGGGGGGGTTTTAATGGGGTGCACCAGGTTAAGACTGTAATTGAAACATTAAAAGCAAGTACATGTCCATACCCTGTGCCCTACAGAACAAATATTCAGGTAAGGATGTACACCAAGTCTTTCTAGACGTAAACACCCAGCGCATACATAAGGCTTTGACCTTAATGCCCACCTGAATCATCAGCCTCAAAACATAGAACTCATCCCGATGGAAGTAATCACATTCTTCACATGTTCCACAATAACACTTAATTGTTTGTAATGTATAGAAATATATCTTTGTTTTGTTTTCTATAATATGTTTTCTAGACACTCATGGTCCTTACCACCAAGTAAAAAAAAGTGTATTTTTTAAACAGTTAAAAGCATCATGGGAGAGAGAGTTTGTGGTTTGATGTGTTAGTAGTGGGCTTGGTCTAAACATATGAGATTTTGAGGGTGGATATGGAGAGGCTCTATTCCACATAAGTGGGCAGGAAGGACCAAGAGCTGGAGAGGATAGAGGAGCGCAGGAGCGGGCAGGTGTGAGATCTGGAGGAGTCAGTCATGTATAAACACTGTATGTCCTGAATGAGGAAGTTATAGATATAGGCCAGGTAACAGACGCCATTTATCCATCTACAACCCACTGTTCTTGCGAATAAGTGCTATAATATGTTAATTTTGACAGGCACAGAACTAAAAGTATTGATACATGTGCCGATACCATGTTCATAGGCTGTATAGCTACACTTAATTTGCAGACCCTGTCCCTAAACATGAAAATACATCACATTAATATAGATTATTATAAAACCACAGTTTATTACATCTTGCTGGTCTGCAATGTGTGGTGCTGGTGCCCATCGCAGATATAACCTGCAAGATCAGATCTATCACAAGTTTCTGTGTGATTTTAAAGGGATGTTAGCCATCCTAAATAGCAAACACAGTACAGGTACAGTAGCCAAATATTGTAAATTTAATGCCTTAACAGTTAGCCACAATTGAGCTACTTAAACTTAAGTAATTTTGATAAGATATCCTGATGCCAATGAACGTACTATTTAGCAAGTTCACGAGATTTGTGAGCTAACTATTTACCATTAATGGGTCATTTGTTTCAAAAAACTTTATGTTACAGGTGATGGACTGACAAGATTCATTGCTAGCTAGCAGGGGCCTCATTAGGTAAGCCGCTATAATTATGTAGAAGAATAAGCAAACAAAAAATGATCAAAGACATAGTTTTTATTCACCTTTGATAACAGTAGATAATCCTGACATGACCAAGCATTCATGTGAACATACGTACAGCTGATGAAGTTCCGAGATTGTATTTAGTCAGGCTAGCCTTGGGGCAAACATAGTATATGACGTTTATTACGAGAGCATGTTTTCACACGATCTAACTGACCTGGTGTAATTAGGGTGGATGCCACAAGAGTACATACATACATACATACATACATACATACATATACATACAGTGCCTTGCGAAAGTATTCGCCCCCCTTGAACCTTTCAACATTTCAGGCTTCAAACATAAAGATATAAAAAATATTTTTTTTTGTCAAGAATCAACAACAAGTGGGACACAATCGTGAAGTGGAACGAAATTTATTGGATAATTTAAAAAATTTAACAAATAAACTGAAAAGTGGGACGTGCAATATTATTCGGCCCCCTTGCGCTAATACTTTGTAGCGCCACCTTTTGCTGCAATTACAGCTGCAAGTTGCTTGGGGTATGTCTCTATCAGTTTTGCACATCGAGAGACTGGATTTCTTGCCCATAATTCCTTGCAAAACAGCTCGAGCTCAGTGAGGTTGGATGGAGAGCGTTTGTGAGCAGCAGTCTTCAGCTCTTTCCACAGATTCTCGATTGGATTCAGGTCTGGAGTTTGACTTGGCCATTCTAACACCTGGATACGTCTATTTGTGAACCATTCCATTGTAGATTTGGCTTTATATTTTGGATCAATGTCCTGTTGGAAGATAAATCTCCGTCCCAGTCTCAGGTCTTTTGCAGACTCCAACAGGTTTTCTTCCAGAATGGTCCTGTATTTGGCTCCATCCATCTTCCCATCAATTTTAGCCATCTTTTCAGAAAAGCAGGCCCAAACCATGATGCTGCCACCACCATGTTTGACAGTGGGGATGGTGTGTTCAGGGTGATGAGCTGTGTTGCTTATACGCCAAACATATTGTTTTTCATTGTGGCCAAAAGGTTCGATTTTGGTTTCATCTGACAAACTTTGAAATATCTTTGAGAAATGGCTTTCTTCTTGCCACTCTTCCATAAAGGCCAGATATGTGCAGTGCACGACTGGTTGTTGTCCTACGGACAGACTCTCCCACCTAAGCTGTAGTTATCTGCAGTTCATCCTGGGGATCATGGGCCTCTTGGCTGCATCTCTGATCAGTCTTCTCCTTGTTTGAGATGAAAGTTTGGAGGGACGGCCGGGTCTTGGTAGATTTGCAGTGGTCTGATACTCCTTCCATTTCAATATAATTACTTGCACAGTGCTCCTTGAGATGTTTAAAGCTTGGGAAATCTTTTTGTATCCAAATCCGGCTTTAAACTTCTCCACAACAGTATCTCGGACCTGCCTGGTGTGTTCCTTTGTCTTCATGGTTCTCTCTGCGCTTTAAACAGAACCCTGAGACTATCAAAGAGCAGGTGCATTTATACGGAGACTTGATTACACACAGGTGCATTCTATTTATCATCATCAGTCATTTAGGACAACATTGGATCATTCAAAGATCCTCACTGAACTTTTGGAGTGAGTTTGCTGCACTGAAAGTAAAGGGGCCGAATAATATTGCACGCCCCACTTTTCAGTTTTTTATTTGTTAAAAAAGTTTAAATTATCCAATACATTTTGTTCCACTTCACGATTGTGTCCCACTTGTTGTTGATTCATGACAAAAAATTAAAATTTGATATCTTTATGTTTGAAGCCTGAAATGTGGCGAAATGTTGAAAGGTTCAAGGGGGCCGAATACTTTCGCAAGGCACTGTACACATACATACATGCAGTACATGTAGAAATGCACTAGCTGAGAAAAACTGTAGTGAGGTAACTGAGTACAAGACACATATTTATGTATGTATGTACTGTATGTATATGTATATGTATGTATGTATATATGTATGTATGTCTGTATGTCTGTGTACTGTACGTCTTTCACATATTTACTGCATGTGCTCTTTGCAATCCTACAGCATTGTGCAACAAAAATACAGTCACTTACAGTAATTACGTAGAACAAACATACAGTATATCATTATGGTAGAACTGTGACAAATGTAAACAATAAAACACACACCTCGTCATGAGTGAAGCTGAAATGAGAGCAATTGTTAACAATTTTTTAAGTGATGACTCAAGAAATGAAATGAGGACTATTGGTTTTATAAGGAATGACTATTCAGCTTCATAAGCGTGTTTCATTCTGACTGACAGGATAGAAGCAAGTGGTAATGTCATAAAACAGCTCACAATTGTATGAAAGTAACTGATACATGTCCAAAAGCATTTGTTCATAGGAGAAACGGCTGCGATGATCTCACACATAACTCAATGTTCTGGAGGTTGAACTAATAGTTTTGAGAACTTTAAGTCTGAGGAATGCACCAACTGAGAAAACCTGTATAAGCCTTTTTCTTATTTTGTAGCATTTAAAATCAATTAAATCTCACCAACAATTGATCTTTTCCCAAGATGGTAAAGTAATGTTGAAGTGGTTTAGTGACTTCACTGGTGGGACAGTAAGATTTAAGATGCTAGTAACAATTACATGCAGTAGAAAATGTAAAGATCTAATTAAGTAGCATATTTATTTCATTTTAATTTAATGTAAATTTATACATTAAATTATGTTGCAGGTTTGTTTTCTTTCAATTAACTTTATTATTATCATTATTATTTAACTTTTAACTACAGTCAGCATGACATTAGTTTTAACTAATTTTAACCAACCAGATCCTCCAGTTTCCCCTACCATTTTAAAAAACATAGAACACTATTCAATAAGCTTTCACAATGAGGCCACTGACAATAAACTTTACATTATCTGCTGCTTGAAAACCATACGTAATGACATATCTTATCAGAATGTACATGTTGTGGTTCAGAGAAATGAGCAGGAGGTTCTATGTGTCCACCAGTAACACAATAAACCTAATACCTGCAGTATTTTACTTTTGTAAAAAGGAAAATCCTATTATGGAATGAGAAAATGGGAGGAACACAAGAAAATTGATGGATACGGAAGTTATTGAAATTAAGAAGCGGAGCACAACAACATCAACAAACTCACAGCACAGAGACTGACCATGTCTGACCATGTCCTCTCAGACCTAACAGACTGATCACGTCCCCTCAGATCAGACTGACTGACCATGTCGTCTCAGATCTATCAGACTGACCATGTTGTTTCAGCGGCCAATCACCTTCTCTGCAGAGCACACGATCCAGAAAACCATACGGTGATGGAGGAGGTGAGGATGGACTAGATGATGGCCGTGTAGATGTGCACCAACATCTGTGCAGGCAGCATTGGCTTTCTTGAGCTGCCGTAGGAAGTACATCCTCTGCTGGGCCTTTTTAATGAAGGAGCTGATGGTCGGCTCCCACTTGAGATTGGAGTCCAGATGCTGCAAGATGGAGTGGATGGCGTCGTCTACACATGCCATGGGACAGGGACAATGATGGAGGATTTGAAGCAGGCCGGGAAATCGCAAGACTCCAGCGAGGTGTTGAAAATGTCAGTGAAGACAGGAGTTAGCTCACTGTCGCAGTGTCTCAGAGTGGCAGGTGAGACACGGTCTGGTCCGGGTTGAGAAGATTCGTTTGATATCTTCTGAAGCGATTGTCAGGGTGGGGGTAAAGCTGATGGGTGGGTCGTTAGAGCAGTGGGGGGTGAGTGAGGTGTCCGGAGCGGTGTCAAAGCGGCTGAAAAACGGGTTCAGTTGGTCAGCCAGCTTGTGATCGTCAGCAGGGGGAATGAATCACTTTCATCCATTTTGTTTTGTGGTATCTGTTTTTCAACTGTTTCCTTTTCCTGTTACCTTTTGATCAGTGCCCAGTCGGAAGTCACAATTGTTTAAGCAACCACGTAAAAACATGTCCTGGTTTATCTGTGCGTGTGCGGACAGATATGATAACAGCAGCTTTCACCTTGACCTGATCTCCTCTCGTGCAGGTGCATCCTCCAGTTACCGTAACAAATGCAACCTTTGCTCATGTGTTCAAGGAGAGTGAATGACTGATGTCGTCATAATCTGTTTTCCTCATTTAGAACGTTGGAAATATCAAAAATCTGCTTTGGACCACTGATTCCCTCATTGATGGAACATTGCATTTCTAATCATTGGTTGCTGTGTGGTTGCTATCTCCAAATTCAGCCCCAGATTTCTAGTTTAAGTTTGCTCTAATCCAACAACATGTGTTGCCCGGGCCGACACATGTTTGAATCCACGGCCTTCTTGCTGTGTGGCCTGAGTTTTAACCGCTGTTATTTTGCAAATTGAATAATAATATAGTTAGAAAACTAATCGTTACAATGTGCTTTTTGTGCATAAATTACATATATAAAAGAGAGAGACCAGAGAGAGGGAACAGAGAGTTTTTGGACTAGAAATATACTAGAAAGAGACCAGAGAGAGACTAGAAAGAGAAATCAGACAGAGACTAGAGAGAAACCAGAAACAGACTAGAGAGAGAGACTAGAGAGAGCTAGGGAGACAAGAGAGAGACTTGAGGGAGACAAGAAAGAGACCAGAGAGAGACCAAAGATGTAACAGAGACCAAAGTTACATGTATGTGAAACTAGTGACAGAAGCAAACAAGAAAGCAAGGAACTAGCGATTCACACAACACCAAGGAAAATGGCAGAGCTGGTAGCTGCCGGTGACAGTGGTGGAGCTCGTTGATGCAAAAAAAATGCATATTGGACACCGTAAAGCGTACATTGCACATCACTAAAGTGAACACATTTTTACACACGTATGATTTATTCTTTCATTCATAAATTTTTACCCCTTCATCAGTCCATTTCTGGGTCGGTGGGTTGGGGTTTGAATGTTAGGTACCCCAGCTTTAAAGATGACCAAATATATGCAAGCTTGAGATGTGTACCTGTGCAAACAGCGTGCGTCAGTAAATGCGGGTTATCCGTTACTCTATTGACCTTGAACATATATGGTCTTAAAGATACGCTAATCTGTTTTATCTATATGAGTTGACACAATAAACGATGTGTGTAAAGCCTCACAAGTGGACACCGGACACCAATATCCCTGAGCAAGCTAACTTGTCTTGAGCTCTGGGGGGGTCCATTCTCCTAGGAAAAAATGAAAAAGCAGGTGTACCTAACTTGTTTAACTATGTAATAGAATCTATCTCAGTGTACAGAATATCTATATATTTTGGTCTCTGTCACATCTTCAGATCAGCCTTTTCAGACCAAAAAGTGAAAAAGAGAAGACCTCAGCCATTCAACTCCCAGCCCACGGCGGCAAACTTTATAAAGTTGTGGATTCTTCAACAACAGATCAGAGAATCAAACTGTTTGAACACAGGAAATACAATAATAGCAAACATGGGAGCCATTGGTCCATATAGGGAGCTGGACGACCACTGCATAAACATCCTTAAATGTCCTGGATGATTGACGTGGTTAGAACCTCCTGCATCAGCAAGGATCCTCTCAAAATAACAATAATAATAATAATAATTACTGGATATATATATATATATATAATCAGGGAGCACATTAACACCAACATCCAGTGTGAGTCCTTGGGCAAGACCCTTAATGCTACTGCCTAACTCATAACCATGAAGGCACAAATAAGCAATGAGATGCCGGATCAGACGTCGCCCGGCCAAACAAGGTCTGCGTCAGGTGCTGGGGAACCAGAGCACCTTGATGAAAAGTGGGCTACTGGAACAAGGCGAACCGGGCAATTAACAGCTATGCCCTGCGAGTGATCAGATACCCTGCAGGAATAATCAGGTGGCCAAAGGAAGAGATTCAGACCACGGATGTTAAAACTCGAAAGCTCCTTACCATGCATGGCGGGTTCCATCCCAAATCCAGCCCCCTGAGACTGTACGTAAGCCGAAAAGAAGGAGGCCAAGGACTAGTGAGTGTGAGAGCCACTGTCCAGGACGAAACATCCAAACTCCATAACTACATCATGGAGAAGGCCAAAACGGATGACTTACTCAGTGAATGTCTCAGGCAGTGGCGAGATGAGGAGGTGCTGGAGGAGAGCCCATCATGGGAGAACAAGCCCCTACACGGCATGTACCACCGGAGCATAACAGAAGTGGCTGATCTCAAGAAGTCCTACCAATGGCTAGAAAGGGCTGGCCTACAGGACAGCACAGAGGCACTCATCATGGCTGCACAGGAGCAGGCACTGAGCACCAGAGCGATCGAGGCCCAGATATACCACACCAGACAAGACCCAAGGTGTCGGTTGTGCAAAGAGGCACCTGAGACGATCCAACACATAACTGCAGGGTGCAAGATGCTGGCAGGGAAGGCCTACATAGAACGCCATAACCAAGTGGCTGGCATAGTGTACAGAAACATCTGTGCAGAGTATGGGCTGGAAACCTCAAGGTCTAAGTGGGAAACTCCTCCAAAGGTGGTGGAGAATGAGCGTGCAAAGATCCTGTGGGACTTCCAGATACAGACCGACCGAATGGTAATGGCGAACCAACCTGACATTGTGGTGGTAGACAAAGGGCAGAGGACAGCCGTGGTGGTGGACGTGGCAATTCCAAGCGATGGTAACATCCGGAAAAAGAACATGAAAAGCTTGAGAAATACCAAGGTCTCAGAGAGGAGCTGGAGAGGGCCTGGAGGGTAAAGGTGACAGTAGTGCCCGTGGTGATCGGTGCACTCGGGGCAGTGACCCCGAAGCTAGAAGAGTGGTTACAGCGGATCCCCGGAACAACCCCGGACATCTCGGTCCAGAAATGTGCAGTGCTAGGAACAGCAAAGATACTGCGCAGCTCCCAGGCCTCTAGTAGAGGACCCGAGCTTAGAGAGGGATAACCGCCCACGGAGGGCCAAAGGTGAGTGGACAATTTTTTTTTTCATCACTGTAAATAACAATGTTGGGTCCTGGATCTATAGCTTTCCATTCAATCCATGGGAGCGGATCCATTTGATCCATTGATTTCCCTGAGGTTTCTCACTTCTCCCCCACTGGGTTTTAGAGTTTATCCTTGGCAATGCAGGAGGGTCTGTTGAACAGTTAGTGTCTAACAAGAAGGACTATGGTGATGATCCAGGACACTTTAAGATTCTATTTAACATGTATGGACATTTATCAACATTCATGGACATTGGTCTCTCCCTATGGACCAATACATATGTGTTCTATATTTTTTGTGTCTTAACTGTTGATTCTCTAATCTGTGTTGGTGATTTCAATGGTTTTGTTTAGTCATCTGACATGACTGCTGTTGTGATTTAGGGCTTTTCAAGAATAAATTATTCTTTTGTTTCAGAGTTTTTTCCCCTTGAGAATGTATTTCATTTGAAAAAGCCCCTTAAAACAAAGCCCTCTGAACCATTTCTTAACAATCACATTTCACCCACTATGCTTAAACCAGTGCTTAAACCAGTTAAACCCGTTTTTGCCATTACATTCTGTAAGTTGACGTCTTTAACTGTTAAACCTACACACAATTATCATTTTTGTATTTTGCTTTAGGGTTAGGGTTAGGGTCAGGGTTGCATTAGACTGATAATGTTCAAAATGCACTAAATGTCTGGTCCTATTTACTGTGACCCTATGCAGTCCAATGCTGTTTTCTGGTTCTGTCTGTATTAAGGACAAAAGAGATACTGTGGGAGCTCATGAAAGTCAAGTAAAAAGTAACAAATTAGTGACGATCTAGGTCCATCTTCATAACTGCAATCAAGAAGTGGAGTATTCAAGTGTTTTATGAAACATATAGCGACCATTGGTATCACAGTGGTAATAAAAATAAGTTTTGAGCTTTGATGTCTGTCTTTATCCACTTTACCAACACACAAACAAAGCAGTTTGCAAACGCTGTCACCTAGTGGTCACTTCAGGATCTCACAAGTGTGGTGCATTGAAGGGTGGATTATTTGTTAGATATGAATAAAACAATGATAACAAAAACAAACTTTATGCTAATTTGTTGTGAGATTTTAACCTTCACTCATCAGAAACAGAATTTTCCCCTTTGTGACTTGTAAAAAATAACATTCAGGGGCAACAGTGGCTCAGTTGGTAGAACTTTGGCCTTTGAGCCTGAAGGTCGTGGGTTTGAGCCCACCACAAGACCTACTTCATGACTGCTGTTGTTGTGTCCTTGGGCAAGACACTCAACACTTTGCCTGAAGCCCCTGCTGAATAATCAAGGTTCCTGTGGCCTCACCACCTGCAGGAGGATCAGTGAGGGGCTGGTGCTCTGTGCACTGGGTGTCACCCCCAGGACCCAGAAATCGATTAAGGGGAATAAAATGGATGGATGGAGTATGGTTTTTTAAAATACATTTCTATGAATAAATCAGAATCAGAATCAGAATCATTTTTATTGCCACATAAGTAACAGGAGGTCACAGACTTGGAAATTGCTTTGGCTCAGTGCAACAGTCAAAAAGAGATACTAAAAATAAGAATAAAAAACACTTCTAAAGAATTTTTTTTAATTTAAAATAGAGTT
This sequence comes from Knipowitschia caucasica, assembly GCA_964034765.1. Lineage (NCBI taxonomy): Eukaryota > Metazoa > Chordata > Actinopteri > Gobiiformes > Gobiidae > Knipowitschia > Knipowitschia caucasica. Next base: position 31,470,626 of record OZ035836.1, read on the forward strand.
ACAGTTACTATTTACAATATACAAGTGCACATGGTGCACACATTGTAAGGTGACAGCAGTACAGTGAAGTAAAGTGACGTATGATGGGCAGTAAAGTGACTTTATAAAGGGCGGGGGGACAGGTTAAGAAGTGTTCAAGAGTCCAACAGCAGAGGGGAAGAAACTGTTTTTGTGGCGGGAGGTTCTAGTCCTGATGGACCGCAGCCTCCTGCCTGAGGGGAGTGGTTGGAATAGTCCATGTGCAGGGTGAGAGGGGTCGGCTGTGATACGACCAGCCCCGCCTCGAGCTCGGGCGACGTACAGGTCCTGCAGCGATGGAAGGCTGCGGCCAATCACTTCCTCTGCAGAGCGCACAATGCGCTGTAGTCTCTGTTTGTCCCTGACTGTGGCTCCAGCGAACCACACGGTAACGGAGGAGGTGAGGATGGACTCGATGATGGCCGTGTAGAACTGCACCAACATCTGTGCAGGTAGCTTGGCTTTCCTGAGCTGCCGCAGGAAGTACATCTTCTGCTGGGTCTTCTTGATGAGGGAGCTGATGGTCGGCTCCCACTTGAGGTCCTGGGTGATGGTGGTGCCCAGGAAACGGAAGGACCCACAGAGGTGATGGGGGAGTCCATCACGGAGGGTGGGGGCGGGGGGACAGTGCTCTTCCTGAAGTCCACAATCATCTCCACTGTCTTCTGGGCGTTCAGCTCCAGGTTGTTACCACTGCACCAGGACACCAGCCGGTCCACCTCCCTCCTGTAGGCGGACTCATCGTTGTTGGAGATGAGTCCAATGAGGGTGGTGTCGTCCGCGAACTTGATCAGCTTCACAGAGTCGTGGCTGGAGGTGCAGTGGTTGGTGTACAGGGAGAAGAGCAGGGGAGAAAGAACACAGCCCTGTGGGGCTCCTGTATTTATAATCCGAGAGTCCGAGACATTCTTCCCCAGACGCACTCGCTGCTTCCTGTCCGTCAGGAAGTCAGTGATCCACCTGCAGGTGGAATCGGGCACGTTGAGCTGGGAGAGCTTGTCCTGGAGCAGGGATGGCAAGATTGTGTTGAAGGCAGAGCTGAAGTCCACGAACAGGACCCTGGCGTAGGTCCCCGGGGAGTCCAGGTGCTGTAGGATGTGGTGGAGGGCCAGGTTAATGGCGTCGTCTACAGATCTGTTGGCTCTGTAGGCGAACTGCAGGGGGTCCAGGAGGGGGGAGGTGAGGGACTTGAGATGGGAGAGAACCAGGCGTTCAAATGACTTCATGACGACAGACGTAAGTGCTACAGGTCTGTAGTCATTGAGTCCTGTGATCCTGGGCTTCTTCGGGACAGGGACAATGATGGAGGATTTGAAGCAGGCCGGGACATGGCAGGACTGCAGAGAGGTGTTGAAAATGTCAGTGAACACAGGAGTAAGCTCACTGGCGCAGTGTCTCAGAGTGGCCGGAGACACGTGGTCCGGGCCAGGAGCTTTGCGGGGGTGCAGCCTCAAGAAGAGTTGTTTAATCTCTTTAGCGGCTATTGTTAGGCTGGGGGCAGGGCTGATGGGTGGGTCGTTAGAGTAGTGGGGGGTGGGAGAGGGAGAGGTGTCAGGGGCAGCATCAAAGCGACTGAAAAATAAGTTCAGTTCGTCAGCTAGCTTGTGGTCGTCAGCACAGGGGGGGGGCTTTGGGTTTGTAGTTGGTGATCTCCCGTAGGCCCCTCCAGACAGAAGCAGTATCGTTGTTACCAAACTGCTCCTGTAGTCGTTCTCTGTGCCGGGACTTGGCTGCTTTCAGTTCTTTCCTGAACTGATATTTAGCTGCTTTGTAGCCGCTGCGGTCCCCCTCCCTGAAAGCAGACTCCTTTGCTTTCCTGAGCTGCCGGAGTTTAGCAGTGAACCAGGGTTTGTCGTTGTTATAGATGACCCTGGTCCTTGTTGGAATGATGCAATCCTCGCAGAAGTGAATGTATGACGTCACAGTGTCCGTGTATTCATCCAAACTATCTGTGGCAGCTCTGAAAATGTCCCAGTCTGTAGATTCCATGCATGCGCGCAGCTCTTCCACAGCTTCATCAGACCACACTTTGGAGCTCCTCACTGCAGGTTTCGAGAGCTTTAGTCATAAAATGAGTTTAGCTGCTTTGATTGACACAAAACTGGACCAAAGGCCTGACGGCTTAGTGTTTTACTTTGTAAAAAAAAAGAGTAAACATTACTTTAAATTATTAGTTATTGCGTTTAGGTTTCAATGTTTATGGTAATATAAATTGTCTGGTGTTTTCCTGATACAATTAGCTTTAAAATGATTTAAAATTACATGCCACATAAACCCGCACTGACAATAAACTTTGATGTCCACTGAATCCGTGTATCATCCGTTCATTTGATTTTCTAAATAAAACCAACATTTAAAAAATGAATAACAAGGGATGTTTTTGATTCTCGATCTTTTTTCCAGACTATTTTTTTTTAAATAGCGTGGGAAAACGTCCCTAAACCCTAAAAGTAGTCAAGTCAGCATGTGTTTTCAAATAGTAATTGAATTGACCAGAAGCCTATTGTCTCCAAAAATTAAAACATATTTTGGAGCAGACCGATAAAAATAAATCAATGGGATTCGTTTATCCCCAACAAACCAATGGGATGCGTTTACCTCCCTTCACCCTCTTCCTGTTTTTCGCGAGTGCGCGCACCCGAGTTATCGGATTTTGTAAAACCTAAAAGGGCTGAATTGGACTCCCTGTTGTGACAAAGAAAAAACAATGCTGGATGTTTGGTTTGGTGGAGAGGCGAGGCGGGGAGTGGTTTCGAGTTAACAAATTGCTTACTGCACCTTTAATTTGCCGTCGGACTTCGGCATGTCTTTAGGTGCTTTCACATCGGCGACGCTGGAACGCTGACGCCTCGCGCACCAGACGCACATTTTCTATTTTTCAGACACAGGGGTCTTCAGACCAGAAGTCCTGGACTGTGGTGGCGCGGGCCGGAAGTCGCGGAAGTAGCGGGCGGGTTTTGATGCTAATGGAGTTAAGCTAGCGGCCTATTGTGTAAAGTTCTTTTCCAATAATGCAGTTCTGCAGCGTGCCTGTGTTCAGAGACCTTCCAAAGACTTTATATAACAGCAGTAGTGTTCAAGGAGGTGCGCCATACGTTTATTTTATTATTAAACGGTAATTCTGCATCGCCGAACACGCTCGAAGCATTTGCATAAAGTCACAGGAGCATTAAAACGCGTATGTTCACAAGCACTATGTCCCCATTGTCAACCCTGGTTCTAGTCCTGGTGTAGCTCCTGTTTTGGCTGTTTAAGAGTATGTTCAGTTTGCTCGCTAAGACCACTAATGTCCCTGTGACCACTTTGGTCGGCTCTCTGATTTGTCGCTGCACGAGTGTCCGAGGAATCGTTCAGCATAATGTATCTCCTGCGTGCGTCGATTTTCCGCTCTTGCGCCTCTGCCACGCCTTTACACATGCAATTCGACGCTCGAACGCGCGTCACCTTTGACTATGCGTTGAAAGTCGACGCAACACATGATCCGGTGTGAAAGCAGCATGAGCCAGGACTGGACCAGGACAGAGCCAGGACTGAGCCAGGACTGAGCCAGGATTAACCAGTTCACCCCAAGTTTAACAACCCCTTCGATTATTAGACTGAAATTTATGTATAATAATTTAACTTGAGATGATTAAATCCTAATCCTTTTTTTTAACTATATATATTTGGAGAAAGTAACTTAAAAGTAATGCTGTAGTAGTGAAATGCATTACAATTCAGATACAGTAATGTGTTATACATTATTTTGAAATAACAGTAATAAGTAATACATAATGTATTTCGTTTTTGAAGTAACTTGCTCAACACTGATTATCAGTGGGTGGCCCCTTTTGGCTGTTTCTTACGTAAAAGTGGAAAGAGAAGCCGCGGTAATGAGCCACCAAAAATGCACATTTTAAACGTATTTGTTTTTAAATCTGAAAGAGGTTTGCGAAGATTTTCACTGCACACTTGTGATGCCCTCTACAAGTGTGCAAAGGGCGCCATAATATAGTATCGCCTGGGGCGCCTGATGACCGAGGGCCGGCCCTGCCTGGATGAGTCCCTTTCCGCCGGCCAGGAGCTGAGCGGAATGGGCCTGAGTAAAGCGCAAACCACCTCTGCAGCACTCCTCAGAATGGCCCAAGCGCTTGCCATTGATGGAGGCCGCTCCATGGCAACGGTGCAGGTTGGTGCCCGCCAACTCTGGCTGGGCCTTGCTGAGATAAAGGGGGTCAGAGCTCTGGGTCAAAGCGCTGTCCAGGGTACTGATGTTGCTCTTATGGTGCTTTCACACCGCCAACGCTGAAACGCTGACGCCTCGCGCACCAGACGCAGATTCTCTAATTTTCAGACGCAGGGGTCTTAAGACCAGAAGTTCTGGCCTGCGGTGGCGCCCGCCGGAAGTGGCGGAAGTAGCGGGCGGACTTTGATGCTAGCGGTTTTTTGTGTAAAGTTCTTCTCCATTGATGCAGCTCTGCAGCGTCTCTTTGTCCAGAGACCTTCAGGGAACATAAAAGAAGTATGTGATCACGGAGGTGCGCCATACGTTTATTTTATTATTAAACGGTACATCCGCATTGGTGAACACTCTTGACGCAGTTGCATAAAGTCACGTGAGCATGAATACGCATATGATCACAAGCACTATGTCCCCCATTGTCAGGTTTAGTCCTGGTGTAGCTCCTGTTTTGGCTGTTTACGAGTATGTTCAGTCTGCTCACTCAGACCACTAATGTCCCTGTGACCACTTTGCGGCTCTCTTATTGGTCGCTGCACGAGCGTCCCGAGGAAACGCTCGGCAATATTCATCTCCTGCGTGCGTCAATTTTCCGCTGCTGCGCCTCTGCCGCGCTGTCCGAGCGTCGACTTTGAATTGAAAGTCGACGCACTACATAATCTGGCAACACATGATCCGGTCTGAACGCCCCATTATCCCAGCGCCAGCGCGCTTCAAGGCGTGGTGTGACGAACAAACCTTGGACCCAGTCTCCTGTCCCCTAGAAGGGGTTCTGAGGTTTCTCCAGGAGCTGCTCAATAAGGGGAGAGCTCCCTCCATCCTTGCGGTCTTTGCTGCGAACCCTCTATGACGGGTCATAGAGGGTTCGCAGGCTTCACTGCCCGGGTCCATCCGTTGGTCAAATGCTTCTTGAGCGGGCTCGCAGGAGGAGGCCCCCCTCAGACAAACGCCCCCGGTTTGGGGCTAAAAGGTAGTTCTGGAGGGTCTGTCTGGACCACCCTTCGAACCGGTCGAGCAAGCTAGCCCTGAATGTGTGTCTTTCAAGACAGTTATCTTGCTAGCCTTGTCATCAACCATGAGGGCTCTCACTCATTTCCGAACATTTGGACAAACCTAGTCGGCATAACATGGTTGATATTTCTGCATATGTTTGAATTTTTTCTAAACATTCGTTCACTGTATCTGCAAAGTCTTCCAAGGTACCTATAGTTTTTTTCATCTCCATCGTTACTCCACTTTTTACCTGCGGGGTGCACTCTTGCGAATCACTTCCAGGGGACTCTTGTGTTTCAAATGAAAATTAGATGGTCTTTATTGGTTTACTGCATTTTTTGTTTTAATTGGATCCACAAAAAAACAAACCAATATTTCAATCTTGCTTTAAATTCAAATATTGAGAATCAAAAACAATCCGATTAAATCCGTGTACAATCCGTGAATCCGTGTACCCTTCGATCATTAGTTATTCCGTTTCAAAATAAAATCAGAAAAACAAATTTTCCATTCGTTTATTGGTATTTTCGTTTTCTAAATCAAATTGGAAAATCAAATCCTTTATGCTTCAATATCAATGTGTTTGTTTTGGCTCTAGTTGTTTAAAATTCTCAAAAGAATTATGGCATTACTATTATTTCGTTTTATTATTTAGTGGTCAGCCCCACCCTGGACCCGCTGCAGTTCGCCTACAGACCCAACATCGGAGTAGAGGACGCCGTCATCTACTTCCTGCAGCGGACGCTCTCCCACCTGGAGCCCGCCGGGAGCGCTGTGAGGGTCATGTTTTTCGACTTCTCCAGTGCTTTCAATACCATCAGGCCGGCACTGCTGCAGGGGAAGATGGAGGACGAGGGAGTGGACAGTAGCCTCACTGCATGGACCATCAACTACCTCTCAGACCGACCACAGTACGTGCGGCTGCGCAGCTGTGAGTCTGAGGTGGTAGTCTGCAGCACTGGGGCCCCTCAGGGCACTGTCCTCTCACCGTTTCTCTTCACCATCTACACCTCAGACTTCACACACCGCTGTCAGACTGTACAATAAGTCACTTTAAATGATCACTGTGTGAAAACCTGAACTACTATTGACACTGTTTCCAATTGACACTTGTCACTTTTGTTGTACATAATTATTGTCACTTTATTGTACATATGTGTCCTGCATGTAACATGTTTGCACATTTCCTCCCTTTGCACAATCTGAGTGTTCTATCCATGCCAAATGTGACATGTAAATTTCTCCTCTGTGAGATAAATAAAGCAATCTTATCTTATCTTATTATTATTTGCGACACCGGAAGAGAGAAGAGACCTCGCGGAAGGGGGGCTACAGACGCGGGTGTGGGACTCCCCTGGTCCTACTCGCGGTGTGAATTTGACGCGCGGGGGATAAAGGACCAGAAAGTTATGGCCCTTGGAAACCACCGGGGGACCGCGCGTCTACCATCCGCCCAAGAGCGCTCATTTTGGGGGAGGAGAGGACCGCAGCAGCAGGGTCAGGAGGCACGCTGCTCCATACCCCCGTGCTTACGGCCATACCACCTTGAGAATGCCCGATCTCGTCTGATCTCGGAAGCTAGGCAAGGTCGGGCCGCGGGGGCCAGCCGCGTATAGTGGGCATATCGTTGATTGGCAGTGAACTCTATTTTCTATACAGATTGTTTTGTCAAATACTACTGTTTGCCCTGAAATATGATCAATAAAAAGAAAGACTTCAATAATGTATGACATTATAATATATTTATTGTAACAGATGAAAAAAGAGATATTTACAAATTTAAGAAATACACTTAGAAGAAAAACAACAACATGCTATCTTTATCTTCTTAAACTAGTATTTGTGTGATGAGCCCTGTGACTGTGACGGCTGAGAGCTGACTATACAGAACTGTAGATGCAGACTTTACAAATGAAATTATATAATTAGATATAATCAATATTAAGTATATATTTACATAATAATTAGAATATTTATAAACATTTATGAACAGACAGGTATAATATAGTAACTATATACAATAGCACCAATAGACAGCAGATAGCTCATTTATTTACACGCCACCTTTCCCTCTCCCGGTCATAAAAAGGAGACTGCTGGAACATCTGCGTCTCCATCCCCTGGTCCTTGTACAGGGAGAATACTTTGGCAGGGCAGTAGATGTATTTTCCTGACAGACCAGGGAATTGTGTATGAATGTGAGGACTGTTTGGTCCCTGCTTCAGCTGCAGTTTGCAGAACCCGCACTTTCTCCCAGTGGCAGGAGACTCATCTCTCTTCCTTTTCTTCTCCTGCCGCTCATTCACTCTCTGCTGCGTGGCCTCCAGCTCTCTGGCAGAACTCAATGTCCATAAAGTATCGGAATTGCATCCTGGAGTTGGTCAAACCCTCTGTGCGATAGGTGTTATAGACCTTGGTGGAGCAATAGAAATACAGTAAGGGCAGGCTCCTTTTGTGGCACCGGCACCTGCCACAGCTGATTAGTGGCATGTACACAACAAATGGCGTTTAAAACGGCATGTGAACAACAAGTGGCGTTTAAAACGGCATGTGGACAACAAGTGGCGTTTAAAACGGCATGTGGGGAATAAATGGCGTGTAAAGCGGTATGTGGACAACAAGTGGCGTTTAAAACGGGATGTGGCGAACAAATGGCGTGTAAAGCGGCATGTGGACAACAAGTGGTGTTTAAAACGGCATGTGGGGAATAAATGGCGTGTAAAGCGGCATGTGGACAACAAATGGTGTTTAAATAGCAATGCAAGATTACAATTTTTAAATTACCAAATCAGATTTAATTCAGCACAGTACTTTCCAGCTCAGTAAGAGGAATAAAACAGTTTTTGAATTATGAAAATCGGATAAGTGGTTATGATTTTATTACCATATTGATAAGTGCTTTTAGGCGCTTATAGTGAAAGTAATTTGGTTTAAAACAAAGGGATACTGTGGAACCTTCTATTCAGCCAGTTCAAGCCTTTATTCATCTTCTAAGTGCTGTAACTTCCCTATTTTACTAACTATAAACATTAAAATTCACAGTAAAGAAGGAAACAATTCAGGGATGTTGAATTCGATATTCATTTTACAATTTGGCCGACCCCGATTCCAATATGGCCGCCAGCTTATCCAAGATGGCTGCCAACAGGAAATCCGGAAAACATTTTTTTCAAACTACTATGTAATATATCAAAATAAAGGTAATTGATGGAGCAATCTAAATATGATGCTTAGAACTGTTTTTGGCATTTGCACACACACACACGTGTTATTTATGAGACTAAAGTTACAGACCTCAGCTTTAAACATGTGTTATTTATGAGACTAAAGTTACAGACCCGAGCTTTAAACATGTTATTAATGAGACTAAAGTTACAGACCTCAGCTTTAAACGTTATTAATGAGACTAAAGTTACATACCTCAGCTTTAAACATCTTATTTATCAGACTAAAGTTACAGACCTCAGCTTTAAAAATGTGTTATTTACGAGACTAAAGTTACAGACCTCAGCTTTAAAAATGTGTTATTTACGAGACTAAAGTTACAGACCTCAGCTTTAAACGTTATTAATGAGACTAAAGTTACAGACCCCAGCTTTAAACATGTGTTATTAATGAGACTAAAGTTACAGACCCCAGCTTTAAACATGTGTTATTTACGAGTCTAAAGTTACAGACCTCAGCTTTAAGCATGTTATTTATCAGACTAAAGTTACAGACCTCAACTTTAAAAATGTGTTATTTACGAGTCTAAAGTTACAGACCTCAGCTTTAAGCATGTTATTTATGAGACTAAAGTTACAGACCCGAGCTTTAAACATGTTAACAACCCAAACACCCTTGTTAACATGTAAAATGGATTAGTCCAACCAATGGCATTGGTCCGTTTGGGCCACGTGACTCGCGTTTCTACCCCCCGGAAAAGTGGACTCGCCCGGACTTGCGTGCCGCTTCAGCAGCAGAGCACAGTGTGTGATGAGCGCGGCGGTTTTTCAACTTTATTCACTGATCCGCGGGTCAAAACAACCGTGACATGATTCAAATATACCATCATTCTAAAGCTTATAATCTTAGATGTATGTGTGTGGTGTTGGTTTTCCAAAATCCCGGTTACTTACCGTGTATTTTGCTATTAAGTTCGTCGGATTATATCTCCGTAACCGCAACAGCTGGAGAGATGCCGCTTTCACCGTAATGCGCAGTAATAAGTGATCTGTTTACCTGGTAAATATCACCTCGCGGCGACGTCATTAACCCGCGCGGAATGCCGAGGATATCCCGACTCATTTTTTTTCAGAGTCCAGACTATCTGTTGCCCACTCTGCCTCATATTCGTCAACTTTATTAATTCATATCTCAGGAAATAAACGGAATATCAGAACAATACACACATTTATGGATTCTATGAATAAAAATATGTTTATTGATAGTGGTGGTAGCTATATATTCTGATTATTTAGCTGCTCAGAATCAAATGAACTAAAGTGAGTAAGACAGCGACCTCTTTTCACCACAGCGTTTCCACTGAGTCTTGCATTGCTAGTTTAAAACGGCATGTGGACAACAAGTGGCGTTTAAAACGACATGTGGGGAATAAATGGCGTGTAAAGCAGCATGTGGACAACAAGTGGCGTTTAAAACGGCATGTGGGGAATAAATGGCGTGTAAAGCGGCATGTGGGCAATGAACGCTGTTTAAAACGGCATGTGGACAACAAGTGGCGTTTAAAACGGCATGTGGGGAATAAATGGCGTGTAAAGCGGCATGTGGACAACAAGTGGCGTGTAAAGCGGCATGTGGACAACAAGTGGCGTGTAAAGCGGCATGTGGACAACAAGTGCCGTTTAAAACAGCATGTGGACAACAAGTGGCGTGTAAAGCGGCATGTGGACAACAAGTGGCGTTTAAAACGGCATGTGGGGAATAAATGGCGTGTAAAGCGGCATGTGGACAACAAGTGGCGTTTAAAACGGCATGTGGACAACAAGTGGCGTTTAAAACGGCATGTGGACAACAAGTGGCGTTTTAAAACGGCATGTGGGGAATAAATGGCGTGTAAAGCGGTATGTGGACAACAAGTGGCGTTTAAAACGGGATGTGGCGAACAAATGGCGTGTAAAGCGGCATGTGGACAACAAGTGGTGTTTAAAACGGCATGTGGGGAATAAATGGCGTGTAAAGCGGCATGTGGGCAATAAATGGCGTTTACAACGGCATGTGGGGAATAAATGGCGTGTAAAGCGGCATGTGGACAACAAATGGTGTTTAAAACGGCATGTGGACAACAAGTGGCGTTTAAAACGACATGTGGGGAATAAATGGCGTGTAAAGCAGCATGTGGACAACAAGTGGCGTTTAAAACGGCATGTGGGGAATAAATGGCGTGTAAAGCGGCATGTGGGCAATGAACGCTGTTTAAAACGGCATGTGGACAACAAGTGGCGTTTAAAACGGCATGTGGGGAATAAATGGCGTGTAAAGCGGCATGTGGACAACAAGTGGCGTGTAAAGCGGCATGTGGACAACAAGTGGCGTGTAAAGCGGCATGTGGACAACAAGTGGCGTTTAAAACGGCATGTGGACAACAAGTGGCGTTTAAAACGGCATGTGGGGAACAAATGCCGTTTTAAAATGGCATGTGGGCAATAAATGGCGTTTAAAACGGCATGTGGACAATAAATGGCATTTAATACGGCATGTGGGAAATAAATGCCGTTTAAAACGGCATATGGGGAATAAATAGCGTGTAAAACAAATACAGTTGAAAGCAGCCTGTACAAAAGATAACAAGCAGCAGTATTAGAGATAGTGGTCCAGTGGCTCAGCTGGAAAAGCACAGGTCTACGGTGTTGATGGTTGCTAGTTCAAATCCCCAGTGACTACCAATGACATTTGATGATGTTGGGTCCTTGGGCATAACACTTCATGGAGAATGTCAGAAGTGCCATAAGTTGTTTGAAAAATGTAGTTTGAGTTACAATAAATTAAATGTATAATTTGTTGAAAGACTTAATTTCATGTATTATATGTGGTTTAGATTCTGGAGAAGTGTACATTGCTGTGGCGCACTTGGTTTATAACTGTCTCTCATGCGGAAGATACCTGGTTCAATTCCAGGTCTGGTCTTTATTTTTTTGTTGTCAGATTAAATACAAATTGAATATGTATGAATATATATTTCATACATATGGTTATGTGTTGTTCCAATAGTAATCTTGCATTAGGATTAATATTGCATCATCGTTAGGGTAAAACTAAACGGTACTTTTATTCGATCTGCCAATCTCACGCACTATAAACGAATGTTTAATGACTGCGCCATTTATTTTGTGTTTTGGCAAAGAAAAAACCGAAAGATTCTATTGTTGTTTTAGGACATTTCATCAAGAATGGAGCCAACCAAAGATGGTGAAGAGTGATGGATTGAAAAATACAAGCAGAAAGTTGTGTAATTGGAACATGAGGTTTCATCTCTATATTGTTAAAATCTTCATTTCTGTTCTTGGACCGTTTAAGCTGTGTCTTATACTTTGCATTCTTTTATAAAAAAATATATGTATTAATGCTCTTTCTTATTGTTCCATGTTTCTGATGTGGTTTTATTAAAGAAGAGAGAGAAATAAAATGATTTTTTCTTTTGTTTTATATATATATATATATATATATATATATATATATTTTATATATATATATATATAATGTCATACATATTAAATTTGTATTTAATCTGACAAAGAAAAAATAATGACCTGTCCTGGATTTGAACCAAGTATCTTCCGCACGAGAGGTAGTTACAAACCAAGTGCGCCACTGGATGACACAGCTCATATGGAATTTAAACTATATATAATACATGAAATTAAGTCTTTCAACAAATGTATGCAATAACATACATTATTATTACTCATACATTTTTCAAACAATTTATGGCACTTCTGACATTCTTCTTGAAGTGTTAGGCCCAAGGACCCAACATCAGCAAATGTCATTGGTAGTCACAGGGGATTTGAACTAGCAACCATCAACACTGTAGTCCTGTGCTTTTCCATCTGAGCCACTGGACCACTAGCTCCGCTAGCGCTGCTTGTTGTCTTTTGTACAGGCTGCTTTCAACTGTATTTGTTGCCCACATGCCGTTTTAAACACCACTTGTTGTCCACATGCCGCTTTACACGCCATTTATTCCCCACATGTTGTTTTAAACACCACTTGTTGTCCACATGCCGTTTTAAACGCAACTTGTTGTCCACATGCCGCTTTACACACCATTTATTCCCCACATGCCGTTTTAAACGCCACTTGTTGTCCACATGCCGCTTTACACGCCATTTATTCCCCACATGCCGTTTTAAACGCCACTTGTTGTCCACATGCCGTTTTAAACGCCACTTGTTGTCCACATGCCGCTTTACACACCATTTATTCCCCACATGCTGTTTTAAACGCCACTTGTTGTCCACATGCCGCTTTACACGCCATTTATTCCCCACATGCCGTTTTAAACGCCACTTGTTGTCCACATGCCGTTTTAAACGCCACTTGTTGTCCACATGCCGCTTTACACACCATTTATTCCCCACATGCCGTTTTAAACGCCACTTGTTGTCCACATGCCGTTTTAAACGGCATTCATTGCCCACATGCCGCTTTACACGCCATTTATTCCCCACATGCTGTTTTAAACGCCACTTGTTGTCCACATGCCGTTTTAAACGCCACTTTGTTGTCCACATGCCGCTTTACACGCCATTTATTCCCCACATGCCGTTTTAAACGCCACTTGTTGTCCACATGCCGCTTTACACGCCACTTGTTGTCCCACATGCCGTTTTAAACGCCACTTGTTGTCCACATGCCGCTTTACACGCCACTTGTTGTCCACATGCCGTTTTAAACGCCACTTGTTGTCCACATGCCGTTTTACACGCCATTTATTGTCCACATGCCGTTTTAAACGCCACTTGTTGTCCACATGCCGTTTTAAATGCCATTTATTCCCCACATGTCTTTTTAAACGCCATTTATTCCCCACATGCCGTTTTAAACGCCACTTGTTGTCCACGTGCCGTTTTAAACGCCATTTGTTGTGTGCATGCCACTGATCAGCTGTGGCAGGTGCCAGTGCCACAAAAGGAGCCTGCCCTTTCTCTAGAAATACCTGGTAGGACCCAGCTGGTAAAACTCGTGGATGGAGCTGCCATCGCCCTCATATTTGGATTTTGGCTGGCCACAAGACAGGCATTTCTTTGTGTGGGGTTTATTTGCTGGAGGCTGCTGCTGCTTTTCCAAGATCCGCTGCACAACCTTCTCTATGGCCTCCTCAGACAGCGTTGACATGAGAGTCTGAGCAGGAGGAGGGGGGTTCACTGCTGCAGGGGGCATGGTGACAGCAGGCGCTGTGCTGGTCTTACTGCCTGCTGTGAGCGAACGATGTACTCCCCCAGCACTTCAGCCTTCTCTGAGGCATCACCTCCTCTCACTTGCACCAGAGTGAGGGCGTTCTCCCTCACCACCTCCTCCCTCAGAGGAGCACCGCACTCCCTCATGGACGGGTCGTCCCTGATCTTCCTCGCCTCCTCCGAGGGGTCCTGCAGCAGGACGTGGGCCCTTGCAAAAAATCACAGTGACGCGGCCAGGAAAGAATGAAAATGTCTTCATATTGTCTGCAACAACAAAAAAAGATCATAAAATATCTAGCTATAGCATGATAGAGAAGTATGTATAATGTATATATCTTTAGCATAATAAAGAATACAATAATTAAATTTAGCATTATAAAGAAGCGTGAATCCTGTATAATCTAGAGAAGACATATACAGTTGTATGTTTACATCTGGACATTAGCAGCATGAGGCTCTGGGATACAGTAAGTACAGTTATAGAAGGAAAATATGAACTGGTAAAACACTAATACATTGTCGTATATAATTCATTTTCAACTCAATGTGTTGCTGAACTATACAGTAGAAATGTGAAATACATATAGATAGTACACACATCAACAATACATAATATAAATAAGCTAGCACTGGAAATACTACTACAACCAGACGTAAACAAACTGCATTACTGTATACAGTAGAATACAGTGAATACAGATTGTTTGACAACGCAGAGAAAGTGTTTTCTTTACAATATTGATCCAAACAGAGAGATCTACGAGCAGCAGGAGCAGCAGCAGCAACAAACATATGACACGGAGGTAAACAATCATAAACAGCGCACTGCACACTCGAGATTTATACTACAGACGTGTGTGAACGATCTACGCACAATATGAGAGATTTATGAAGTGAAACATAAAGAACGAGCACAAAAACATTGTGTTTATCAGAGGAGACTTACCGAGTGCGTGTGTAATCCAGAATGAATGGAGAAAGCCGGCTCTCTCTGTTTGAGAGCAGCGCGCACAAAGCACAAAGTTTTCCCCTTAGTACTTGGATGGGAGACCGCCTCACCAGGTGCTGTAAGCATTTTGCCCCTGGAGCTCGGGCCTGGGGGCGGGCTCAACAACAGCGCGAGTTGTTGTCGTGTAGTTGAGTTGAGTTGAGTGCAGCTTGCAGTTGTTTCCGTCTCTCACCACTCATCATTTCCGGTAGCATAAAAAACAAAATAATGGAAGTTGTTTTAGTAGTGTTTGTTTCCACTGCATAGTAAAGAAATGGGTGAATATTTCATGTAGAATGTTTTGATTTTCCAATTTAATTTAGAAAATGGAAATACAATAAAACAACCACGTAATTTGTTTTTCTGATTTTGTTTTGAAACGGAATAACTAATGATCGAAGGGTACACGGATTTACACGGATTAAAAACATCCCTCGTTATTCGTTTTTTAATTGTTGGTTTTATTTAGAAAATCAAATGAACGGATGATACACGGATTCCACTGGTCCAAGGACATTTATGGACAGTAAGTAAGTCATCTTTATTGATATAGCGCATTTTTACAGACAACGTTCACCCAAAGCGCTTTTAAAAAATTCTAAATTCAGATATTCTTCCGTTCTCTTTACACACTGTGATGATGGAAGCGAGACGCCAGACACACTGGCGCATCAAAGCCCCCAACCAACTCCCAACATTCATACCTATTGTGAATGTTTTAGTGGTAGAGGAAACCGGAGCACCCAGAGGAAACCTACGCAGACACGGAGAGAACATGCCAACTCCTCTCAGAAAGGCCCTGTTCAGACTGGGATTCGAACCCAGGACCTTCTTGCTGAGAAGTGAGAGTGCTATCCACTCAGCGGCGACAGTGGTCATCCCTTTCCCTATGTGTTTGTCAATAGCTCATTTCCTATTGTTTGATTCCCTGATTTGTTGCTGGTGAATTGACAACTTTGGAAAATCCTCCAGGAAAACCCCTGTTGTGATTAACAGTGATAAAAAAACAAACAGAAACACATCTGACGAAGTGATACAGCAGGAGTGTTCTGGCTTTTGGAGCCAGTTTGGAACAACTTATTTGTATTGACCTTTATTTAAATTACTTCATTGTCAAAGTCACCACCAGTGCCCATACCTTGCGCCGTCACAGTAACTCATAATGGCAGGACCAACACAAAAGGTTCTCATTGTGAGAGCCAGAAAATAAAGGTGGAAGTTTGACTTTAATATTACTGTTGGCAAAACACTGTCTCTGCCATTTAAAGTCCAGAGGTCTCCGTTTCTCTTCCACATGTTAGCTGACTCTTGTTATAACGCAGCAAAAAAAAGGTATACTTATCACCACAGGATGATAAACTCCTGCACTGGAAGAATCTCACCGCTGCCACCAATGTAACCGAGAGTATGGGAGTACATTAAGGTAGAGTAGAGTAGAGGAAGAGGAGAGTGAGGGTAGGGCTGGGGAAACGAGGAGCTAGGTATATATGTTGACAAAGTAGGCTCAAAACAAACTCAAATTCAATAAAAAGTATGTTTGCTTCTGTCTAAAACAGGACGTTCACAGGTGACAGGTGGATACTGAATGGAAATGGGACGGACACAGATTTCAGAAGGAGCTTTAATTCTTTGATTAAAAAACATACACCTTGGGCTCCGAGTGTCATTGTGCTTTTGTTTGACTGGTGAGAAGGAAACTCTCCAATCATAGAAACAGAACTCTCTTAAACAGCCAGGGTTTGTCATTTCAAACATCAGGATGAATGAAGGTCACTCAATTCAATGTATTTCTGTATTACCCTAAATCATAACAGCAGTCGTCTCTGAGGACTTTACAATGTTTTGAATTCACTAGCAACAGATTCCTGAGTTGAAATTCTCTGATCTGTTGAATAAATGACAACTTTGTAAAGTCCTCAGAGAGACTGCTGGTGTGATTTAGGGCTATACACAAATAGATGGTGAGTAGAAGGTACTCTTTTGACATCTGCAAACTTTCACCTGATAATGACAGTTTAAATATAGAAGATTGAATACTTGGGGCCTTTTGAATCTGATTCTGAAAGTTCACAATGCTTGGCTGTGGCAAATTAGATCAAAAGTGGAAGTAAACTTTTTTTGTTTTGATTGGTCACTCATTAAAATGGAATGTTCCATCTGTGGCAGAAACACATACAGTAAAAGCAGTTTTGTTTAAGTAGAGGCACAGACTTTCCTCTCCACACGCACTTCCTCCTACTCATCTGAGGGAAACCCGTGGCGCTCCTGGGCCAGCTGAGACACATTCCCTCCAACGTGTTCTGGGTCTTCCCCTGGTCTCCTGCCCGGAACACCTCCTCAGGGCTCCTCCCGTGTGACTGAGCTCCTCGCCTATATCTAAGGGAGGGGCACTCCCTTGTTTTCTTAAAACAAGAAAACGGTATATTGTATTATGTTCAATTATATTGAACTTAATAATAACATTATTTTGATAGATTTATAACACACATTTTATACTTACCTTCCCCTGTCATTTTAAAATGGTTTTATGCATTCATCAGTGAGATTAGGTTTTTTTTTTTCTTTTCATGTCTTGCTCTAATGCCCAGAGTGGCCACACGGCAAACCCACACCATTAGAAACCCAAAAATTCTCCCTCCCTTCTCGAAAAGATCGCATGTCTCGGTCCGTGTACTTTTGCGTTCAATACATTTTCTATTTTTTAAGGGAAATGGAAAATCGAAAAAAGGCCATTTTGCATTTTCAGGCACACAGCAATATACAAAAATGACCATTTTGGGTTTTTTCATTGCTCATAAGACATATATATATATATATTATAATAACCGGATTTGGGAACTCAAAAATAAAAAAAATTAACCTTTTTTTATTATGTATCCAATACATTTCGGCGTCAATCGATTCCCCGGAAGTGAAACAAGTTTGTTTACTCGCACAGGTTACCTGTGGACCCCTGATAATTTGTGATAATCACAGAGAACTTCTGAGATTTTGCAGTGCATTCACACGGGAGAAGCAAAGTCTGTAAAATACTATTTTCACTGACATCTCACATAACGGCCGCACGTGCGAGGGTCTCCTCGCTTCACACAGTCCAGAGAGTCGTGTCTGACTATGGACCACAGCAGCCACAGAGACCATGAGGACAAACATTTTTCTGCTCTACAGCTCTCTGGCCCATACTGTCTGTAATGTTTAATAATAGTTTGTATGGACTACTCGTGAACCACATACTATTATAAGTGAGAGCCGACAAATAGTAACAGCTTCAGCAACACATATGTACTGTTTTATGACAGAGTGCAAAGTAAACGTACAAATGCAACCCATCGGTCTGATCATTTAGTGTCAGTGAACACATTACACTGTCGTGTAGCCGTTTACTCACTAACCTGCGCCGTATACGTAATTACACATATGGGTAGGTCATTTACACACGTGGGTAGGTCAACCCGCCAATTTAAACCGCGGTTCGGGAGTCTGGGGTTCGAGTCCCACGGTCAGCACTCTGAACCGAGATAGTCCTTGATTGGTGTTGACACCCTCACGGGGGCGGGGGCGTGAGAAGAGGGCTTCTCCTACACTGTGATCACTGGAGCTCTAGCCGGTGGTAGGAGCTGGCACCGAGATGGTTGTCCTAGAGCAGGTTGAAATATACCGAGGGAGGAACTTTTTTTTGTGGATCCAAAAGCACACATGTGTATGGAAGCCCGTTTCCGCCATGTAAAAAAAAAAAAAAGCATACAGAAAGTCAAAATTTTGAGTTTAAAACTCAAAATTACGACTTTTAAAAGTCAAAATTTCGACTTTAAAAGTCAAAATTTCGACTTTAAAAGTCAAAATTACGAGTTTTCAACTGCGCATGTGCAGTTGAAAACTCGTATGTGTTGTTGTCTGGAACGGTCTCTGGACGTCCTTCACCTGCAGATTATGTGAAGATATTGCTGACAGTGACCATTGCATCCTTGAAGTAGCCAGAAATAATGTTGTTTGATTGATTCTGTAAAACTTTCCTGTTTAAGCCCCAGACCGCGGTCGTAGGAGGCAGGGAGGAGCTGTCTTTTTATTTATTTATGTTAAATTCAATTTACATATATACAACATTTAAATCAAACGACTTCTTATTTTGACATAGTAACAAATAATGTGAGCAATACGTTTTTATAATAAATCAAAGGAAAATGAGCCATCGAGACATTCCAATCCAATCTGCTGTAGACCACTCTGACCAGACGATGGCGCTGAGAGGGGTCCACACGGAGCGAGTCTTTCCACGACTGAAATGATGCACTTTCTACGTGTTGAGTACGGGGTTTTATTCATGCATCTATAATGGGTTTATCTATTTCTAACCCCTTTTCAAAGACCCTCACTGTTATCTGCGGAGTTATTTCTCAGGTTTGTTGCTAAAAGAGTCGTGGGCTTTATTTTGTCAGAATAAAATAATCAGACAAGGTACTTATTCCTTGTATGTCTCTGTGTTCTTGCTCATACGCCAACAACTTTACCCGCACGCTCTCTCCATCAGCTCACCCCCGCGTGCACGCAAACACGTCACATACTCTTCAATGCACTGATCGCAATTCCAAAAGGGTAATAATGTCAGTGCCCGTGACTGTGGTTCACCTGCCTCTGTCTGTGGTTTACCTGCCTCTGTCTGTGGTTTACCTGCCTCTGTCTGTGGTTCTCCTGCCTCTGTCTGTGGTTCTCCTGCCTCTGTCTGTGGTTTACCTGCCTCTGTCTGTGGTTTACCTGCCTCTGTCTGTGGTTCACCTGCCTCTGTCTGTGGTTCTCCTGCCTCTGTCTGTGGTTTACCTGCCTCTGTCTGTGGTTTACCTGCCTCTGTCTGTGGTTCTCCTGCCTCTGTCTGTGGTTTACCTGCCTCTGTCTGTGGTTTACCTGCCTCTGTCTGTGGTTGACCTGCCTCTGTCTGTGGTTCACCTGCCTCTGTCTGTGGTTCACCTGCCTCTGTCTGTGGTTCTCCTGTCTCTGTCTGTGGTTTACCTGCCTCTGTCTGTGGTTCACCTGCCTCTGTCTGTGGTTCTCCTGCCTCTGTCTGTGGTTCTCCTGCCTCTGTCTGCGGACCTCTCTCACTATCCAGTAATCGCGAACGGTCTCTCTGTCAGTCACAATAATATTCACTGCATTTCTGGTGCATCCATCGATCGCAATGATACTGACCAGACGTCACCAGTTGATGCTCAATGACTTTGAACAGCCACATGTGTTTTATTATTAATGTTCCACAGTCCGTTTAGGATAAACTAAATAGAGGCTTCTGAAGCGGATTCTAATCATAAACGGAGAGACCGTTTGCATTTTAACGCGATTACTACCACAACATTATTGCTGCTACTTCATGGATGTGGTCACTGTCTGTAGGCAAAATCTTCACATAATCTGCAGGTAGAGGATGACCCATGGTCATGGATCTATAACAGGGATGACCAGAGACCGTTCCAGACAACAACACATACGAGTTTTCAACTGCACATGCGCAGTTGAAAACTCGTAATTTTGACTCTTAAAGTCGAAATTTTGACTTTTAAAGTTGAAATATTGACTTTTAAAGTCGAAATTTTGACTTTCTGTAGGCTTTTTTTTTTTTTTACATGGCGGAAACGGGCTTCCATACATGTGCGTGCGGTGAGCTTGGTGATTTCATCCCAATCAGATTGACAGGACCGTTTTCAACAGGACCTACTCACTATTTTTTCAGAGCAGAGCAAGCGCGGTAGTTAGAACGGGAGCCAAACGAGCAGCGTTTGTGGCCCTAAAGTGTAGATTTCAAGAAAAACAAAGGATTTAAGAGGGAACAAATTCAGGATGACAAAGGACACTAAAATCCCCACAAAATCTGACCGTTATGAAAGCTGGAGATGCCAGCTGAGGTCGAGCTGTATGACTATACATTGAGTTAATGTAATGTATCCATCTACTTTTATTTGACTGTTTTACAACAACCTGCTCAGGGACTACAGGTGTAAATTACCACTGCTGCTATAACCTGGTACAATGCATCTCTCCTTCTGGCTCATGTTTATTGTACACTGTCCCTGTAAAAATAAAAACCATACCATACCAGTTCTATGGGGAAGATTTATGGGTAGTCCACGTGAATTTACTCTTGTTTAGTCTGCAGTATCGCGAGAATCCCCGTGCACGTGGGTCTTTCAGCACCAAGCGAGTAATGCAAGCTCTCACAAAAAGGATTTTTGGCTGTAGTAATTAAAATTAACTCAAAAGTAGTAGTTCTTAGCTAACTATGTCAACTTTCAGCGAGAACTAGTCAAAAACAGAAATATATACAAGGTGTATTCGGGTAATTAATTAATTGAGTGGGAACAGTATACATCTAGATTTGCTCATACCATTTACATGATTTATTGTCATAGCACCAACACCTGAAAAAAATCAACCCGTGTTGATTGAAAACACAATGTATGGGCGAAGCAGTGACGCTACCCAGAATGCTTTGCATGGAAAATTATAAACTTCTGAAAAATTCTACCCTTGAGCATTAATTTTGAGAGTAAATATGAAGCAAAGTCTAAAGCAAAATACGTGAGCAAAAATATGAATACACTAATTTGACCAAAGAAATCATTTTAAACATTTTTCTTTTTTTTTTAACCAACCATAACCGACATGGTCAAGCCAAATTAGCACTTTAAATTAAACGTTGCGTTTCCATGACATTGACACGCACGTCAGAGACGCCAACGTTGAAAAGTTGAGGGATTTTAATTTAGCCCAGTGGAAGTAGTCAGTGAGGGCATCATACATTTGCTCTGTGGTCAAAAGACAAAAGTATATTGACGTTTTGCATCAGGGCGCCATATTTTCTCATACCATTTACATGATGTATTTTCATTTTTATTTATTTTATTTGTTTGGAGGATAAGCCCCTAGAGATGAAACATCTCGTTTTTGAGGGGGTCCTCAAAATTGCACAAAATGACAGATGCAGTAAGGCAGACAGTAGAGCAAACAATGTTACAGAATTCATAGAAAATAATACAAACACAAAAGACAGAGGACACACATACACACACTCACACATACACACTGATTGTTATGACTAGAATTTCTATTATAATTAATAATGATTACAGCTAGTTTTTCAATATAATTAAATATAATTTAGGTTCATATACTCAATAACACTGGCATGGGTTCTGGAGGTGTTGGAGCAGAGCATTTTTAAACAGAGGCAGAGAAGTGAAAGAGCGGATGGATGAAGGTAAACTGTTCCAGTCAGAAGGAGCTTTAAATTTGAATGAATCTTTTTCTTTCCTGACTCTTGGGACTACAAAGAAACATTAGTTTGCGTGGCGCAAAGTGTAAGTGGATCGCAGAGGAATCAAATATTGTTTCCAATAGTCCGGAAAACTTAAATTCATACATTTAAAAATAAACAGTAGCCAATGAAGCTGATGTCTGGATGACAGAGAGAGCCACGACAGTGGTGGGTCCTAAAGGGACAGCGGAGAATGAACCAGGCTGTTGTATGTGACATTCAGAGGCTGGAGGCAGAAGTGTTTTGATAGATGATGTCACTGTAATCAAGAATGGGAAGAATCAACTATGAAATAATTATTTTCCTTGTCAGGATTTAGCAGACAGAGACGGATCGTGGTGCGCCAAACTCTGGAAGTTTATTTAAGTTTCTCTCAAGTTCCACTGGTTTACTTTGTTTCTTTCTCTCAGACAGAATAAAGGCAGTACACAGTTTATATTGTCATTGTCACGTCACACATCGAAAGACATACGTGTCACAAAGAGACAGTCAAATCATAGTCATAACATGGAGTCCTTGTAGAGTCCTTGTACAGTCCTGCACGTAGGCCATATTGCTATCTAATACTAACACCCTAACCGGAAAACTGAAGCAATTAACTGATTGATAAAGAAGTTTTAGACGACATGACATTTTGTTTGTGATTATCTGTATGTATTTGTTAAAGGAAAGGGATGGGTCAAGCCATAAACCAAGGTATTTAAACTGATCAACAATGGGGAGTGGTGACTTGTCTAAAAACAAAAGATTAATTTCATTGGTAGAAATGGGACGGACTCGTTTCTGGAACAACATAAAATTAGATTTGGATTTGTTGAGTAAAAGTTTGTTTGATTGTAGCCAAAGTTGAACAGAATTGAAATCAAGTTGAAGAGAGTTTTGAACGTCAGTAATGTTTGATTTAGTGCAATAAATCAAAATTATTTGAACAAAAATCCCTTGTTATTGTCATAGCACCAACACCTGAAAAAAATCAACTCGTGTTGTTTGAAAACACAGTGGGCCTTATGTATGAAACTTGCGTACGGCCAAATCAGGGTGTAAATGATGCGTACGCAAAATATTTACACTTTTCCGCATTTATCAATTTGGACGTGAGCGTACGATACGCAAAAAATATACGCCAGGTCTGGAGGTGGTGTAAATGTGTACGCTCATTTCAACCTTCATTACAACACGCCAAAACACGCATGAAATGCAAGATTTGGAGAAAAATAAACATATTCCCACTCTGACAAGATTATAGGCACACCTCTCACATTACAAATATGCAATTTTACGATGTTATGTTAGGGCTATAGTTTGTGTTATTAAATAACGTGCAAGATGTCAAACTTAGTCTCCCACAAATGTGTGGATTGTTATATGCACCTACAATCAGTGCGTAATGGCATTTGGTTCATGCGGGTCCAAGCAAAGACGCGCGCCCCCGTGGAGCGCTGCGCGGGTCTGATCAGGCTCTGGGACATGTAGGGGGTACGCTCTGGTACCTCCCGGTACAAGTGTGCCACATGGTCCTGGTTCGGTTCTCCACAACAGGCACAGGACCACAGTGTGCCACTGGTGGAGCAGCCCATGGATGAGAGACCATGGCCAGCACCGCCTTCGGCCTATACAGCTCAGACAGGCTCTCATTCAACCATTTTAAAATAATAATCACATACATAATTTGAAGATAATTTTATTACTTTATATTTTCTTTTGGATGCTTTGGTCTGGCAGTCCTCCCCCTGGACAGCTGAGCACTTCTTCTAGGCTGCGCTAAATGCCTTTTTGTTACATTTTAAGGTTGCTCCCTTTTTTTCACTTTTAGCATAAATTAATGAATTCTTACTATTGGCCCAATATATCAACTGTTTGATATAATATAGCGTATTTTTCTTTGAACATGAATAAACTCACCTCTTCAGGAGTGCGTGTTGCAGGCCCCACGCTGTTTACAGATGCTGTCATTTCTTCCCATATATTGTTTTTTGAACCCCTTGATGCCACTTTTGAGAATTCCAAATAGTAAGACTTTATTATTTTTCCCACTTCGTTCATAATGGTCTCAATCCCCTGCTCCGTGAAGTTATTTTTCCTTACCCGTTTACTCACTAACCATACCCTGCGCCGTATACGTAATTACACATATGTTTTGCCTCATTCACCTCTGGCAAAGCAATGTGGGTTTTCCTTAGTTTTGTGCATAGCAAGCAAAATACGTGAGCAACAATGAATAGAGTAATATGACCAAAGAAATGATTTTAAACATTTTGTATTTTTTTTTACTAACCATAACCGACATGGTTGAGCCAAAGTAGCGGATGAAATCAAACTCTGCGTTGCCATGGCCACGACACGCACGTCAGAGACGCCAACGTTAAAAAAAATTTCATTTAGCCCAGTGGAAGTTGTCAGTGAGTGCATCATACATTTGCTCTGTGGTCAAAAGATAAAAGTATATTGAAGTTTCGCATCAGGGCGCCTTCATTTCCACCCACAATGCAAATCAGCTTTAAATATAACATCATAAGATAAGAATTCCTTTATTCGTCCCACAGTGGGGAAATTTTGATGTTGCATCGCACATATAGGACAGTAGTAAGCGCACACAGGGAGCACACACAATATATACAAATAAGTAGTAGCTATGTTTCTTAGCTAACATAACTAGCTGTAGATGCTGAAAATGCTTCAATACCAGTCAAAAGATATATGTAGTAGTGCAGTTATACTGTACAGTTAAATAGTGCAGGATAAAAAGTATATAAGTAAAGTGACATGAGGTAAAGTGACATTATTCTGTGACATCCTGAAGTTGCAGTAGTGCACATTGCACATGATTTAAGAATTTACTTAGTTACAGATGAATGAAATTTACAGGCTCAGCAGTTCTTATTGTACAGTCTGACAGCAGCAGGAAGGAAATACCTACGGAACCTCTCCTTCACTTGGTCTGTGAAAGGCGGTATATAAATAAAGATTACTTACTTACTTACTTACTTACTTCACACAGCGAGGGTGAATTAGTCTGTCACTGAAACTGCTCTCCAGAGCAGAGAGAGTGTCCTGCAGGGGGTGACAGTCATGGTCCAGCATAGATGTTAGTTTGCTCAGGACCCTCCTGTCCCCCACCTGCTGCACTGTGTCCAGGGAACAGCCCAGGACTGAGCTGGACTTCCTGATGACCTTGTCCAGTTTCTTCCTGTCCCTTTCTGTGATGCTGCTGTTCCAGCAGACCACACCGTACAAGATGGCTGATGCCACCACAGAGTCATAGAAGGAGTGGCCCCTGCACGCCAAAAGACCTAAGCGTCCTCAGCAGGTAGAGGTGGCTCTGGCCCTTCTTGAAGAGGGCGTCTGTGTTATGAGTCCAGTCCAGTTTGTGGTTCAGATGAACACCCAGGTACTTGTAAGAGTCCACTCTCTCGATGTCCTTTCCCTGGATGTTCACTGGAGCTGGAGCTGCAGAGTGACGTCTGCGGAAATCCACCACCATCTCGTTGGTCTTCCCCGCGTTGATGAGGAGGTGGTTCCGCTGACACCAGTCCACAAAGTTCTGTATAACTCCTCTGTACTCTGTGTCATCGTCCTCGGAGCTGAGTCCGATGATGGCAGAGTCGTCGGAGAACTTCTGGAGGACACAACCGTCCGTGTTGTGTCTGAAGTCCGCAGTGTAGAGGGTGAAGAGGAACGGCACGAGGACAGTTCCCTGGGGGGCCCCACACTGCAGGTCAGGACCTCAGACACGCAGTCCTTGGTTCTCACAAACTGGGGTCTGTCTGTGAGGTAGTCCAGGATCCACTGGGACAGATCGTAGTCCACACCAGCTGTCTCCATCTTGTCCCTGAGAAGCCGCGGCTGGATGGTGTTGAAGGCACTGGAGAAATCAAAGAAGAGGATCCTCACAGTGGAGCCGGGTTTCTCCAGGTGGGACAGGGAGCGATGGAGGAGGGAGATGATGGCGTCCTCGACTCCGATGCCCGGCCTGTAGGCGAACTGCAGCGGGTCCATCGCTGGGCTCAGAGTGGAGCGGAGATGTCCCAGGACCAGTCTCTCCAGTGTCTTCATGCAGTGGGATGTTAGAGCCACTGGCCTGAAGTCGCTGAGGTCTTTGGCCCGTGGTTTCTTGGGCACCGGTACCACACAGGAGGTCTTCCAGAGCTGTGGTACCGCCCTCAGCTTGAGGCTCAGGTTGAAGACACGCTCCATCACTCCACAGAGTTCGTCTGCACAGGAGCGAAGGAGCCTGGAGCTGATGTTATCTGGTCCTGGTGCCTTTCTGGTCTTTATCCTCCTCATCCCTGTCCTCACCTGAGCAGCGGTGAATGACAGGGGGGTGCAGGGGGGCTGGGTGGAGTGGGTGCTGAGTAGGGAGGACGGGGGCTCTGTGGTGGGGGGGGGAGTGTCTCTAGGAGGGCTGGGGGGGCCGTGGGAGGAAGACTGTGGTGCCATGACAGAGGTGTGAACGATCGTAGGTGTTGCCCTTTGGTCCGCTGCCGGAGTGAAGGAGAGCGTCTGCGCAGGGGGAGGGGAAGGCTGGTCAAAGCGAGCGAAGAATGTGTTTAGCTCGTTTACCCACAGCTGGTCTCCTGTGGACTGACTGGGGGGTGTTTTGAAGCCTGACATGGATTTGAGGCCTCTCCACACCCCCCGCACGTCCTGCCGAGCCAGTTGCTCCTCCATCTTCCTCCTGTAGATGTTTTTAGCTGTGCGTATATTCCACCTCAACTTCCTTTGCGCAAGGTCATCAGGAAGTCCAGCTCAGTCCTGGGCTGTTCCCTGGACACAGTGCAGCAGGTGGGGGACAGGAGGGTCCTGAGAAAACTAACATCTATGCTGGACCATGACTGTCACCCCCTGCAGGACACTCTCTCTGCTCTGGAGAGCAGTTTCAGTGACAGACTAATTCACTCTCGCTATGTGAAGGAGAGGTTCCGTAGGTCTTTCCTTCCTGCTGCTGTCAGACTGTACAATAAGAACTGCTGAGCCTTGAAATTTCATTCATCTGTAACTAAGTAAATTCTTCAATCATGTGCAATGTGCAATACTGCAACTTCAGGATGTCACAGAACAATGTCACTTTACCTCATGTCACTTTACTTATATACTTTTTATCCTGCACTATTTAACTGTACAGTATATAACTGCACTACTACATATATATCTTTTGACTGGTATTGAAGGATTTTCAGCATCTACAGCTAGTTATGTTAGCTAAGAAACATAGCTACTACTTATTTGTATATATTGTGTGTGCTCCCTGTGTGCGCTTACTACTGTCCTATATGTGCGATGCAACATCAAAATTTCCCCACTGTGGGACGAATAAAGGAATTCTTATCTTATCTTATAAGTAATGAAAAAACCAAAATGGTATTTTTAGTTGATGCAAAATGCAAAATAGCCTATTTTCAATTTTTCCATTTCCCTTCAAAAATAGAAAATGTATTGAACGCAAAAGTACACGGACCTGTCTCCCACTTTCTACTGTGTTTAATTTTTCATTATTAATATTTTTATATACCTTGTAGTATCATTTATTTAAAGTATTTCCCATAATTATTATATTTGAAACAGTCCCTCCCCTTGGAATAAGACTCACCAGAAATACAGGACCACATAAAATAAAAGTGTTGGTACAGATACAATCAAAGATATTTCAGCAAAACCTTTGTACCATCAATCACAAATTCAATTTTGGCGTTAATTGTTTTCTTTTTGGGATTAAATATGTTCATTTTGAAGTCTATTCTCTACACAGTGACTACTGACCCAGCCCAAATTTCAGCCAGAGTTTCTAAGATCGCATAAAGTTGGCAATAGTTAGACTAATGGGGAGAGGCCTCAGCTGTCTATCTGGGAGTGTATTTGAAAAACGTCTTTCCATCTTCACAATGAGAATAATAACTGACCTTCACTTTAAGACGTAAAAACAGCATTTGGACTCTTTAACGTCGTCAGCACAGAATCGTTTCAGTTTGGCGAGTTATTAAGTGACATCCTCTCAAACGTTTTAAAAGTGAATTATGGCTTTCATAAAAAATAAATAAAAAAAAAAAAAAAAAATCCATCCTGAAGATGTTTGCTGTAACTTTAGAAGGTAAATGATAATCTTTACAAAATAATGCTTTATTCCAAAACAGAAAAATGGCTTTTCGTGGGTTCTGAATCACATTTACCGAAAAACAAAAGGGAAACAGATTGACATAATCCACAATAATGATCTTGTTTTCAGTAGTTTGGATTATATCTTGTCAAACATTCTGACTGGGCTAGTATTGATATGGTTTAACAACCTTTGAATGTCACACGACAAGTGGACAGAACTACTGC
Source organism: Knipowitschia caucasica (assembly GCA_964034765.1). Taxonomy (NCBI): domain Eukaryota; kingdom Metazoa; phylum Chordata; class Actinopteri; order Gobiiformes; family Gobiidae; genus Knipowitschia; species Knipowitschia caucasica. The sequence continues at coordinate 31,498,861 of OZ035836.1, forward strand.
AAACAACATGGTTGTTCTGAACTAAAGCCATTTCAGCTCATGTCGTCAAAGTTTTAAAAGCAATTTTAACTCTTGCCAAAAACAACTCACAGTAATGTCATCCAAAGAACCCCACTCTCCCTTTTGCAATTTGCTGCAAACCTTTTGAAAACATACAGCATACAAATATTGTTCACTTTTAGGAGTCTGTTGAATGGTTCTCACTGATAACCTGTTCTAGATCTTGCCAGTTCAGGTGTCGGACCTAGAAGGTCCTGGGTTCGAATCCCGGTCGGACCAGGGCCTTTCTGAGTGGAGTTTGCATGTTCTCCCCGTGTCTGCGTAGGTTTCCTCCGGGTACTCCGGTTTCCCCTACCACTAAAAATATGTCCAATAGTTCTGGCATGCGCTTCCTGTACTGGCGACCCCGCTCCCATCTCTGTGTGGAGTGAGAGACAAATGCCCAAAATTGTAACAATTGTAAACCGCTTTGAGACTCAGATCTGCAGTGAAAAGGCGGTATATAAATAAAAACCTACTACTAACTTACTTACCTAACAAGCTTATGTCCCATAAGCTTGCGGAGCCAATCGTACAGAGGCCCTCAGTTTAAGGTTACTGTACGACAAAGTAATTGCTGATTTATATCGCAACCATCCAGCAGCAGACCTAAAGCCATTTAAACCCCTTTTCTTTAACCTTTGATTCCAGGAATCAAACTACTACAAAGTCATCAATAGATCCACACACATACAGAACAGACCAATAGTTTGAACACACTTTCTCATTCAATGAGTGTCCTTTCTTTTATGACTATTGACTGTGGATTCACTCAAAGGCTGTGTAAGGGCTATTTGTCCAATAAGGAGAGTGGTGGGGTGCTGGGCCCGACGACCCGGCCTCCAGTCACTGGACCTGAACCTAATCAAGATGGTTTTGGACCTGAACCCAATCCAGATGGTTTTGGGGCTGGACCACAGAGTGATGGCGAAAGGGCCAACAAGTGCTAAGCATCTGTGGGAACTCAGACCATTTCTTCTCCTCTTGAAGCTCATTAAGAGAATGCCAAGAACGTGCGAAGCAGTAATCAGAGCAAAAGGTCCTATTTTGAAGAACCTAGAATATAAGACATATTTTCATTTTTTTTTGTATGTACATAATTTCTATGTACATACTAAGTACATAATCTACAATTTTCATAATCAGGAAAATTAAAAACTCTTTGAATGAGAAGGTGTGTCCAAACTTTTGGTCTGTACTGTATACACATGTAAAGTCCACTTTCTTAGGAGTCCTGGTCCTGGAATAATTACTCCTGGGGACTAACTGCCTCCCAGTTCTCTAAATCAGTGCCACTAAGTCCAAGGAATGAAGAATCCTGCATCAGACCTAGCAAACTGGCTAAACCCACTTGTGACCAATTGTACAGAGGTCCTCAGGTTTTGCGGTCAGCTTTGGCTACCTTCCGACATAAGACATGCCAAACTATATTGTGACAATAGTGCAGAAAGAAGATTTCAACCACTTGAAAAAACAAATCCAGGATTAAATTTACTGCAAAGTCACCCATAGACTCCACTTTCTTAGGAGTCTGTTGAATCTTGGTCTCCAATGATGAGTCCTAGAATGAGCTGATTTGGCCCCCACTCTTCTAAATCAGTGCAACTTAGTTCCGGGAATGAATCCTGTGTCAGACCGAGCGAACTGACTGAACCTGCCAGCGACCCTCTCCCTTCGTAGGCGTATGTTTGGAGAGAATCGTACGGAGGTCCTCTGGTTTCACGGTTGGCTTGGGATACTTTACGTTGAAGAACTTGCCGGACGACATCATGACCATCCAGCAGAAGAGAGGGCTCTGACCGTGAGACATCTCTCTGCACGCAACCCGAGGCGAACCACGAAGGCGCCGATTCTGGACTGTAAGCCCCGAAATAGTCCCGTTTCCGCTGAACAATCACAATTTCTTCCTCGCTGTCCGTCTCTGTGTCCTTGTAAGTGCTGCGGTCATAGTAGCTCTGGAGTTTGGGGTACCGTTCTGACACTTTGGGGTTACGAAGCGCGGTGATGTCAAAGGCCTCGGTGTCCTCCTCGCCACCGCCCTCGTCGTCGTAGGTCACCACGTTCTCGCGGATGTCCTCCTCTGAAAGGATGAGTTTGTCTTTGCTGGTTTTCTTCAGGTGAAGTTGGGTGAAGAGCATTACTGTGGCTGATGGAGAAAGATCGAGGAGAACAGGCATTAGTTGCACAGGACTTGTTTTGTTGGTTATTCAATTAAACTGATTTTAAGCTTGACCACTTCAGAATTCTGTAAGGTATCTCTCAAAAAGCCACCTTCTAAGACCATAGTAATGATGCCATGGTTCTACACTGTATGCATTTAGACCAAAACGGGTGTTGCATCAACTTCACAAAACATTTGTTTGTGTGCTTTCCCTCATTTAGACTCATAAAATTCCATGTGTTCATGTGGTGGTCACTTACCGAGTAGTATGAGTGTGCAGAGCAGGATGGCCACAAAAGCCCCAGTGCTGATGCCAGCTGAGGAGAGGAAGGCCTGGGCCTGGCACACATTAGCTCCATAGCGCCCCCTGTTCCTCTCACAAGCACACACGCGGATGTGCAGTGTGGCGGTGCTGCTGAGAGGAGGCTCACCTCCGTCTGACACTACAAGCACCAGGCTGAAGGAGCTGTCCCTCTGGCCAGAGAAGCCCTCCCTCCGACGGGAAACCAGGCCAGCTGTGCTGTCTGGAACAGGAGAAACACAAACTCTTTTGTTTTTTTGATATTTTATTTACATATGTTTAAACAGAGAATCAGTTACTTTTCAAATTGTGAAAATCCGATGCAAGCACATTTTGACCTTATTCATCCAAATCCTTGATAGACAAGGCAAGGCAATTTGTAGAGTTCATACACAAGGCAACTCAAAGTGCTTAACAAAATTAAACAAGACATTACATTTACAACTTATAATCACAATCCATTAACAAGAGAGAAGATACAATCCTTCAGTTGTATGCACAGTTCTGGATTTGACCATTGTTAGAGTAGACTCCTGTCTCATATTCTCAGGAAGACTGTTCCAGATTTGTATTATAAATAAATCATTATTATTAATTTGAAATGCTGACTCCACATGTTTGGTCCTGACACAAGGCTCCAGCAAGAGGTCAGTCCCTGTGCTCCCCAGAGTCTGAGATGGCATTAACATGTCACAGATGTATTTTGGTGAGAGGCCAAGAAGAGACTTTAAACAAGTAGAGCTGCTTAAAAGGCTGAGCCCCCTCCCCAGTTGGTCTAAATATCCAGTCCATCTTACTGGTGGTTATCACTCCAAGGGGAGTGGCTGTTTTAAATATATTTATTATGAAAAAAAAACTTGGTGACTTGAAACCTGATTATGGGGGCCAATAAAAGTTGTAATGAAAGTATTATTACAACATTAACTACAAGCAGTCATTTTAAAATGTTTGGTCACATAGCTCCCACTTTCAAAGGCAGGTAAAACAACTGTTCTCAAGGTCCTGGTTCTGGAATGGCCGGGGTTCTGGACTGGCCGTGGCCCTGGACTAAGTCAGCTTTCCACAGAGCAACAAGCCAAACACTTCAAGTGAGCCCGCAGTGTGTGTGTGTGCACTCTTTGGGGAATTCATGTGACCATCTTTTACAGTACTTGTCTTGACAAACAGATGAGGTATGGTGTGTGTGAAATTGGTGGTTGAAGAAGCCAATGGTACAGATGTCTCTGTGTGTTGCGGCTACAGTAGTAGATGATCCCTACCATATACTGCAGAGGTCACCAAACTGTTGACCTTAATGTGGACGGGCCTGATTTCAACATATGATAACTGGAGTCAAATCTTAATGTGGGCTTTTGAACCTGGAGAGACTACAAGAGACAAGATGCGTTAAAGAGTTCTTTATGCGTTTGAGATTTTATGGATTGAGTTTGTTTATTGGTGCTTAGGCCCCGGCAGTGGCCGTGCTCTGAAGAGATCTGCGCCTAGGTGCAGATCATGATCCCCCGGGGCCTAGACACTGGTGGTGGCAACAAGGCAAGGTGAAAGTGAGAGCGAAGAAATCCTGAGGCGGAGGTGGGGAGGAGGTGGTTGCAGCATGAAAGTACAGAGATGAGCTGTACTCTGCTTTGCTATTAAACGCTGGCTTGATTGACACGGCTGGGAGGGAGTTGATGAGTTGATTATGACATGAGAAAGGTGTGGTCTAGCTTGGTGTGATAACGGAGGTAGTCTACCATCCTGAACCTCCGCTTAAGCTTAAACAGTTTGTTCCAACTGTTTTCATTTGTGAGTATCCCCCACAAATGAAGACACGTGATTAGTCAATCCTTATATGGCTTAACCTCTTAACAACCGCCTCATTTTGGCTCGTGCACAATGGTTGGGCATACCCAAATGTCTTTGCTTATTTAAAAACACATCTTACATCTCACATGCTTGTGTGATGCATCATTTTAAAGCTAGAGCCTTCTAGTTTATGTAAAAAAACACTAAAATAATGTTTGTCATTCCTATTTTCCTCTGCATCCTTTGAAGTTAGGGAAAAAACCCCAATTTTTTTAGCCTCGCCTAACATTTTCAATGTCTAAAGGCCCTAAAAAAGGCATACTTCATTGTAAGTTCACAATATTCAGACCCTCTGTTCATTGTGTTGTTGACAACAACTGTCTAAAGTTTCAGACTTCTAAGTTTTATAGTTTTTATGCAGTTTCTCCTTATGCAGTTTCTCCTTTTCATCAAGTAGTGCACATTTTTAAGTAAATATCTTTACTTACATTTAATCATCATAAAAACAATATTTTTTATTATTGGTACTTATAAGTTACTAATCTATGTGTGTTTTTCTTTTTTAAATGTCAAAGTTATTTTTTTATGAGTGTAAATTCATTGCAGCTTCGGGAGCGTCTTTTGGCTGCCATGACGCACAATGGTCCAGGCCCAAGATAAGACAGGACACCATTGTCCCACCCCTTGTTCGAAAGCTTTCCTCATTGGCTACAAGGACATGTCAATCGTAAATCCCGGAAGTAAACGTAAACAAGTTGGGACCCCACAAAAGATTAGCCACCAATGCGCAAACAGCAGCGCTAGCGTTATTTGCGGGACCTATTGCAGACCCAAAAATTGGTCTAGCTTTTCGGGAGTAGTCTCATTTGAAAGATAAGGAGCTAAGGAACACGTAGATACCAGATGTTCGGGTGAAAAACAAAGCTAAAAGTCCGTTACAAGTGAAAGAGTAACATCTGTGCTCTTTTTTTTCGTTTTTTTCGCTAAAGATAAATGCACATTTTTGGATTATTTCTGCAGAATGGATTTTACTTTGGGAAATACAAGTGGATATAATTTTCCTTTGGACTGTTCCAGAGAGAATGATGTATTGCAAGCTGGGAGGAGAGCTGATTTATTTGTACAGCACAAGCCCAAAGGTAAAGAACTATTTCCGAATTGATTTATTTTGTGCCCACATTATGTGTTATATCTTTTGAATGCAAAGTCTGATGTAGTTTACACTTGTATGTAAATGTAGATAAGAAAATAAGCTTTAAAATGATATACAGCTTTTGGGGTTTGGTGTTCAAAATACATCTGCTATTGCCAGCAGAACATTTAAAAACATAAAAACAACCCGCGGCGGGGTTGGTGGTGGATTTACTAAGACAATATCACAATATAAACACCAGATTTCAGTGCACTTAGCACATTTAAACCACAATGGTGAGTGTGACACATGAAGCTGAAGTGCAAATTAATACTGAAAGACCGGCCTCAGCTCTCACCCCTCCAGGGCCAGCCAATCACACAGCTCTGCCAGCCTATCGAGCCTCCGCCAATTTTACAGCTCTGCCAGCCTCAAGCCTCTGCCAATCTCGCAGCCTGGCCAGCCTCTTGCCAACCCACTGACAGCAAAGCGGGCAGTTTAAAAGCAGCCACTTCCTGAGGCTCTTTACATGCTTACTGCAGCTCAACACCCACCGCCTCCTCAAGCTCCTGCTTGGGCTCGGGCTCCTGCTCGGTCTCCTGCTCTGGTTTCTACTCTGGTTCCTGCTTGGGCTCCTGCTCGGGCTCTTGGCCTGGCTCCTGCTCTGGCTCCTGACCTGGCTCCTGCTCCTGCTCTGTCAGTGCCCCATTCACACCACGCTCTAGCCACCACCAGTGCTTGACCCCGGGGGATCTGAGATTATCTTCAGCAGCAGATGATCTCCATTCTGCAAGTGTCACTGCTGGGGTCAATGCGCCAAAGGAATACATCTTTTTCATGCATTAATGTGTCTGTCTTGGTTTCTTCAGATTGAAAAATAGTTACTTAGCCAGAGGAGTTCACTTTTCAATCAAAGTCAATAGAAGCAGGAGCAATGGGAGACAAATTTGTTCATGAGCACTTCCCTATTGGGTTGCATTGAGCTAGCAGGTTAGCATTGTCCATACAGTACAGTCTGTCACCACCATGCCATGTGAAGTGTCTTTGGGTGTCCAGAAAAGCAATGTCTTATTAATAACATTATTATAAATGTCAAAGTTAAATTCCTGAGATCATGTGTGAAGGTTTTAGTACATAATATCGAAAAAGATAAATATGCATTAATACTTAATTTTTGTATGTGTTGTAGAAAAAAAAAAATTGAATCCTGCCACGGGTGCCGATTGTTCAGGCGCCATGTTGCGAATACTGAAGAGGACTAATGGCGAATGACCCTTGACCCTGCCCCTCTTTGCACTCAACAAGTAGGCTCTATATCCACACACACACACAGACGTGGGACGTATACCTACACACACACACACACACAGAAAAACACACAAACACAAAAGCACCCAAACGCACACGTATTCAAGCCACACACACATATAGTAGTACACGGACGGACGGACGGACAGACAGACAGACGCAGAATTTGCAAGGCAGCCAAAGAGGAGCTGGATATGCAGTGGGCTGAGGAGCAGAGGTTAGCGGAGGAGTAAACAAGACGCTGCTGCAGGCCTCCACACTGCTGCCATCGTCCACCAGCTGAACAGATGAATGCTAATCCGTTATCTCAATGAAACCAAGTAAGGAAGTGGTCATGGACAAGTCTATCTGGCTTGTAACCTGTGAATGTAACCTCCTCTAACTTAGTAAGTGTTTGTATTCCATCTGTGGTTTAGTGCCCTCTATGACCCTGGTATTCATATTATGATATTGTATGTCCATCCATCCATTTTCTTCCCCTTAATCCATTTCTGGGTCGGGGGGTGGCAGTCAGAGCTGTACCCTGTACACATAGCACCAGCGCCTCACTGATCCTCCTGCAGGTGGTGAGTCCACAGGAGCCTTGATCTTTCAGCAGAGGCTTCAGGCAAAGGCCAAGGCTCTACCAACTGAGCCACTGTCTGGTTAGGGCTCAAATCAGAGGCCTTCATTCAAAAAGGAATGTCCAGCTTGCATCAGCAACCGTCTTCACAAAACATTTTCCCATGTAATGGCACGAAGCTGACACCGTATCAGTACAAATGCCCATATAAGGAGACTGGCTCCAGCTTGAATACACTATGTTTACGTCACACTCGGCCAGTCCACCCCTAACATATGCTCTTTGATCTAAACTCCAGGTCTTCTAAGATGGTTCAAAACTCAAAAAGGTTGATTTTGCAGAATGTGTCTTCCTTAAAAGACCGGTTTTACACAGTGATATTGGAGCTGATAGTTCTCTTGGGCGGTACTGGAGTGATTAAAAATGGCCGCAGGGGCTGGAAAATGTGAAAAAATGCATCTGCGCATGCGTCAGCCGGCACGAGCCCCATTCATTTCATTCATTTCACAGCGACTAAACTATACTGATCCAAAAAAATTCACTCCCCTCAGCATTGACACACATGTGGGTCAAGAGCCAACTTTTGGACCATCCTGTAAAGGCGTTTTCGAGAGGTAAGCAGATGCTTTATAATATATTATATGCAATATAATATAATAAACGCATCCATACAATGTGGCTATGTCCCACAAGCTTTTAAAACCACTGTAATCAAACCCCTTCTGAAGAAAACTTTAAACCTACTTAAAAGCTACAGACCAATCTCGAACCTTACTTTCATATCCAAAATCCTGGAAAAGCTTATAGCTGAACAGCTATCAAAAAATAATATGTTTGAAGTCTTTCAATCAGGATTCAGAGCTCATCATAGCACTGAAACAGCTCTAGTTAAAGTCACAAATGACTTACTACTAGCTGCTGATAATGGACAGTGTCAGTGTTGGTCCTACTGGACCTTAGCGCTGCATTTGACACAATAGACCACAGCATTCTACTGCAGAGGCTAGAATGTGATATATGTCTCACATTCCAGTTGCTTAATTTCTCATTGATGTTTTGGCTCATAAATAAAACAGCCGTAATATGACTTTAAGTGACATAAAAGTACAGGCCATTATTTATTATTTCCCTCCCTTCCCAAACCCACATTTAAAACTCACTGTGGGGTAAACAGAATCCCCTCATGAATGAATCAGCCAAGTACACCAAAGCAAAGTAAACGGTTTTGAAGGAGACATTTTTCTGGTGTTTATTCATTCATCTTCCTGAACACCAGGCCCGATATAAGTCCTTATTATACGGCTCCTCCCTGTAGCAGTAGAACGCTCCATTGATTCGAAAGTAATTTCAAATGGTTCTACTGGTCATTATTTCTTGATAACGGACCTCACAAACCAATAATGACTGCTGCCCATGGCTATGCAATTTGTGCTTGTGATTCAGGTGTGTAAAGAATCCTCCGCAAAGAGTCCAGCCACTTCATCAACGACGCTAGCGTTATGTACTTCTGTCTCTGTGAGAGAAGCTGTTGGAACTAGCCATACTAGCTCTGCTCAATACACACAAATAACAATCCACACCTTTATGTTCTTGAGTGAAGGGATTGCAGGAGTGCTGGACTGGATTAAAAATAGTGAAAAACACTTACAGGTGGTCATCCAACTTGTGGGCTTGGGATAACTGTTACAATGAAAAAAAAGTGGAGAAGGAGGCACTCTGAAAGGGGTGTTTTTTAAATATAAAGTTGAGCCGGCGCGTTTTGACAAATTGATAATACATTATACATATACATTCTTAATACACATCCACAGAGGTTTTCATAATTTTCTGTTAACGTATTCATTCCAAAATTCTGTTTTAATGCGGCAAATTGAAACCGCGGTAAACCCGGACGTAACCATTAATAGATCCTTTATTTGACCCACACCTAGTGTGAAAACTGTTTTATTTGCAGTCATTAAATAAACTTTTAGGCATTCATAAAAGTGGACTGAAGTTTATTTTCTTATACATTATCCCTTACGTAACACGATAAGAGTTTGAAGGTATCTTCGGTTATGTATCCATAACTCTTTAGTATATGGTACCATATTGAAGCAACAAAATCTTTGAAAAGATTTCACTCTCACTGCAAAAATATAAATGACATTCACTTTCAATATCAAGGAAAGTGAGCAAGGAATGACTGCAGTCCCCCTTCTGACCTTCAGCCCTGCCCCTTTGATGAAGTATCAGACATGTGCACACATATCCAAACAAAAAGATCACATTTCAGATGAGTCACATTTCACAGATTCAAAAAAGTAAAACCCAGGGGAGGGGCAAGGTGTGGTGGTCAGCGGACAAAGGGGAGAGCAATGTACAGTATATGAGGATATAAATAACTCAAATATGCATGAACAACTTTGTGTGTATAAATCTCAAGGGGAAATAATGACAATGTGGCCAAATGCTGCTTTAATGTCCCTTTAAACATTTTTCAACTAAGTGGGTTTGTGGCAGGCAGTCCTAATATTAGAATGGATGACTACAATGTTTTAATATGGTTAAAAACTCATTAAGTTAAGTTTTTTCAAATATTGGAGAGGTTTGGACAGTGCTCACCCTGCTGCTGCCTTACCTCCATTGTCACGGACGGTGAAGTTGGGGTTTGCTTGGAGCTCTGGGGGAATCCAAAATGAAAACTGCCCATTGGCAAAGTTGTCCCTGTCGGCCGCCCGCAGGGTCTGGATCACCTTAGGAGCGAAAATATCATCATGAAATCCTGTATGTCCTGTTTGTTTAAAAAAAATAAAAAAATTCATTTTGGCCCTATAACAAGATATTGAGAAGTTACGCATGGCATTTCATATTAACTACATAAATAAACATGGACATGAACATGACTATAATCAGTAAACCACCACCATCTTGGAGCAGAAAAGAGGAGATCATGAATATTAGGAGAGGACTGACTCACCACTGTTACGCAAAGCTTACACTACGTTTTGCGTCATAACAGTGGTGACTGGTGATGTCACCAAAACACAAGGATCACAGAGTGCACTTAACCACAGATGTTTACGCCCAAAATGGTGAAAGTGACACAAACGGTCACTGAGCTCGAGTAATTTACTTCTCAATGGAAGTTGGAGCCAGATTAAGTTGGAAAAAACCGTTGTCCTTGAACATTTCTCTATTGGGCTTCAAGGGCTAGTAAGTTAGCATTGTCCACCTATATACAGTCTATGGGGGAAATGATATTTTTTACCTAGTATCTACAGTTTTATCAAAAGAACATTTTGCAAACAAATCAGACCGCGACATGCTGTCATCATCTTAATTATACAGTATGTTCTGTTCTACAGGCTGGGAGCTGATTGGCTGAGTCAGGGTTGATCTTCTCTTTTTCACTGGAAATGCTGATTTAAAGATTAAAGGCCAGAAATACATGCACATGAAAATTGGTGACAGAAGCTCTGACTTTAGCTGGAGAAAGCTGTTTGGATCTGTTGGATGCAGTAAAGGAGTGACTCTATTGTTTGATGTTTTTTCTGCTGTCAGTGTCGTCTAACGGCCACATGTAGAGACTGAACAAAAGAGGACCCAGGATAGAACCCTGTGGTACTCCACAGGTCAGGGCCAAGTTATCTGAGACACAGTTTCCAATCTCAGCTGTGCCAATTTAAACATAGTTATAAAAGTTAACTGTTTTCCACCAGCTGCACTTGACATTTGGTTTGAAAGCATTTCTTGTATTTTTCTTGGATCCCAACTTGGTAAAAACAAGTTTCTTGCTCCAGGGTTATGTTTACAGCGACTGTTCAGTCACACAGCAGCTCATTACTGAAAGTTGTCTGACCAATTCACAGTGGAGGTCAAACAGTGTGAGAACAGAGGAGACATTCCAGCCAAAACACAGAAAACACAAACAAACTATAGCACAAGGTGCGGGCAGACATCTTGAGAAAAAAAAAAAAAACAAGGTACATTTCTAAACATTTCATCAAGAAATCTAGAGGCGGAGGTGGGGAGGAGGTGGTTGCGGCTTGAAAGGCTGTTTGATGAGCTGTGCTCTGTTTATAAATGCTGACTTTATTGACACGGCTGGCAGGAAGTTGATGAAGCTTATTATGACAGGTTGGGGAAGGAGTGGTTCAGCCTGGTGTAGTGACGTAGGTAGTTTACCATCCTGAATATCCGCTTAAGCTGCATGACAATATCATACTACATACTGTATACTAAGAGTGTACTCCGGACCCCCTCGAAAAAGAGATGATTCATCTCAAGGGGCCATCCACAATAAATAAATAAATATTGACTGAATGTGACATCACCATAGTGTTCGCTTTCCTTAGGAGGCTGATTAGCTAGCAAATTGAACAGGCTATTTGCCTGTGAATGAGGAGGCACATTTTGGGGCCAAAATACCAAGAGCCAATAAGGAGTCGCACCTGTCTGTTTCCCCTCACACTACTTCAAATTGAGCCAAAGAAGGCTCCTGATTGGTCAGTGTTCATGTCTAGATTTAAAAAGGCCAGAGGCAAGTTTTTTATGTTGTTTTGTAACATTCTTTTTTATATTTCATTGCATGTTTTTAATGTGGTTTTAATGTTTTAAACTTGTGCTGGTTGCCACCTAATCTTTTAGTGCTGCGTGGCCCTGGGAATCAGGACACCTGGGCATGATTGACGGTGGGCCCATACAAGAGGGCGTTGGGCTGACAGTGGCGGCTGTGAGAACGGCGCAGATCTCTCGCCAGTGAGCACCTCGGTTCAGTCCAGGATCTTTTTTGATAGCAAGGAGCTGCAATGAAAGGGTTTCATTGCAGGGTTCATTGTTTGAAAGTTAGGTACCCCAGCTCTGTTTTCTGCTGAACAGTGGCTCAGTCCACTGCCAGAACACAGTTGGCTTACTTTCCTGGACATGAAATACAGAAGGTTTGTTTACAATTAAGGAAGTCTCATCTGAGTCTCTCTCCCAGAGCAATCAATTGGATGGTTTTGAGTTTTGGAGGTGTACATGTATTACTGTGTATGTACATTCTTGCTCTTCATAACATTTTAGTAGTAGTTTACTTCTATTTCCCTGTATTTCATTTATATTCAGCAGTTTTAACACCTGGTAAAAGTGAGTAAAGAGAACTTACTTGGACTCTGGTTTTAAGAGAGCAGGTCTTAAGCCCCATCAGATCAGATCAGATCTGCTCTACTTTGCTCTAATCCAGGGGTCACCAACCTTTTTGAAACCAAGAGCTACTTCTTGGGTACTGATTAATGCGAAGGGCTACCAGTTTGTTACACACTTAAATACATTGCCAGATATGGCCAATTTGCTCAATTTACCTTTAATTCTATGTTTTTACTAATAATTAATGATATTTATTTTGTGGAAAAACTTTTATATTTTCTCTAAGTGCACATTTTTCAAATTTAACAAATGATCACTTCTAAGACAGTCCCATTTAATCGCAATTAATCACATTTTAATCGCATATAAATATTTGACCTGATAACAGTGAGAAGTAATTTTTTTGGGCGGCACGGTGGCTGAGTGGATAGCACTCTCGCCTCTCAGCAAGAAGGTCCTGGGTTCGAATCCCGGTTGGACCAGGGCCTTTCTGAGTGGAGTTTGCATGTTCTCCCCGTGTCTGCGTAGGTTTCCTCCGGGTGCTCCGGTTTCCCCTACCACTAAAAATATGTACAATAGGTCTGGCATGTGCCTCCTGTACTGGCCCCACTCCCAAAAATAACAATTGTAAACCGCTTTGAGACTCTGATGTGCAGTGAAAAGGCGGTATATAAATAAAGATTACTTACTTACTTACTTACTTTTCACATGGATTTTTAGTTTACCATTGAATAATGACTGAATACATGAGGCTTAAGCAACACATGTTAATATGGAGTTTAAGGGATAACTTCTAAACATCAAATAACGTTTCTGTCATTGCCTCCACACTCTGACGACAACATATGCTCCTCCTCCTCCTCCTCACACTGACGACAACATACTCTTTTTAAGCCCAAAATCCACTGCACACGCTGTGAGCACTAAAGCTGGGCATGCGCTGTTTGCTAAAGCTTTTATAATACGTTTTTGATGTGTGCATTCGGAGTAAACATCAGCATTAGCAGCTCACACACCTGTGTCTCGCTCCTCCTTCTCCTTCTCCTCCTCCTCCGCTCACACAGGAGTCACTGCTCCTCCTCCTCACACACAGAGTCCATCGCTCCATACACAGCGCTCATTCCCGTCTAATTTACTCGAATTTAAAGTTGGTCTCTGTTTGTAAAGGCGCGTTCAGACCAAAAGCTTCAAAAAGCTTTTGACGCGCTTCAACTGACGCCGGGATAGTTTTGTCATTTTGGTGCTTGAAGCTTTTGACGCGAGTGACGCGCCTGACGCCGGTGGGAGGAGCTTCTCTGTTGTCTGTTGTCAGGACAGCGGTGGATTTTTCAATGAGCAGCGAGCCTTTATTTGTTATATAAAGCAAAATAACGTTGTTGTAGGGCTTCAACAAAACATGTTCTGGGTTCACCACAGACTTGAGAGGCTGCAGTGTTTGCAGAGTTCCGTCATTTACTCCAGGAGCTGCGTACGGAGGAGTTTCGCTTTCAGCGGTACTTCCGCATGTCACTCGCCCAGTCTGAGTTCTCAAACCCCGGAGCTCGCCTCTCCCTGCCTCTCCCTGCCTCTCCCTGCCTCTCCCTGCCTCTCCCTGCCTCTCCCTGCCTCTCCCCGCCTCGCTCTCGCCTCTCCCTGCCTCTCCCCGGCTCTCGCTCGCCTCTCCCCTGCCTCTCCCCGGCTCTCGCTCGCCCGGAGCTGCCTTGCTCTGAGCCAGACTCATCGTCAGCCTGTTCTTATTTTAAATAAACTACGTTTACTACACAGCATGTATACAATGATTTTTGTTACTCAGAATGTTACTACTCATACAAATAATATTACTAATAACAATAATGACAATAAAACAGCAGCAGCAGATATATGACTTCTCTCCATGACAGAGACAGACCCTCTGCTGCTGCTGCTCCTCGTCTCCTGATTGGTTGAAGCCCGCGTCAAAGCTTCAAAAGCTCAGCTTTGCTCAGCTTCGGCGTCAAAGGGATTGTTGTGATACGCGAGCGTTTCGCGCGTCAAAAGCTTCAAGTGAGCGCGTAGTACGCGCGACTCTTGAAGCTTTTGACGCGCGTCAAGTGACGCCGGGGCTCTCGGCTTCACCTGACGCGCTTCACCATTCACTTTCAATGGAAACCTGACGCTTTTGACGCCGAAGTTAAGTCCGGTGTGAACGCCCCTTAAAGGTATATAGGAGGATTTTCTACTTCCGGGTGGATCGTCAAGACTATTGGTCCTCCCAACTGTCAATCATTCTGCTGATACGGCCTCGTCCAATAAGACCAGAGAGTTTCGTTCAAAAAGTGGAGAAGGCGGAACTTTCCTAAAAATTGGGAAAATCCTCCTATATACCTTTAATAATGTACTTTTGAACAAGAAAAGTCACGGAGCTCCGGTTGGTGCGTCAGTTCAATTGGTCCGTCTGAAACGTATTCAGTGAGGAACGTTCCGCGGTGCAAAAATACATACGATTAAAATGCGTAATTTTTTTAACGCGCTTTTTTGAGTGTAATTAATTAATCTTTATTAACTTGTTAAAGTCCCGGCTCTAGTTTATATGCCATTTGTAAGTTGCATGTAAGTATGATTTAAACAAGAATAGCACTGGTAAGTGCTGCCATTTGAGCTATTTTTAGAACAGGCCAGCGGGCGACTCATCTGGTCCTTGCGGGCGACCTGGTGCCCGTGGGCACCGCGTTGGTGACCCCTGCTCTAATCCACTGGCCCTGTTTAACCGGTACACGGTCCTCTAGTTTCAGCTTGGCCCTGGTTTGCCATAATTTCCTTTCGGCCAAAAAGGATTTCTTCAATAATAATTATAAAATCTAAAATTCACATTAAGCCAGCACAAAGATGCAATGGTGGGGTTATTGTGCTCATATGTTTCAGAGTGTTCTGGACAAATGCACCCCGCGGAAATTCAATTCTGGAAGACTGACTGCTACAGCCCATCCCTTCCAGGTCTGCCTCACATCCTCGGCCAATCGCACAGCAAACGCCCATTTCCAACCAACCTATGCCGGTCAAGCCAGCAGCTTAAAAGCGGAGACTCCCACTTCTCGGCCTTCTCAAGCCTTGCAAGGTGTCGTTCTGGGGGAATCGCTTTTGTCTACTCTAGAGCCTAGCACTTGAGCCCTTGGCCCGAGGGCCCCGACAGCCCGACAGCCCAAGGGCCGGGCTTCGGGCCGATGACCGTATAATGACCTCGGACACGGGCCGGGCTCGGGCTCGCGCACTTTCAGAGCGGCAGATCACATTTACGAACGCACCCACTGAATATAGCGTTCTATCACGCTGTAGTGTTTGTTGTTCTGTGTAGTGTTGTCATTGACGACACATTACTTACAAGTGTGTTGCGGCATCTGGGCATCATACAGCTGTGTATCTTACAGCTGCGGCCGTTCACTCGTACACATAGAACTCATTGTAACACATCACTACCATGTATAACTCCGCCCTCTGGCCAAGCCTGTGTTCATATCAGTGCGCGTACTACGCTAAAACATTGTGCGGGTCTCGTGCTGTGGTCTGTGAGTCTTCGGCGCTCTCCTCTTTTGCGGGCTCTGCTGCTGCATGTGGCCGGTCTGGACCGGTGCGTTGGGAGTCTGAGCGTGTCCCTGCCTCCACATGCCGGTGCGGTGTCGTTCCGCTGCTTTTCTGTTGTCTTCTGGCGTCAGTGGTGGTAAGTTTGCTGACCTGCGGACGGTTTATTCCCCTCGTCTGGACTGCAGGCAGTTAGTTTTGACCCCTCGCATTGGACTGCAGGCTCTCAGTTATAGCCCCGAGCCTTGGACTGCAGGCGGTTCGTTTTGACCCATCGTACTCAAGCCCCGGTGATCCAAGATGGCGCCCTATTCAAATGAATGGCTTTTACTCAGTAGCGGATGGGACTTCACAGAGACCGGGAAATTAGCAGAACTCGCCTATATTTGGGCATCGTCTGGTCCTCCCGGTTCTGCGCAGTGGACGAGCTCCCATGATGCGTTGCGCCAAATGTATTTGGATTTAAAGAAAACCGAAGGATTTAAGAAGAAAAAAAGTTCAGGATGACAAGGGACACTAAAATCTCCACAAAATCCGATATTTCTGTCAGCTGAGGTCGAGCTGTTTTAGTTTACATTGAGTTCTATGGGACTTTTTTCTGGGTAGCCCGCGTGAATTTAGTTTGCAGTATAACGGGCGCACCCTGTGCCCATGGGTGGGACAGCTTTAAGCTAGTGATACCCTAACCAGTTATTATTATAGATCCATGATCGTACTGCAGGCTTTTGGCCCCGTGCATTGGACTGCAGGCTCTCAGTTTTAAACCCTCGCATTGGACTGCAGGCTTTCAGTTTTAACCCCTCGCATTGGACTGCAGGCTGTCAATTTTAACCCCTCGCATTAGACTGCAGGCTGTCAGTTTTAACCCCTTGCATTCGACTGCAGGCTGGCTGTTTTAACCCCGAGAACTGGTTGCATCATTTATGGACTGATCTCAGAGAACGTGATAAAGCACAGGGTGGTGTAATGTTTCCCCTTTGTACTGGCGCAGACTGTCTTGCACATTGTCAACGGATTGCGTTTTGGGACCACTAGAAGATCTTGAGCTCCTGTACACGTAAGGGATTGTGCAGACTCTGGTTCGTCTTGCTCGGAAAATGTGGTCTCATTTTTAGTTCTGACTGTGTCTCTGTAGACTGGGCTCGCAACGTGGCCTCTCCCGCAAACGCGGTACTGTGTGGAACTCTTCAGCGTGGCGACAATAAAATGTTCATGTTTGATGGGTCCTTCAAGAAACATGCAAGGGCGCGAATGAAGAAACAACTGTTAAGCCGCTGGTCATTTACGCTGGTCATCGACGCTGCTATTCCCAGACAATAAAAAAAAAAAGAAAAAAGAAAAAAAAGAAAAAATAAGAATAAAAAGAAAAATACGGGGCGTAATCGGGTCTGTTCATGCCATGGGTCGACATGGCTGCATTTCATACGCTGCAATAGTTTCTGTCTCGTAGGTGCCGTTGATCTATGTGAGAAGGGCTTTTCCTGATGTCCTAGCCGTGCTGTCCTTGGAGCCTGGTTCCTTCGTCGCTCTCTGTGCTGGGGGGCCCATCCTGCCTCCGTGAGGCCGCCGTTCCGAGGGGCTTTCATCCGGGCCTTGATCAGCGTCCGCCTTTCGGCCCCGGTCTTCCTGCCCCGGCTCGCCCACGCGCTCGTGCTCCATCCCGATTGGGCGTTCATCGTCTTCCTCCTGACGTCGGCGTCCATCGCGTCTCGTGACCTGCTGCCTGCTTTCCGCAAGCCCCACGGGGCCACGCGGCTCTGATGTGGGAGGTGTCCAGGCCCCGTTGGTGTCGAAGCGCCAGCTGCTCTCCCTGCTCGGGCACCTCAATTGTGCCGTCCGGTTCGTTCCTCAGGGCCGTTCCCCAGGGCCGTTCCCCAGGGCCGTTCCCCAGGGCCGTTCCCCAGGGCCTCCTTGCCTTAACTGGTTTTGGCCCCTCCCACCTTGACGCTGTCTTCCCTGGACGCCGGGTGCCGCCCTGGCCTGTGTTCTGGTCCCGCCTGCTGGGCCTGGGTCGGCGTCTCTTTCTGCGGTGATGTCACTTGTTCCTCCGATGCCCTGCGCTTCTTTGCGGACGCTGCCTCGTCCTTTGGTTTTGGGGGGTCTACCAGGACCAGTGGTTCACCGGGCCGTGGTCCAAAACTTTCCCTCGGAGCTTCTCCCCTGCCCTCCACAAAAGATCCAGTAGTCGTGGCCCGTGCGCCGTGGAGTCCCACGTTGCAGAGAAAAAGGATCTCTGTGATGTCAACAAGCTGGACGTCGTAGAAATCCTAAATAAAGGTCTTTCTTCCTCTCCTCAAGATTCTTTGAACTAGTCCCACATTCTCTTCGTCTTCTCTTCTCTGCTTCTTCGTGCATAAAATTGGGTCTTTTACGCTCAAAACATACAGCTTCGCTGGAAAGTCTACTCCCACTTCTACTACTCACACAACTTTCCTTTACTTTCGCCTGCTGTTTATGCAATCAGTGCTTTCATAGTTCACCGTGCTGACAATCTCCTTTCAATATCTCCTACATACCTACCCTGCTCGCTGGGATCCAATTTCAGGCCCGCTGCTACAACCCTGTTCTCTCCTCTCTATTCCCAGAGCTGTCACTCAAACTCCTCGTAAAAGGCACCCGCAACTGCTACTACGTAATCTGTCTCCCCAGCTCACTCCTTCAGGACAGGCGCTGCTACGCATGCGGCGTCGCTGGGTTTCCCCTTCTGCCCTCCACAGCTGGGGCCCTGTTCGTATACATCAGGCCAGACACTACGACTGTAATGGCAGCCCAGCGCTCCATGGCATCCCTGTAAGCACTTGCAAACTTCCTGGTGGTGGCAGCAGCTGAGCATTTATAAATAACGGTGCATTTATATATAGCGGTGCATTTATATATAGCGGTGCATTTATATATAGCGGTGCCTTTTTACATAGTGGTGCATTTATACTTAGCGGCGTATTTATATATAGCGGTGCATTTATACACAGCGGTGCCTTTATACACAGCGGTGCCTTTATATACAGCGGTGCATTTATAAATAACGGTGCATTTATATATAGCGGTGCATTTAAATATAGCGGCACATTTACTGTATATATAGCGGTGCCTTCCTACATGGCGGAGCCTTCCTACATGGCAACACCTGATCCCACATGGAGCTGCAGTCTCTGGAGTGGACTCCCCAGCCCCCCACTCATCCCTCAAAGCCACATTCTCCAGCTTCATCTCCAAGCCATCTCCGATTTTATCCTTAAATCCAAACCCTCTACCTCTCAGCTCGACCCTCTCCCCACAGTTCTTGTCAAATCCTGCCTCCCCTCAGTTGCTCCCCTCATCACTAATATCATTCATTCATCTCTCACTTCTGGTACTGTCCCTCTCTAATTCAAAACAGCCTCAGTCTCCCCCATTCTCAAAAAACCTGGCCTGGATCCCACCAACTTCAACAACCTCTGTTCCATCTCAAACCTTCCCTTCATCTCCAAAATACTTGAAAAGTCTGTCGCTGCTCAACTCCACAGCAACCTCACCACTAACAACATCTACGAACAATTTCAATCTGGTTTCCGTCCCCTCCACAGCACCGAAACAGCACTGTTAAAAATCACTAACGACCTCCTCATAGCCTCTGACTCTGGTTTACTCTCCATCCTCATCCTTCTTGACCTCACTGCAGCTTTTGACACCATTTCTCACTCCACTCTCCTTAATAGACTCTCCTCTATCGGCATCACCCACACCCCAATCGCCTGGTTCACCTCCTATCTTTCTGGTCGATCACAATACACCCATCTCAAATCACTTTCCTGTCTCCGCCGGTGTGCCTCAGGGCTCTGTCCTGGGGCCCCTCCTCTTCATCATCTATATTCTCCCACTCGGTCACATCCTCCGCCGTCACAACATTCACTTCCACTGTTACGCGGATGACACCCAGCTCTACGATGACACCCAGCTCTACCTCTCCACTAAACCATCTTCCTCTCTCCCTCCATCCTCCATCACCCTCTGTTTACAGGAAATTCATTCCTGGTTCTCTTCCAACTTCCTCAAACTCAACAGCTCTAAAACTGAAGTCCTTCTTGTAGGCACCCCCTCCACTCTCTCCAAATCTAACTGCTTCTGTGTCTCCATCCATAACACATCTGTCCTCCCCTCCCGTCGGGTCAAGATGGGTGTCATCCTCGACAGTTCACTCTCCTTCCAATCTCACATCAATAACATCACTCGGTCTGCCTACTTCCACCTGCGCAATATCTCTCGTCTCCGCCCCTCTCTCACCCCCCACACCACCGCCATCCTCGTCCACAGCCTCGTCACCTCAAGGATTGACTACTGCAACGCTCTTCTCTTTGGCCTCCCCAACAAATCCCTCCAGAAACTGTAGCTCCTCCAAAACTCTGCTGCTCGCATCATCACCCGGACCCCCAGAGCTCACCACATCACCCCCATACTCCGACAACTCCACTGGCTTCCTGTTAAACAACGCATTAATTTCAAAATACTCCTCACCACTTTCAAAGCACTTCACAACCTGGCCCCTCCGTACTTATCTGACCTCCTACACCCTGCCAATCCTGCCCGTACACTCCGCTCCTCCTCCACTCACACTCTCCGTCCCCCCAGCCAGACTCATCACCGTGGGACACAGAGCCTTCAGCCACTCTGCCCCCCATCTCTGGAACTCTCTCCCCCTGACCTCAGTAGCATTGTCTCTCTTCCACTCTTCAAATCCAGACTCAAAACCCATCTGTTCAGACTGCCCTACCCCACCTAACACACACGCACCCACCTTCCCACATTGCACTAGTGTTTTATTCTGTTATATTCTGTTGATCCTGTTTTTTTATGTGTTTTATGTCCTGTACAGTTTCCTTGGGTGTTTTGAAAGGCGCTTTTAAATAAAATGTATTATTATTATTATTATGCACTCGCACTCATGCTTGCATAGATCGTTCTGCCAAACCCATAAACCAAAGCTTTTTGAGGGAACGTGCGCGCACTCAAGCAGGAGCCTCGCTGACTAAGTGCCGCACTGGGGCCTGGGGCGCCAAACAACCCATCAATAAAAACCTTCAAACTGCATTTTGTCTTATGAAGTCTCTCCAGATTGAAATTAGAGTTGGTTGTTGGAGATCGCCACACTGACCTGTCCCACTCTGGTGTTGTCACAGGCAATGATGGCACTGTTGCTCCCGGCGACAGATGGGACGTTGTCGTTGATGTCCAGGACCTGGATGGTGACCTGCACGTAGCTCATCATGCGTGGGTTATCTGCCAAGGAGAACAAACGACAGACATCACACATCAGAACTCAGAAATCCACGCACTCCACCTGTATCTCTTGTGTCATTTATTCTCGTTTACAAATTCCCTTTGCAGCATTCCTTTACTCCAGAGTAAATGTATATGTAGATGGACAATGCAAACCAGGGGTAGTCCCAGGATGCCTCTGGATTTCTCCGGATTAGCTGGAATGTGTGTGGACAGGGAAGATGAATGTGTGATAAAGCTTAAAGGAGCAGGATGTAAAAATCTTGCCAAAAAGTGGTACTGCAGTCACAGTCAATATTTAGGCCCGAGCCCCAACCGGGGTAAGGGCCTATTGCTTTTCCAACGAGTAATGCCTGGGCGAAGCCCAGGCATTACTCGTTGAACTGTCATAAGTCACAATCTCCGGGCGCAGCCCGGAGATTGTGACCTGCACGCGACGGCACGTGCCCAGACACTGATAAATCCGTGCCGGAGGCACGGAATGGCTTTGTTCCTGCTGTAGTACACAGTGAAATGATTGAAGTCCTATTAAAGGGGGGTTCCTTCAACTGTTTTACGGACGAATGTCCGGGCGAAGCCCGGACATTCGTCCCCCAAGCCCGACGGCGCGTGCCCAGACACTGACAAAACAGTGCCGGAGGCACTGAATGGCTTTGCTCCTGCTGTAGTATACAGTGTAATGAATGGGGTCCTATGGGTGGGGTGGGTGACCTCATGATGGCGAGGTGATTGACGAGCGCGTCAGCGCTCGTCAATCACCGAGAACCCAATAGTTGCGTTCGTCTGGTCGTTCGCTTTAAAACGACGTATCATTTGTATTATAGGTTACTATGGAAACCTATATTGTTTTTGCTCGAAGATTTACAAAAAAAATTCCTTGGTTTGGTTTGGTTTATTTATTATTTCTTTTTTCTTCTGCACTTTGAACCTTAATTTGACCCCCTGAACATTGATGAAAAGTTGTGAAATTTTGCCCAAAATTCAGAACCGGTGAAAAATTAATTTTTTTGGTGTTTATTTTTATGGGACTAAAAAAATATCAGAATAGCGCCCCCTACAAAAGTCAGTTTACATTGCGCCTATGGGAGGGGGTCGAAGGTCAAGTTTGTCGTAGAGCCACGAAATTCGGTACACATGTTCCTCAGGTCAAGACATGAAAAAAAAGTTATTATGGCTCCGCCCCCTGACAAACAGGAAGCTCATTAATTTAATTGGAAAATGGAAAAATGAAAATAGATATTTTTCACACATGTCGGCTGGAAATTATCTCCTCCTCGGCCGCTTCACCGATTTGTCTCAAAATCGCTCCACATGGTCTAAACCCATGTCCCATCTATTATTGAATATAGAATTTGGATCAATTAAACGTTGTCCGAGCAGCGGAGCGGCAAAATGTGACATTTTTTTCCCAATTTTTGACAAAAGTAAATTTGCTCCCATTTGCACAAACAAAGCCGGATTTGCACCAAATTTTAATCCATTGTTCAGCTCCAGGGTCTAGGTCATCTGAAAGTGGAAATATTGAAATTGGCTCATTAGCGCCCCCTACAGACTATGTTAAAGTTTTACATGGGCTTTTTAAAATTTAGTTTTGTCAAAATGTTTGAAATTTTGCACATAATTCTGTTTTGTCATCTGGATTCAAAAAGTCAATGACAACATATGATTATTTTTTACCCTGTTGCCGTGGCGACGACCAACACTCCCCTGTCTGTGTCTATGAGAAAATCGTTAAATCTCTGAAAAGTACACCTCGCGCAAACATCAAACCAGCCTCGGCCCTTTCACTAATTTGGCTGAAAATTGCTCCACATGGTGTCCACACATGGACCATCAATAGTTGCATATAGAAATTTAATTAGTCAAACGGTCTGAGCGTGACAGACCCCCAAAGTGTGGTCATTTTCATAGAGAGGTGTGAAGGTCCCATGTTATCCAATGGAGACTGTATGGACACACTCACAGATTGTATGAACAAACAGGAGCACATTTACAAACTCTGATTTGCACTAAACTTGACTCGGTTGTTCAACTCCTGGGCCTAGGTCACATGACAGTGTGAACAATGACATTGGCCCATTAGCGCCCCCTACAGGCTGAGTAAAGGTTTACATGGGGATACAGGAATTTAGGTTTTGTGTTGTTTGATCTCATATTTGACCCACTGAACAAACACGAAAACTCACCAAACTTTGCCACAAGTTTTTTTCAGGCATAAAGTGTATTATTTTGGTGTTCTTTGGTATAAGACTAAAACATTGAAACTGTAGGGGGCGCTGTTGTACAACATTAAATGCCACCATTTGCACATACAAAGTCCGATTTGCACAAAATTTGAATTGATTTTTCAACTCTTGGGTTTGGGTAAACTGAAAGTGTAAATCATGAAATTGCAGCAATAGCGCCCCCTAGAGACTGAGTCAAGTGTTACATGGGGAGAATCAAGTTTACCTTTTCAATAGACACACACAATCACTAATCATAGTAATTCAAAATGCACAGTGTCGCTCCCATCAGGGGGGGAAAAAAATGGCGCGTCAGCGCCACCTCCTTTGCGCGGTGCGGCGAGGGCCGTTAGATGCCGCTTGCGGCTTTAATTAGGCCCGAGCCCCAACCGGGGTAAGGGCCTATTGCTTTTCCAACGAGTAATGCCTGGGCGAAGCCCAGGCATTACTCGTTGAACTGTTTTAAGTCACAATCTCCGGGCGCAGCCCGGAGATTGTGACCTGCACGCGACGGCACGTGCCCAAGCACTGATAAATCCGTGCCGGAGGCACGGAATGGCTTTGTTCCTGCTGTAGTACACAGTGAAATGATTGAAGTCCTATTAAAGGGGGGTTCCTTCAACTGTTTTATGGACGAATGTCCGGGCGAAGCCCGGACATTCGTCCCCCAAGCCCGACGGCGCGTGCCCAGACACTGACAAAACAGTGCCGGAGGCACTGAATGGCTTTGCTCCTGCTGTAGAACACAGTGTAATCAATGGGGTCCTATGGGGGGGGTGGGTGACCTCATGATGGCGAGGTGATTGACGAGCGCGTCAGCGCTCGTCAATCACCGAGAACCCAATAGTTGCGTTCGTCTGGTCGTTCGCTTTAAAACGACGTATCATTTGTATTATAGGTTACTATGGAAACCTATATTGTTTTTGCTCGAAGATTTACAAAAAAAATTCCTTGGTTTGGTTTGGTTTGGTTTGGTTTATTTAGGCCCGAGCCCCAACCGGGGTAAGGGCCTATTGCTTTTCCAACGAGTAATGCCTGGGCGAAGCCCAGGCATTACTCGTTGAACTGTCATAAGTCACAATCTCCGGGCGCAGCCCGGAGATTGTGACCTGCACGCGACGGCACGTGCCCAGACACTGATAAATCCGTGCCGGAGGCACGGAATGGCTTTGTTCCTGCTGTAGTACACAGTGACATGATTGAAGTCCTATTAAAGGGGGGTTCCTTCAACTGTTTTACGGACGAATGTCCGGGCGAAGCCCGGACATTCGTCCCCCAAGCCCGACGGCGCGTGCCCAGACACTGACAAAACAGTGCCGGAGGCACTGAATGGCTTTGCTCCTGCTGTAGTACACAGTGTAATGAATGGGGTCCTATGGGGGGGGTGGGTGACCTCATGATGGCGAGGTGATTGACGAGCGCGTCAGCGCTCGTCAATCACCGAGAACCCAATAGTTGCGTTCGTCTGGTCGTTCGCTTTAAAACGACGTATCATTTGTATTATAGGTTACTATGGAAACCTATATTGTTTTTGCTCGAAGTTTTAAAAAAAAAAATTCCTTGGTTTATTTATTATTTCTTTCTTTCTTTTTTCTTCTGCACTTTGAACCTTAATTTGACCCCCTGAACATTGATGAAAAGTTGTGAAATTTTGCCCAAAATTCAGAACCGGTGAAAAATTAATTTTTTTGGTGTTTATTTTTATGGGACTAAAAAAATGTCAGAATAGCGCCCCCTACAAAAGTCAATTTACATTGCGCCTATGGGAGGGGGTCGAAGGTCAAGTTTGTCGTAGAGCCACGAAACTCGGTACACATGTTCCTCAGGTCAAGACATGAAAAAAAAGTTATTATGGCTCCGCCCCCTGACAAACAGGGAAATCATTAATTTCAATGGAAAATGGAAAAATGAAAATTGATATTTTTCACACATGTCGGTTGGAAATTATCTTCACCTCGGCCGTTTCACCGATTTCTCTCAAAATCGCTCCACGTGGTCTAAACACATGTCCCATCCATTATTGAATATAGAATTTGGATCAGTTAAACGTTGTCCGAGCAGCGGAGCGGCAAAATGTGACATGTTTTTTCCAATTTTTCACAAAAGTAAATTTGCTCCCATTTGCACAAAAATAGTCAGATTTGCACAAAATTTTAATCCATTGTTCAGCTCCAGGGTCTAGGTCATTTGAAAGTGGAAATATTGAAATTGACTCATTAGCGCCCCCTACAGACTATGTCAAAGTTTTACATGGGCTTTTTAAAATTTAGTTTTGTCAAAATGTTTGAAATTTTGCACATAATTCTGTTTTGTCATCTGGATTCAAAAAGTCAATGACAACATATGATTATTTTTTACCCTGTTGCCGTGGCGACGACAAACACTCCCCTGTCTGTGTCTATGAGAAAATCGTTAAATCTTTTAAAAGTACACCTCGCTCAAACATCAAACCAGCCGCGGCCGTTTCACTAATTATTCTGAAAATCGCTCCACATCGTCTCAACACATGGACCATCAATAGTTGCATATAGAGTTTGAATTAGTCAAACGGTCTGAGCGTGACAGACTCCCAAAGTGTGGTCATTTTCATAGAGAGGTGTGAAGGTCCCATGTTATCCAATGGAGACTGTATGGACACACTCACAGATTGTATGTTTAAACAGGAGCACATTCACAAACTCTGATTTGCACTAAACTTGACTCGGTTGTTCAACTCGTGGGCCTAGGTCACATGACAGTGTGAACAATGACATTGTCCCATTAGCGCCCCCTGAAGGCTGAGTAAAGGTTTACATGGGGATACAGGTAATTAGGTTTTATGTTGTTTGATCTCATATTTGACCCACTGAACAAACACAAAAACTCACCAAACTTTGCCACAAGCTTTTGTCAGGCATAAACTGTATTAGTTTGGTGTTCTTTGGTATAACACTAAAAAAATTAAATTGTAGGGGGCGCTGTTGTACAACATTAAATGCCACCATTTGCACATACAAAGTCCGATTCTCACAAAATTTGAAATGATTGTTCAACTCTTGGGTTTGGGTAAACTGAACGTGTAAATCATAAAGACGAAATGCAGCATTAGCGCCCCCTACAGACTGATATAAGTGTTACATGGGGAGAATTAAGTTTACATTTTCAATAGAGACACACAATCACTGATCATAGTAATTCAAAACACACAGTGTCGCTCCCATCAGGGGGGCAAAAAATGGCGCGTCAGCGCCACCTCCTCGTGCGCGGTGCGGCGAGGGCCGTTAGATGCCGCTTGCGGCTTGCACTTTGAACCTTAATTTGACCCCCTGAACATTGATGAAAAGTTGTGAAATTTTGCCCAAAATTCAGAACCGGAAAAAAATTAATTTTTTTGGTGTTTATTTTTATGGGACTAAAAAAATTACCAGAACAGCGCCCCCTACAAAATTAGTTTACATTGCGCCTATGGAGGGGGTCGGAGGTCAAGTTTGTCGTAGAGCCACGAAATTCGGTACACATGTTCCTCGGGTCAAGACATGAAAAAAAAGTTATTATGGCTCCGCCCCCTGACAAACAGGAAGCTCATTAATTTAATTGGAAAATGGAAAAATGAAATTGATCTTTTTCACACATGTCGGCTGGTAAAATTATCTCCTCCTCGGCCGCTTCACAGATTTATCTCAAAATCGCTCCACATGGTCTAAACCCATGTCCCATCTATTATTGAATATAGAATTTGGATCAGTTAAACGTTGTCCGAGCAGCGGAGCGGCAAAATGTGACGTGTTTTTTCCAATTTTTGACAAAAGTAAATTTGCTCCCATTTGCACAAACAAAGCCGGATTTTCACCAAATTTTAATCCATTGTTCAGCTCCAGGGTCTTCTAGATCATTTGAAAGTTGAAATATTGAAATGGACTCATTAGCGCCCCCTACAGACTATGTCAAAGTTTTACATGGGCCTAATAAAATTTAGTTTTTTCAAAATGTTTGAAATTTTGCACATAATTGTGTTTCGTCATCTGAATTCAAAAAGTCAATTACAACATATAGTTATTTTTTACCCTGTTGCCGTGGCAACGACCAACACTCCCCTGTCTGTGTCTATGAGAAAATCCTTAAATCTCTGAAAAGTACACCTCGCTCAAACATCAAACCAGCCTCGGCCGTGTCACTAATTTGTCTGAAAATCGCTCCACATGGTGTCCACACATGGACCATCAATAGTTGCATATAGAGTTTTAATTAGTCAAACGGTCTGCGCGTGACAGACCCCAAAGAGGTGTGAAGGTTCCCATGTTATCCAATGGAGACTGTGTGGACACACTCACAGATTGTATGTACAAACAGGAGCACATTTACAAACTCTGATTTGCACTAAACTTGACTCAGTTGTTCAACTCCTGGGCCTAGGTCACATGACAGTGTGAACAATGACATTGGCCCATTAGCGCCCCCTACAGGCTGAGTATAGGTTCACATGGAGATACAGTTATTTGGGTTTATTTGTTTGATCTCATATTTGACCCACTTTACAAACATGAAAACTCACCAAACTTTGCCACAAGTTTTTTTCAGGCATAGGGTGTATTATTTTGGTGTTCTTTGGTATAAGACTAAACAATTGAAATTGTAGGGGGCGCTGTTTTACAACATAAATGCCTTCCGTTTGCACATACAAAGTCCGATTTGCACACAATTTGGAATGACTGTTTAACTCTTGGGTTTGCAGTAAACTGAAAGTGTGAATCAGGAAATATCAGCATTAGCGCCCCCTACAGACTGATACAAGTGTTACATGGGAAAATGAGGTATATCTTTTGATCAGAGACACACAATCACTAATCATAGTAATTCAAAATGCACAGTGTCGCTCCCATCAGGGGGGGCAAAAAAATGGCGCGTCAGCGCCACCTCCTTTGCGCGGTGCGGGCGAGGGCCGTTAGATGCCGCTTGCGGCTTTAATTTGTATTCCTCTCCCTCTTTCCCTGACTAAAGTTGCCAGATATGCATCAAATACAGCAGCAAACCCAAGGAAAAAAGGTTTTATCAGTTGTTGCCATTATAGCCGTGCTCAATGTTGGAACGTTTTTCTTCAGTGTTATCAGCATCAGGGTGTCATCCAGAAGGGAGTGGGGGGATACATACATGTATACAAGTCCCACATCAAAAAGAGACTAACATTATTTTAATTGGGGTACATGTGGTCTCATCAAATGGTTCTTTTTTGCAATTAAGTTTTCTCAATTATAAAGAAAAATAATATCTACCCTTTATGTAATGATGAAATTGTCATTATTATTGACTAATTGACTACCAGACCTTTTTCAGATCAGGGAAGTGCGTTCTGCCCAGTGTTTTCAGGGGATTTGACTTTGAAGAGCCACAGAACATTCAGTTGTTTTGACTTTAGAAACACCAAATGAGACATTAGGCTCTTAGCTTTAATCAGCAAAAAAAAATGGCTTGTTTTTTAGCTTTCACTGTTCTTGAGCAATCTGTCAAAGAATATAATATATATAGTTTAATCCAAAATATGTATCTAACCTGGATTCAAACATGGCTCACAGCAGTGCTGGGCACTGTGACATAACCACTAGACCACTATTGCATACTGTATTAGAAACTACTATTCGCAGGCAGCTTTTTCAACTGTAAATGAAGACCGTAGCAAGTTTGGCTTCAGACAAAAAGTTTTTATCCGTCTTCAATTGTCTTAATTTTTCAAAGACGTCCAAATATAAATCCTCGTTTTAGTCTTTGTTTTGTCATGAAGGATTTGAGAATCATCAAGCCCTGTGTACACTCGCGCGGCGCTGGTTACGTTGGACCTATGAAACCACAGTTGGTGGTACACTTGCACGTTCCCCTTACGGAGTTTTGAAGAGAATGTTGTAATCCCACAACCAACCACGTGATGGCGATCTCACAGGAGTTGCCGGTGAAACCAAAGCACTCCCATTTACGCAGCTACTTTCTCCTCTTCAGAAACTTTAACAATAGCAAACAAGCCGTTTGAGATCATTACATATGTTTTCTACTGTAGGTTTATATGATAGTTCAATGGACTCATCGTTTCAACTCATTTAACTGTGATGCTGTGAATAAAGACACAGTTCTTGTTGGAAACAATAAGTGGTGAATATCTGAGACAAAACATGAAACTATTTATAAAGTGCAGGAGGAATGCAACAGACGCGATGAGCTACGAGTGCAGATTCAAACAAAGACAGGAACAGTGCAAAAGAAACGACTGCACAGTTTATAGGTTATATATAGGTTGGATATGCTAACAGAAACTCTAGTCTACAGTCTCCGCGTATATCAGGCTCTGCCACGAGCCCAAACTGCTTTTCCTTCGGTTCCTTCGAAGCTTGAAGCAGTCTGCTCCGAAGTGCCTCGTCCATGCTCCCTGCGGCCGCTCCATGCTTCCGCCCAAAACACACACCACGGACCAATCACAGCGGAGCTTCCTTGCGGCGACCCTTACGTACTGTAGTTAGACAACGCACAGACTGTTCAGTAGAGACGCACGGACTTGGCAGGGAAGTGAAAAGGGAGGAGCAGGAGCGATTCTGCTCAACCTTCCTTGGGACGTTCGTGCGACAACCAATCAAAAGAGCAGCAAAGTGGTCACGGGGACATTAGCGGACTGAGCGAGCAGACTGAAAATACTCAAACAGCCAAAACAGGACCCACACCAGGCTTCACCAGAACTCAAACCAGGGTTGACAATGGGGGACTCTGTGCTTGTTGAAAATATGCGTTGTCATGCTCCCGTGACCTTATGCAACTGCTTCGAGTGTGTTTGCCGATGCTGAAATTCTGTTTTATAATATGAAAAAAACGTTTTATGGCGCACCTCCGTGAACACGTACTGCTGTTATATAAAGCCCGTGGAATGTCTGTGAGCAAAGACACGCGGCAAAAGCTTGCATATTGGAGAAGATCTGTACACAAGAAGCCGCTAGCATAGCTCTGTTAGCATCAGAGCCGGCCGGCATACTTCCGGCTCGCGTCAGACGTTCTGGTGTGAAGACCCTGCGTCTGAAAATTAGAGAGAATGCGTGTTTGTGAGCGGGGCTTCAGCGTTTCAGCGTTGGCGGTGTCGAAAGCCCTATTAGGGCTTGCTTGGTGATCCACGCGTTTTTGCGCATGTGACGTCACGGCGCCACCGTAAAGCTCCGCGCTACGCGACTATACACTAGGCTTAAGACAATTTTTTTAGTTTGCGGCCACATGTTTACCAGTGAGATTAGCTATCCGTGGGATCAGTCTCTAGCAACCCGGATCACAGAACTTCCTGACTGGTGAAACGGCAAGGGCAGGATATCAAAATATAAACAATAACAAGATTTACTGCCTGTAAAACCAATTTTGAAATTCAAAAATCTCGGCTGAACTACTGTTCATTTAAAGAAGTTTTTGAAAAGAGAATGGCCTTTTAAATTTTATATACTGCTACTTTAATGAAAAATTTAAAGATGTGCTGTTATAAAGATTGAGACCATAAATTACTCCTGAAAGCTAGTGATAGAAGCAAATATTTTGAGACAGAGTCCATCCATCAGCTGGAGCTTCAGGCATAGTGGGGTTAAGTGCCTTGCCCAAGGACACAGTGACAGCAGACATCAATGGGAGTTGTTGAAGTAGGTCTTTGAGCCTGGAAGTCATGGGTTTTGAACCCACAACTTCCAGGCTCAAAGGCCAATGCTCTACCAACTGAGCCACCTGTCGAGGCAGAGTTTTGAGAGATTTATTACATAATTACACTTCTCTTTCCTTTCCCTTTCATTAGAAATAACTGATTTCTTTGAAATTAATTATATCTACTGTATCTTATTAGGCGTTGCATTGCGAGTGTTCAGACCAGTTCAGTCTAATCCTCTCCCAAAGCTCCAGATCCTCTGTCTGAATGTGAGCCTCGGCAAATTGCTAAGCCTCTTTGCACAAACGCACGGCTTCTTAGCCATCGCAAATTATAGGAGGGTTTTATTGGAAATGTGAGCAACTGCTCTCCTCACACTAAAAACCATCTCAGATGTGTTTCTCACACCAGAAACGAACCTTTCATATGTGTGTGTTGAAGTTCACATTTCAAGTAATAGAATTATCAAATATAATATAGGAATATATACACGCTCACACACATACACTAAAAGACGCTTCACTTGCCTGGCCTTAGTCCATCCGTACACTCCGGTCAATAATAATTTCCCTGGTCCGCGTGTTTGCGATTAACATCGGTTGAATTCAAGCCGACCCAATTAACGAGCGCGGGAGGCAGGTGTTGCAGTTATATGTAGGTGACGTCAAGAGTATGCGCCGAACGGGCTTGTTTGAAGTTTGGTCGAAGAATGCGATTGTAAAGTATGCCGGTCTGGTTCTATCAAGAAATTGATGCCAGAGCAAGAGGACTGCACACCAAAAGTCATTGCTGGCAAAGATTGTGGCGCTTACCCCCACAGGCAACAGAGGAGATGGCTTGGCTAAATGCTAACGACTCCCTCAGGCGCATTACTTCTACGTCATGGTGCTACGTCCCTTAGGACTTCGCTAGTGGGATATCACGTGACCCCAAGGTCACACGCAGAGAGATCAATTATATATAAATCATGCTCAAATCACTAGCGACCTCCTCTATAAAAGACACTGCACAAGGCCGGCCCCCTCTTTCACTTGGCGCCGATTGAGTTCATACGTCTGATGACGATGCTGCCTCGACTGCACGTGCGTTTTCCCCTTTCGCCCCTTACCGGCGTCGGTACGTTCGTCGTTGCTTGGGAGTGTCGGGTCAGGCGCACGCGCACGGACCACATTCACCGCTGTTTCTTGTGCATGGGCTCGGGCAATGCGGCCTGAGAGCGATAGTGCGCCCTAGTGTCTCGCTCTCCCAGAGAGGAGAAGTGAGCGCAGGCTGGGCGTTCCAGGGCTCCAGCACCCGGAAGAACTCAGCGAGACCCGGAGCCGGACCGGTTCCCACTGTGATTCACATGCCCTTTCTCTATCTCTCCACGGCGTCGCAAGATGAACGCTCCTTTCCACCGCCAGTCCGGACCATGCGCGGTGGAGGACTTCACCCCGGTGGGCGCCACCACTCGAGGGAGGAGAAGGAAGCAACCCACGTTGTGCCCGGGATGGACCCGATCCTCCATTACGCGACACGTGAGTGGCCAAAGCCCCTAGCAGCCAAGAGGCCCCTGCTCTGGGGTACGGCATGTACTGCTGCGTGCAGGGACTGGTCCTGGGCCGGTGGTGTGTCCCGGACATCGAGGACTCAGTCCACTTGGCTCTGCTGCCCTCCGCATCCGTGTGGCCCGGCGCCAGACCTCTCCTTCCCTCCAAGCGGGACAGGATGTCTTTGGCTATGCTGGACATATGTTATGCCAACGCGGCCCAGGTCGTCGCCCTGGCTAACAACATGGCCATTTATCACGGGGGCCCTGGATAGGTGGCTCTCCGCTGACCAGGCGCTCAGCAGATGAGACCTCCTGACAGAGGCGAGGACTACCTCCGCGGCTCTCCTGCGCATGAGCCAGGCCTTTGCCGTGGATGGTGGCCGCACCATGGCTGCAGCCCAAGTCGGGGCCAGGCACCTCTGGCTTGGGCTAGCAAACATCAGGGAGGCGGAGAAGAGGCTGTTGGACCTGCCCGTGTCCCAGACGTCCCTGACATGCAGGCCCTGGTGGACAGACTGGAGTCTGCGGCCAAGACTCGGCTAGGCTAGCACCGCACCTAGCTCCGAGGCGCGAGGCCCACCAAGCTGCACGGAGCCTGGACAGAGGCAGAGATCGCTCGTTCAGGAGGTGCTCCGCTCCCTACCCACGCTCCACCATCCATCGATCGTTTCCCTTCGACGAGACTTAAACGCAATGAATGGTCTATTGTATCAAAAGCCTTACTTAGGTCTATAAAGACTCCAACAGAATACTCGCTATTCTCAAAAGATGTTGCTATGTTTTCCACTAGTTCCATGACAGCCATTGAGGTGGACCTATTGGATCTGAATTGGATCTTTCTGAGGGTTCAGAAGATTAATATCAAACTCACCACACACGATGACTTGTTTGAATTACTCGCACTAAAGAGGTTCTCAATTTTCTTGTTGAACTTATCAAGACATGATCCAGGTGTTCTGTACACACAACTAACTACAATATTTTTTACCTTTCTACAATAATTTCACATGTTACACATCATCAATGGTGGTTGACTTACTACCAATCTTTTTACATCTCAGGTCCGTATCTATGCAAAGTCCAACGCCTCCACCCCTTTTTTTAATCCGATTGATAGTGAACAGTTCATATCCATCTAATTCTACTTCACAGCAGCTATCTCCATCTAGCCAAGTCTCAGACACAGCTATGGCGCTGAGTTCTAAATTGACACTCAAATTGAGGTAATAATTAATGTTGTTAAAATGTGTGTTCAAACTCCTACTATTAAAGTGTATAATGCTAAAGAATCCATTCATATTAATGCATTTAAATTGTTCGTCAGTATAGACATCAGAATCATTCATTATATTGTTAAACAAATGCATATCCTGGTCTATGTCAAGGCCAAACTCATTTGTTTTGTAATTCATTTCATCGCGCAGATTAAAGCTGCACTAACTGACTTCATTTTCGTATTAATTACGAAAATGCTATCCATGTCCATGTAGTGCATTGGGATATACGTCATTTTGAAGAAAAAGTAGCGCAGATTTGTGCTGGCCTGACATTATATTTTCGATCGAGTTTTGATGAAACAAGGAAGAGAATGTGTTTTGGGTCGCAGATTGTGACCAATCACAGCGCACCACTAGCCCCCACTTTCGTGAGAAATCTCCAGGTCCGTTAGCACAGACAGCTGAGTTAGCACAACAAGCGGCGGAGCTAACCTGAAACTTTCTCGTCTTCGTCACCGGGTACTGCTTACACAGCGAAACAGCCATCCAAAAGAAAGTCCCGTTCCTCCACGCTTCCCGGTTCTATCGTTCTATGGTCACGCCATCCACGTGAAAATCCATATCCATGTATTATCCATATTGGGAGAGGCTAGCTCCGTCTCAACACTGTGTGTGTGTGGGGGGCGATAGCTTCGTGGGTGCGGGGAGGGGAGCAGAAAGAGCGAGGCCAGCGAGTCCGCGGCTTCAAAATCCCAAAGTCAGTTAGTGCAGCTTTAATGTCTTCACTACTACTCATAAATTCTACATCATTGTTGTCAGTTTTAACTTCACTCAATTCATCCTCACTGTCATACATTTGTTTTTTGTTTTGCCATACACACACATTCTATACCTTCGTGCACAATCAAACAAGGAGTCTCTCACGCACACTAAGCACCCATTCACGCACATGCACGCAGGGCACACACATATACAGTGTACACATGCACATTTATGCACAGGCAACAAATAAATAATCACGCACACGCGCAAACCCAACACACAGTCGGACGCACGCCGAAGACTACTGTCTACAAGGTGATTTCCCGTCCAGCGAAAGGTCCCTATGTCCCCAGTCCTCTCCGGTCCAGAGTCCAAAGTCCTAGTAATCAAAATATCCACATCCACTTGTTGAGTCCACTGAATATTATTCGCGTAACCACCGAGAGGAGGAAAGAGGTGATTATTCATTATATACTGCTAAATAAGTTGAAAAACATCCCAAAACTTAAATACTCCATCCACCGCAGTCCATTAAAAATACAATAAAATGAAAATAAATAAATAAATAAAATAAAAAGTATAAAATCTCAATCTTGAAAATAATACTACCCTGCGTACTTTTAATGTTGTTTTATGTCTGTAATTGTCTGTGCACACTGGTGACTTTTTGCTAATGTATACCAATGTGTTTTTTTTTACTGCAAATGGCAAATAAACTGAATCTGAATCTGATCTAATAATAATAAAAAAAGTGTAAAAGTTTCACATTTGGCAAAATAAGAGGCAAGTATAAAGTACTGTGTATTTTAGTGCAAGCAATGTGTTGGCATCTGTACATTAGCAGCAGTATGTTTACATCTGTACATTAGCAGCAGTATGTTTACATCTGTACATTGGCAGCATGAGGCTCTGGGACACTGACTCAGTAAAGTGACAGTGACATGTGGTTATTGCACATTCTGATATTAGTCAGAAGCTGAGTCCGATGATGGCAGAGTCGTCAGAGAACTTCTGTTGTGTCTGAAGTCCGCAGTGTAGAGGGTGAAGAGCAATGGCACGAGGACTGTCCCCTGGGGGGCCCCCACACTGCAGGTTAGGACCTCAGACACAAAGTCCCTGGTTCTCAAAAACTGGGGTCTGTCTGTTAGGTAGTCCAGGATCCACTCAGACAGGTCGTAGTCCACTCCAGCTGTCTCCAGCTTGTCCCTGAGAAGCTGCGGCTGGATGGTGTTGAAGGTGCTGGAGAAGTCGAAGAATAGAATCCTCACAGCGGAGCCGGGTTACTCTAGGTGGGACAGCGCGCGATGGAGGAGGGAGATAACAGCATCCTCAACTCTCAAGGACCAGTCTCTCCAGTGTCTTCATGCAATGGGGTGTCAAAGCCATCGGCCTGAAGTCGCTGAGGTCTTTGGCCTGTCTTGTCTTGGGCACTGGTACCACACAGGAGGTCTTCCAGAGGTGTGGTACCGACCTCAGCCTGAGGTTCAGGTTGAAGACGTGCTCCACCACTCCACAGAGTTCATCTGCACAGGAGCGAAGGAGCCTGGAGCTGATGTTGTCTGGTCCGCAGGCCTTCCCTGGCTTGATTTCAAGCAGTTCCATTCTGACCTGTGCGGCAGTGGATGACAGGGGTGGGGGTGGAGGCTGGGGCTGCGGGCTGCGGGCTGGTGGTGGGAGAGAGCTGAGAGGCGTGGGCCATGGTGTGAACGACCGTGTCTGGGGGGCATTCTTCTCCAACAGGGGTGGGCAGCAGCAGAGCAGGGAGTGGGGTGGGTTGTTGATTGAACCGCAGGTAAAAAGTGTTAAAGTTGTTTACCCATTGTCTGTCCCCAACCTACAGAACAGGCTTTGGTTTGAATCCTGAGATGGCCTTCAGATTTTCCCAAACACCTTTGATGTTCTGTTTGCTGAGCTGCGCTTCCATTTGGCCCCTGTATCGAGCTTTGGTCTCCCTCACTGACGTCCTCAGATTTCTCTGAACGTCTCTCAGCTCCTCTTCGTTCCCAGATCGAAAAGCGTGCCTCTTTGCCTTCAGCAGAGTCTTTATGTCGGAATTAATCCACGGCTTGTTGTTGGCAAAGCACAGCAGGTTCCGGGTAACCGAAGTGTTCTGGAAGCAAAAGTTTATGTAACCCGTGATGCACTCCGTCATGCCATGAATGTCCTGCCCATGGGGGTCGCAGAGCTCGTCCCAGAGGGCACTTTCAAAGCAATCTCGGACGGCCTCGACAGTGTCTGTATTCCATGTTCATATCAAGCGCCTCACCACTGTAAATACCTGGAAGCTGGCATCGCGGTATTCCCGCTAGCTCGTCAGTCTTATTGGAGAGGGACCTCACATTCCTGGTGATCACAGCAGGCACCGCAGGTCTGGATCTCTTTTGCCCTCGTACCTTCCATCACGCGCGGCAGCGTCTGGGTGTTTTCCGTATCCTTAGGAATAGTTTGATTATCCCCCGCAAAAAAAAACATGCGGTGGGACCTCTCGTGGAACCCGCTGCGTACTGCCCAAGAGCCCGTTCCCACAGATAAGCGCGTTGCCGTCTATAAACTGGCTACATGTGGACAGGGCAGTGTGATATTTGGGGTGAGCAAGACCACAGTTCATGGGGTGTGGAAGGCTTTACGCACAAAACTAATGAAAATATACATTGCTTTGCCAGATGTGGATGAGGCAAAACAAATAGCCATGCTTAATTATGCAGCGCAGGGCCTGCCACAGATTTACGGAGCAATAGATGGGTCACATCCCTGTAAGTAGTACTAGAATTTAAAGTAGTACTAGAATTTAATATGCTGCTATCCAGAATATATAACTACAATATGTGTTTATAATATTTCGGGTGTTCATTTTGACATGTTTAGATGAATTATGTTAAAAAAACGGCTTTCAAGTGGCACCTTTATAAAAACGCTAGGGGGAGCCAAAATGGCGGCGATGACGTAGGAGGAGGGCATCTCACAGCAGCAGACAGCAGTCTGGTTGGAAACTTTAGGAGGTTTCACTGTCATCTGAACAAGGTATAAACATATTTTCATCCGTTTTGTACATAATAGTGTGCAACTCTTTTAATCTTTTAGCCTTATTTGTGAGATTCAAGCTAATTAGTGTTGGGCAAGTTAGCTAACTCTACTTGATATCATAAAACATGCTAACAAGGCTAATATTCGTTTTTACATTATGCCAGGCTCACTCTGGTTGCCTTGAATTTATTTACCACAATGTACATTGTAATATTCAAAAATGCTAATCAAAATAACTTTAATTAAATAAATATTTTACTTTTATGAACAAAAAGCTGCAGAAGTTGAAAACATAGACTACATGTGATGCAATCATTGATAAAAATGCTAATTAAACCGTTAATAGGTGTTAGCATTTATGGATATTACAATGTACATTGTGGTAAATAAATCTAAGGCAACCAGAGTGAGCCTGGCATAATGTAAAAACGAATATTAGCCTTGTTAGCATGTTTTATGATATCAAGTAGAGTTAGCTAACTTGCCCAACACTAATTAGCTTGAATCTCACAAATAAGGCTAAAAGGTTAAAAGAGTTGCACACTATTATGTACAAAACGGATGAAAATATGTTTATACCTTGTTCAGATGACAGTGAAACCTCCTACAGTTTCCAACCAGACTGCTGTCTGCTGCTGTGAGATGCCCTCCTCCTACGTCATCGCCGCCATTTTGGCCCCCCCTAGCGTTTCTATGCGGAAGCGAAAAAGTGCCACTTGAAAGCCGTTTTTTTAACATAATTCATCTGAACATGTCAAAATGAACACCCAAAATATTATAAACACATATTGTAGTTATATATTCTGGATAGCAGCATATTAAATTCTAGCACTACTTTAAGTAAGTTAGTAAGTAAGTAAAGTTAACCTGTAAAGCGCCTTTCAGAGACCATGATCAAGGAGCGCTTCACGTTTTTAAAAAAACATACAGATACAAATAACACACATAAGTCAGATTTAAAAACAAAGAAACAGAAAACGGTCCTGGTCATGAACTGTGATTTATTCGAAGTTTGCGTGTTTACATTTGACATTTTTTGATGCACAAAAAAAAAATTCTAAATTTGATGCTCAATGGAAACGCAGCTTATAATTTTGCCAGAGTGGGTAAATGTTTATTGTTGTCAAATCTTGAATTTTCTGCATGTATTTGCGTGTTTGATGAAGATTTGAGCTACCTCCCGACTCGCTAAAAAGTGTAAATGTTTTCCGTATACCTGATTTACACCCTGATTTGGTCGTATACGCTACATAAATGAGGGCCAATACCTTCATACAGTAAAACATCAACATTTCCACAGCTGCGAAGATGAGCTGTCCCTTTTTAAATCTGGCCTCCTAACCTGATATACAACATCATATAGTGCTAGTAAAACCTGACAGTTACCTTTATTTAAAGTCAGTAGAAAATTTGTGTTTCACTACTTGCTAATAATGTAGCCACAGCTGCCCTGGAGCACACTGACAGAAGGGAGTACATATCATAGACCGCTCTGACCACCATCAACGCAGAAATGTTGTATGTTGTTTGAAAGTTCAAAAACAAAGTCACCTTTGGTTGGCTGCAACGTATCAAACTGTGGTTGTGTCCTAAGGCAAGACACTTCCCCCACAATGAAACCGGTGTGTGTGTGCGTGTGACACAGACTGGTTGATTGAAACGATTGGATCTGAGTTCACGTGACGTAATTAATAGTTACGTATGTAACTTAAGTTCTACGAATAGTCCCAGGACGCCTCTCCCAAGAGCTCCTAAACCAGGGCGGACAAGTCAACCGTAGACCCCCTCAGAAGAGGAACCTCACGGTTTCAACTCAATCCG
Organism: Knipowitschia caucasica; assembly: GCA_964034765.1. Lineage (NCBI taxonomy): Eukaryota > Metazoa > Chordata > Actinopteri > Gobiiformes > Gobiidae > Knipowitschia > Knipowitschia caucasica. The sequence continues at coordinate 31,538,252 of OZ035836.1, forward strand.
TTGCACTAAGCACGGAATGGGCCACCGACCGGTCCGACACATCCAAAAAGGTAAGACCCGACGAAAGAGGAGGACGAAGCCCAAGAAGGCGCACGGCACACGTCCTCGACCAAAGCCCCCCTGAGGAGGGCTGTAGAGGCCGCCACCCCACGCGTGGAGTGCGACCTCAGTACGCCCGCCGCACAGCCGTGGCGACCCAGTGCGCCAGCCCCTGAGACGACAGCGGGGCGCCCCTGTTCTTGGGGCCCAGACACACAAACAGCTGATCAACCAACCTGAAGGAAGATGTCATGGCCTCGACCTGTCATCACTCTCGACCTGAAGGCCGAAGTGATGACCTTAGGGAGAAAAGCCAGATTGGGCCACAACTCCACCAGTCCGTCACCCTCTCCAAAGGACAGGCAAGACGCATGGACGGAGAGCGCACACAAGTCGCCCGCCCTCTTAGCAGACGCCAACGCCAGCAAGAGGGCAGTCTTAAAAGCCACACACTCGGGACTCGCCTCCGACACCGGTTCAAAAGGCGGGCCCGACAAACCCCTAAGGACCACCCTGAGGTCCCATACCGGGGGCGTTCTCTGAAGCGGGGGCCTCCTCCTGCGGGCCCCCCGCAAAAAGCGTTTGACCAACGGATGAGAACGGGACGTGAACCCCCCGAAACCGCCGTGACCCCGGCTCGTCCGGGAGGGCCCAAGGCTTCATCACCGCCATGCCCCTCAGGAAAGGGAACCACCGGGCATGTGGACTGTCCGGAGCCACCAGGACCACCGACCTTCCCTCCTGTTCGATCCTCCGCAGCAGGACCGCAGGACGACGGGAACGCACAGCAGCCCCGGCCAGGGTAGAGCCAGGCGCACCCTGGGGTTCGCGGCCTAAGGCGAACAGAGGCACTGGCTCTGCACGGCGAAGGTCGCCACGGCCAATCTCCGCCAGACCTCTGCAGCTATCCGCGGGGCCAGGCCCCACTCGTCCTGGAGTGGGCCCCCCCTGGACATCCTGTCGGCACCCACGTTCCGGGCACCCGGGACATGGCGCGCCCTCAGGGACAGGAGGTGAAGCACCGCCCACAGCAGCATCACCGTCGCCATGCGATGGAGAGCGGGGGATCTGGTGCCTCCCTGTCTGTTCCGATAAGACACCACCGTGGTGTTGTCTGAGCGAACCATCACGTGTCTCCCCTGCAGCTGAAGAGCAAGTGCAGCAGCACTCTGTGTGCTGCCACCATCTCCAGAAGGTTGATGTGGCGGGCTGAGTCCGACCAGCAGCCTCCTACGGAGCTCTGACCGAGGACCCCGCCCCAACCCTCGAGTGATGCATCCGTGAATACCTCCACGTGAGACATGGCGCAGACCAGAGTCACTCAGTCCCGCAATAGACCCGGAGTGAGCCAGAACCTGATGTCCGACACTGCAGTTTGGGGAACCCAGATCAGCCTCCCCCCCGTCCCGGGTGAAGCCTGAGGCGTGAGAACCATCTCTGAAAGTTCCTCATGTGGAGGAGAACTAGCCGCACCACAGCATGAGCCGCCACCATCATCCCCAGCAGGGACCTGAGGCGCCGAGCGGGGACCCTGGGGCCCGCTAGCACCTCCCTGGCTAGACGGGTAATGTTCCTCCGTCTGTCCTCGGACAATGCAGCACGGAACGTCACAGAGTCTAGCTGCAGGCCGAGATAGATCATGCGCTGAGCCGTTGCAGCCAGCTCTTTTCCCTGTCCACCACAAAGCCCAGACGCTGTATGTGGGAAAGGACCCAGTGCGTGTGACTCACGGCCACTTCCCCGGACGAGGCCAGTATCAACCAATCGTCTATATAGGTTAATATTCTTACCCCCGCGCGTCTGAGCGGCTCCAGTGCCGCCTCCACGCACTTTGAGAAAGTCCGAGGTGCGAGCGCGTAACCGAAGGGGAGACGGCAGTACTCGTAACTCCTCTCTCCCACTGCGAAGCGCAGGAACGTCCTGTGTTCCGGAACTATCGCCACGTGATAATAAGCGTCTGTCCGAAACTGACTCTTGGAAATGCACTCGTTCAAAGTGCGCAGATCCAGAATGGGACGCACCCCTCCTGACTTCTTTGGCACTAAGAAGTTGGGGGAGTAGAGCCCCCTGGTGGCGTCCTGTGGGTCTACCTCTACTGCTGCGCCTCGACTTAGCAGAGAGGAGACCTCCACTTGCAGTGCCACTAATGATCCCCGTACCTGAAAGCGTGCTGCCCGCACGCCCCGGGATGGCGGTGGTTTTTGGGAGAATTGCAATGCGTAGCCTCTACGCGTGGTTTTCTCCAGCCACGGATCCGACAGTAGGCCTTGCTCCCTCCAGATGCTGTAGAAGTCTGTGAGGCGCGGAACGGGAACTGGAACACGAGACGTCACAGCCCCGCCCTCTCCTGGTGCTCCTAGCAGGGAGGGGGGGTGAACGAAAGGGCAGAGGGGCCTCCTGCGTCACCTCGTGTGTGCCGGGGGCGGTCACGCATCCTGCAGACCCGATGTCATAAGTCCGGGCCTGCTCATACCATGTGACTCAACCGCTCCGCCCCCCCCTTGGCGCTTGCCTCATGGAGGGGGGGGGAGCCCCTGGAGTGGGAAACCCCATGCTTAGAGGAGCTAACACGTGTTCGACCGAAGCACACACACCACTACTCACCAGATCCCTCCGCTTGACCCCCTCTCGGAGGGCATAGCATGGATCAGTGGACCGGAGCTCGTAGCCCGCGTAGCACACTGCACACCCTGCTCTGGGGGCTGCAGGCCTAGTGGGGCAACATTATGGGCTCGGGAAGTAACACAAGCAGACACATTATGTTACGTACCCCCAAATGAGACTCAGACAACGAGTACTGATGAAATGCCGGACGGCCTTTGTTAGCAAAGTTTTGCCACCCCGGCCTCCTGTACTTAAGTACAGGAGGCCGGTGGTGGGTGCGCTGCTCCCTCGGGCCTCCCGTGGGTCTGTCCGGACCCGGGGGTCTCGTCGAAGGGGAACGATCGATGGATGGTGGAGCGTGGGTAGGGAGCGGAGCACCTCCTGAACGAGCGATCTCTGCCTCTGTCCAGGCTCCGTGCAGCTTGGTGGGCCTCGCGCCTCGGAGCTAGGTGCGGTGCTAGCCTAGCCGAGTCCTTGGCCGCAGACTCCAGTCTGTCCACCAGGGCCTGCATGTCAGGGACGTCTGGGACACGGGCAGGTCCAACAGCCTCTTCTCCGCCTCCCTGATGTTTGCTAGCCCAAGCCAGAGGTGCCTGGCCCCGACTTGGGCTGCAGCCATGGTGCGGCCACCATCCATGGCAAAGGCCTGGCTCATGCGCAGGAGAGCCGCGGAGGTAGTCCTCGCCTCTGTCAGGAGGTCTCTGCTGAGCGCCTGGTCAGCGGAGAGCCACCTATCCAGGGCCCCCGTGATAAAGGCCATGTTGTTAGCCAGGGCGACGACCTGAGCCGCGTTGGCATAACATATGTCCAGCATAGCCAAAGACATCCTGTCCCGCTCGGAGGGAAGGAGAGGTCTGGCGCCAGGCCACACGGATGCGGAGGGCAGCAGAGCCAAGCGGACTGAGTCCTCGATGTCCGGGACACCACCGGCCCAGGACCAGTCCTGCACGCTGCAGTACATGCCGTACCCCAGAGCAGGCCTCTTGGCTGCTAGGGGCTTTGGCCACTCACGTGTCGCGTAATGGAGGATCGGGTCCATCCGCGGGCACAACGTGGGTTGCTTCCTTCTCCTCCCTCGAGTGGTGGCGCCCACCGAGGTGAAGTCCTCCACCGTCTGGTCCGGCTGCGGTGGAAGAGGAGCGTTCATCATGGCCGCCGTGGAGGAGTAGAGAATGGGCATGTGATCCAGTGGGAACCGGTCCGGCTCCGGGTCTCGCTGGAGTTCTCCGGGTGCTGGAGCACTGGAGAACGCACGCCTGCGCTCACTCTCCTCTCTGGGGAGAGCGAGACACGAGGCGCAGCTATCGCTCTCCGCCGCATGGCCCGAGCCCAGGCACAAGAAACAGCGTGAATGCTGGTCCGTGCGCGGGAGCCTGACCCGACACTCCAAGCAACGACGACGTCCGACGCGGGAGGGCGAAGGGGAAATCGGACGTGCAGTCGAGGCAGACATCTCAGCAGACAGTATGATCTCAATCGGCGCCAGAGTGAAAGAGGGGGCGCGGCCTTGTGCAGGGTCTTTTATAGAGGAGGGTCGCTAGTGATTGGAGCATATTTATATATATTTGATCTCTCTGGCGTGTGACCTGGGGGTCACGTGATATCCCACTAGCGAAGTCCTAAGGGACGTAGCACCATGACGTAGAAGTAATGCGCCTGAGGGAGTCGTTAGCATTTAGCCAAGCCATCTCCTCTGTTGCCTGTGGGGGGTAGCGCCACAATCTTTGCCAGCAATGACTTTTGGTGTGCAGTCCTCTTGCTCTGGCTTCAATTTCTTGATAGAACTAGACCGGAATACTTTACTATCGCATTCTTCGACCAAACTTCAACCAGCCCGTTCGGCGCATACTCTTGACGTCACCCACATATAACTACAACACCTGCCTCCCGCGCTCGCTAATTGGTCGGCTTGAATTCAACCGATGTAATCGCAAACACACGGACCAGACCCAGACGTTACATGCAGGGAAATTAGTATTGACCGGAGTGTACGGATGGCTAAGGCCAGGCTAGTGAAGCGTCTTTTAGTGTATGTGTGTGAGCGTGTATATATTCCTATAATATATTTGATAATTCTATTACTTGAAATGTGAACTTCAACACACACATATGAAAGGTTCGTTTCTGGTGTGAGAAACACATCTGAGATGGTTTTTAGTGTGAGGAGAGCAGTTGCTCACATTTCCAATAAAACCCTCCTATAATTTGCGATGGCTAAGAAGCCGTGCGTTTGGTGCAAAGAGGCTTAGCATTGCCGAGGCTCACATTCAGACAGAGGATCTGGAGCTTTGGGAGAGGATTAGACTGAAGGCAGTAAATCTTGTTATTGTTTATATTTCGATATCCTGCCCTTGCCGTTTCACCAGTCAGGAAGTCTGTGATCCGGGTTGCTAGAACTCCCCACGGATAGCTAATCTCACTGGTAAACATGTGGCCGCAAAACTAAAAAAGGTCTTAAGCCTAGTGTATAGTCGCGTAGCGCGGAGCTTACGGTGGCGCCGTGACGTCACTTGCGCAACGCGTGGATCACCACAAGGCCCTAATGGGGCTTTCACACCGCCAACGCTGAAATGCTGAAGCCCCGCTCACCAAACACACATTCTCTAATTTTCAGACGCAGGGGTCTTCACACCAGAACCGGAAGTACCGGAAGTAGCCGGCCGGCTCTGATGCTAACAGAGCTATGCTAGCGGCTTCTTGAGTACAGATCTTCTCCAATATGCAGCTTTGCCGCGTGTCTTTGCTCACAGACATTCCACGGGCTTTATATAACAGCAGTACGTGTTCACGGAGGTGCGCCATACGTTTTTTTCATATTATTAAACGGAATTTCAGCATCGGCGAACACACTCGAAGCAGTTGCATAAGGTCACGGGAGCATGACAACGCATATTTTCACAAGCACAGAGTCCCCCATTGTCAACCCTGGTTTGAGTTCTGGTGAAGCCTGGTGTGGGTCCTGTTTTGGCTGTTTGAGTATTTTCAGTCTGCTCGCTCAGTCCGCTAATGTCCCCGTGACCACTTTGCTGCTCTTTGATTGGTTGTCGCACGAACGTCCCAAGGAAAGGATGAGCAGAATCGCTCCTGCTCCTCCCTTTTCACTTCCCTGCCAAGTCCGTGCGTCTCTACTGAACAGTCCGTTCGTGTGAACAGAGCGGTCTGTGCGTTGTGACGGCCGAACGCGCGTCACCATAGACTTTGCATTCAAACCCGACGCAACGCATGATCCGGTCTGAAAGCACCATTGTCTAACTACAGTACGTAAGGGTCGCCGCAAGGAAGCTCCGCTGTGATTGGTCCGTGTGTGTGTTTTGGGCGGAAGCATGGAGCGGCCGCAAGGAGCATGGACGAGGCACTTCGGAGCAGACTGCTTCAAGCTTCGAAGGAACCGAAGGAAAAGCAGTTTGGGCTCGTGGCAGAGCCTGATATACGCGGAGACTGTAGACTAGAGTTCTGTTGCATATCCAACCTATATATAACCTATAAACTGTGCAGTCGTTTCTTTTGCACTGTTCCTGTCTTTGTTTGAATCTGCACTCGTAGCTCATCGCGTCTGTTGCATTCCTCCTGCACTTTTAAATAGTTCATGTTTGTCTCAGATATTCACCACTTATTGTTTCCAACAAGAACTGTGTCTTTATTCACAGCATCACAGTTAAATGAGTTGAAACGATGAGTCCATTGAACTATCATATAAACCTACAGTAGAAACATATGTAATGATCTCAAACGGCTTGGTTTGCTATTGTTAAAGTTCTGAAGAGGAGAAAGTAGCTGCGTAAATGGGAGTGCTTTGGTTTCACCGGCAACTCCTGTGAGATCGCCATCACGTGGTTGGTTGTGGGATTACAACATTCTCTTCAAAACTCCGTAAGGGGAACGTGCAAGTGTACCACCAACTGTGGTTTTATAGGTCCAACGTAACCAGCGCCGCGCGAGTGTACACAGGCCTTGATGATTCTCAAATCCTTCATGACAAAACAAAGACTAAAACGAGGATTTATATTTGGACGCCTTTGAAAAATTAAGACAATTGAAGACGGATAAAAACATTTTGTCTGAAGCCAAACTTGCTACGGTCTTCATTTACAGTTGAAAAAGCTGCCTGCGAATAGTAGTTTCTAATACAGTATGCAATAGTGGTCTAGTGGTTATGTCACAGTGCCAGCACTGCTGTGAGCCATGTTTGAATCCAGGTTAGATACATATTTTGGATTAAACTATATATATTATATTCTTTGACAGATTGCTCAAGAACAGTGAAAGCTAAAAACAAGCCATTTTTTTTGCTGATTAAAGCTAAGAGCCTAATGTCTCATTTGGTGTTTCTAAAGTCAAACAACTGAATGTTCTGTGGCTCTTCAAAGTCAAATCCCCTGAAAACACTGGCAGAACGCACTTCCCTGATCTGAAAAAGGTCTGGTAGTCAATTAGTCAATAATAATGACAATTTCATCATTACATAAAGGGTAGATATTATTTTCTTTATAATTGAGAAAACTTAATTGTAAAAAGAACCATTTGATGAGACCACATGTACCCCAATTAAAATAATGTTAGTCTCTTTTTGATGTGGGACTTGTATACATGTATGTATCCCCCCACTCCCTTCTGGAGGACACCCTGATGCTGATACACTGAAGAAATACGTTCCAACATTAGCACGGCTATAATGGCAACTGATAAAACCTTTCCTTGTGTTTGCTGCTGTATTTGATGCATATCTGGCAACTTTAGTCAGGGAAAGAGGGAGAGGAATACAAATTAAAGCCGCAAGCGGCATCTAACGGCCCTCGCCGCACCGCGCAAAGGAGGTGGCGCTGACGCGCCATTTTTTTGCGTTATGGGAAATAAATGTTTAGTACCCCACCTTTTAATGCGTGTAGAAATCTGTTTCCACGTGTGGAGGCCACATAAAGGACACATGTTTCAAATGATCGTAAGTGGAGTGAACTTACCAACCTCTGCAGCCATCACGGTGAGGTTATGCCAAGCCGTCTCCTCGCGGTCCAGAGCCTGGTTGGTCCGGATCAGCCCACTATTCACTCCAATGGTGAAGAACATGGCTCGGCCTTCCTCTTTCTCAATGAAATACCTGGACACGATAGTCATGTGTGAGTATGGCAACTGCGAAAGTGTTTTAAGTTACGTTTAGGTTTACAAGACCCCAGAAGTCTGAAAGTACTTAGAACCCCAGAGTGCTATAATTCAAACCAATGGAAATCTGAGAATATAAATGAAATACAGCAAAAACAGTTGTGACCTTAACAAGTGTGTTTTTTATGGTTGCTAGCTTGTGCTCTGTGATGGTGACAAACCAAGCTGAACCAGAACCAGCCCAGAAGCTGTTCAGACCTTGGAGAAAAGGGGTTCCAACGGGCTTGGAATTTTGATTACCAAGAGTCCAAAAAAGGCATTTGAATTAACAATCTACATTAATAAACTACATACTGTTGTAGATTTTAAATACAGCACACACAGATACACTTCTTTTTTCTGTCATCCGGGTGTCAGCATTTAATTTTTGTGTGTGTGAAATTCTATATCTTATTGTGTGTATATGATGTGTTTTCCTGAGGTCAATGAGTTTACAGCAAAACAATGGACATTAGATAGCCTTGAAAATGTTATTTCAGAAAGGGAGTCGTCCTTATCTCACCAAACAGGAGACCGGACTAGACCAGACGCAGACCAGGGTCTCAGTCAGTCTTACCATATATGGACCAAAAGATGCCGTCTCCTGACGAGCCATGCGCCTTCTGCACATTTTTCTTTATGCGATTTGTGATATGAGTCAGTCTGAGCCAGGGACAGAGAGAGAGGACTTCTCAGAGCAACTGGTTGTCCTCTCATTACATTTTCAGGCCTGGAGGGATAGTTAAATTGGCTCAGCTCATAGGGTTAGTTAGGGAAATAAGAGCTCAGAGAGTTTTAATTGTACAGAGAATTCAATATTTTTTTATTTGAACTCTGATAATCTTGGTATTCCTTTCTGTACCAAATTATGAGTCATGTCCATTTTTTGACAATAATTTACAACCTTAAAATGTCACAAAGTAAGCATGAATGTACATAAGCAGTAATTACTCTTTCATAACTAAAAACTAAAATCTAACGTGAGTATTGTACAAATATTGCTCAAATAGAAGTTTGAGCAATATTTTACTTATCCATCACTTTCTGCAATGTGAGTTCCTTGAGCAACAGAAGCAACAATAGACAGGCTTCCTTATCAAGGGGTAGAGAGAGCTTCATAACAAACAGAGGGAATGTAACAAAGCCTCCATCAGGAAGAGACGTCTACAGTGATTATCTTCTATCAGGTCTGAGCCGTTCTGTAACAACGCCAGAAAACATGTAATCCATATTTACAGGACCAAAATTTTCAGTGGGTTGGAGCGTGTATCAAAACAGCTGGTCACGTAATAAACGTGTCAGTGTCTTTCTAGTCTGCAGCTGTCTCGAAGCCTTTTGTTGGCACGAGTTTCTCAGCTTTTCATTGATTCAGACCGTTTAAACACGCCTCCCTGGTTTGAAAGCTTTCAGTGGAGAGGCGCAGTATAAATGATACATTGGTTTGGGATCATTTAGATCTTTTTCAACCAAACAAGCTGTTGCCTCGTCAAATGCTATTTTTTGTGCCAAAAAAGAAGCTGACTGAAACTGACAACTGTTGAAAAACTTTAATAAAAACCTGATCCTTCCATGTCGGCTTTTCCTATCTATCTTTGTGAAGCAGAATTCACTAAGCATTGGATCGTTCACCCACTAATAGGGAATGTGAGCTTGGTTTAGATCGTCATGAGACAGCAACCAAGTGGCTGCCATAGTGTACAGGAACATCTGTGTAGAGCCTGTGGGACTTCCAGATACAGACTAACCGAATTGGTGATTGCATCAACCAGACATTGTAGTGGAAGACAAAGGGCAGAGGAAAGCCGTGGTGGACATGGCAATTCCAAGCAATGGTAACGTCAGAAAAAAAGAGCTAAAAACCTCGAGAAATACCAAGGATTCAAAGCAGAGCTTGAGAGGACCTGAAGGTAAAGGCGGCAATAGTGAGAGGGGCTGGAGAGGGTGTGAATGTAAAGGTGATAGTAGTAGTAGTAGTAGTAGTAGTGTTTATTTCGAATTACATGCGCAATACAAAACAAAACAAAAAGAAGAAACATATATATGCATAATTCGAAAAGGAGTAGGTAGAAGTGAAACTTATGCTTCCTACCCCTTGTTACAAACTTTTCACTTTACAGGAGTTCAAATGATATACAGGCATATTTCTCTCAGATATACAATTTACACTCGTCTCCATGAATAGTAATTTTAAATGCTGATTTCGCACCAATGATGTTCTTAGGTCTTGTTGTCACTTGTCACTTGTTGCCATTTTTACCCAAAGCTGTTTATTTAATGTTAAAACATGGTTATGTATGTAGACCCTACATAGTGCAGTGCATTAAAAACAGTGGGTAGAATGAGCCAGTCGAGAGAAGGTAATAGCCCCCACTCAACCCGCCCCACTCCCAACCTCCCTGACCAATGGAAATGTAGGAAAATTTGCGTTGTATATTCTTGCTGTGTGGTGCGTTAAAAACGAGGTGTTGAGGCCGCTTGGCAAAAGGGAGCCCGCCAATCCAACCATATCTCGTCTGCTCTGATTTACTTGCATCTGTTTAAACAGTAATGGCAATCACAACATGACAACTTGTTTTCCTGCACTATAGATCTTGGTCATGTGCTATTCATGGTTAAGAGTTGTCCATTGCATCTAAAAGATTTAACTGCTCCAAATGATTTTTACACATCCCTTTTACAGTTTAAACAAATTACATTATTTACACATATATTACATAATACATACCTTAATACTTTACCTTACACTTTACCTTACACTTTATGTATCACACCTTACTTTCCATTTCTTCAAAAACAAACCATCAATTTAAATCCAGATTTTATTCTCATGTAACACTCTCATATGTCCTGAATATAGTAGTTTTGATTTGTTTCTTAAAAACTATTATGTTTTTTGACTCTTTAATGTCTTTGTTAAGTGCGTTCCACAAGTTGATTCCTTTCACTGAGACTGTTCTTTCCATGACTTTTGTTCTGAATCTAGGTTTTTTAAAGATATCAGTTCCTTTCAGATTGTACTGACTTTGTCTTTTTTCAAAGTTCTCTTGAATGTTTGCGGGTAATGATTTGCAATTTGCTTTATACAATATCTGAAAAATATTATAATCCACTATATCATAACATTTTAACACCTTACACTCTAAAAAAACAGGATTTGATGAGTCTCGATATCTTTTGTTGTTCACTATTTTTAGGGCTCTTTTTTGTAAAATAAATATTGGCTGTGTATATGTTTTAAAAGTTGTCCCCCAAATTTTGACACAATAGGTTAGATATGGTATAATCATTGTATTATATAAGGTAATTAATGCTGTGTGGGTAAGAAAGTATTTCACTTTATGTAACACACCAATTGATTTGGCTAATTTTCCTTTTGTATAGTGTATGTGAGATTTCCAGTTTAGGTCCTCGTCAATGATGACTCCCAAAAATGTTGTTTCCTTTACCCTTTGGATTTCCAGGCCGTCTATTGTTATGGATATACTATTTCCAAGATTTTTCTTTTTATCATTGAATATCATGTAATTGGTTTTTTTAATGTTTAGCGCCAATTTATTTTGATCTAGCCAGCTTTTTATTTTTGCAAGTTCTTTGTTTATTACTATTTCTAACTCTCCTATATTATTTCCAGAGTAAAATAATGTAGTGTCATCAGCGAATAAGATGCTTTGTAATACAGTTGATGCTTTTGGAAAATCATTCATGTATAATATAAACAAAATTGGTCCTAGTATTGAGCCTTGCGGCACCCCCCAACTGATATCGCATGGTTCTGAATACGTACTGTTTATTTGGACAAACTGTTTGCGATTTTCAAGATAACTGGAGATCCATTTTTGAGCAATGCCTCTGATTCCATACTTCTGGAGTTTCCATAATAATCTGGGGTGGTTAATTACATCAAAAGCCTTTTGCAGGTCTAAAAAGATACTTACTATATAATTTTTTTGATCTATTTCTCTTGCTATTTTCTCCGCCAGTTCCATTATTGCCATTGCAGTTGAGTGTGTTTTTCTAAAGCCATATTGATTTTTAATTAATATATTTTCTTTTTGTAAAAAGCTATCCAGCCTTATTGCAAATACTTTTTCCAAGATTTTTGAAAACTGTGGCAGCAAGGACACTGGTCTATAATTTGAAAAGTGGTGCTTGTCCCCGTTTTTGTAAAGAGGTATTATTTTGGCTGTTTTCATACCATCAGGAAAGGTTCCTGTTTTTAGTGACAAGTTGCAAATGTGTGTAAAAGGCTCAATTACAGATTCAAAAATGATTTTAACAATCATCATGTCTAAACCATCATAGTCGGTTGATCTTTTGTTTTCACATTCATTTACAATTTTTCGTACTTCGTCTTGTTCTACATTGGAAAGAAAAATACTGTTCACATGATCTACTATTGTGTTTTCAGTGCTAGAGGTTGGCTTTGGAATTTGTTTTGCTATCGAGTCTCCTATACTAGTAAAGTATTTACAAAATTCATTTGATATGTTTATTTCGTTGGATATTTCAAGACTGTCCTTTACAAAATAATTTGGGTACACATGTTTAATTTTGTTGTTTTTCATTACATTATTTAATATTCTCCAAGTAGCTTGTGTGTTACTCTTGTTCTCATTTAGTTTATCACTGTAATATTGTTTCTTTCGGTTTCTGATGATCCAGATTAATTTGTTTTTATACTTCTTATACCTGTTTTCTGTCTCTTTCGATGGAGTTTTAATAAAACATTTGTATAGAAAGTTTTTCTTTTTACAAGCATTCTTTAACCCTTTCGTCATCCATGGTTGATCTTCCCTTTTGTTTTTTAAATATATGATTTTGCAATTTTTATCATACAATGTACTTATTGTTTCTATGAAGGCGTTATATGCTATATTGACATCATTTACATAGACCGCATCCCACTTCTGATGTCTAAGATCTCTGTTTAGTGCCTCTAGGGCTTTTTCCGACCTGTTTCTTCTTGCAGTCTTTTCAAAACTGGTTGGTTTTGTGTTCTGATTGTGTTTAAATATTGCAAATATTGGTAGGTGATCGCTAATATCTGTTGTCAAAATTCCACTCATAATATGATCTTCATTCATATTGGTAAAAATATGATCTATTACTGTGGCACTTTGAGATGTTATCCTTGTAGGTTTTGATATTAAAGCAAAGAGGCACATGGTATTCATTGAGTTCAAGAAGTCACTTGCTATTTGTTCACTTGGGTTTCCTAAATTGATATTAAAATCTCCACATATAATTTGTCTCTTGTTTTTAGCTATTTCTATTTTTTCAATTATTTTGTCAGTAAAAACTTCGACACTTCTCTCTGGTGGTCTATAAATGCAACTAATTATTACATTTTTTCCTGACTTGGGTATAATTTCTAATGTAATCATTTCAATTTCATCTTCTATTAAAGTCATTTCATTAACAGTCTTACATTTCAAATTTGATTTTACAAACAATGCAACTCCTCCCCCTCTCTTTAATTTCCTATTTATTGAAAAAAGTTCATACCCTTCCATCAGAACCTGATAGTAGTGCCCATTGTGATCAGTGCAATCGGGCAGTGACTCCCAAGTTGGAGGAGTGGTTAACCCGTTAAGGCCTGACACACCTGGTAAAACAGACCTATAAAACCTATAGCCGACTTTATAACCACACTCTAAAACCTGTGGCCGTATGCCTGAAGATCGGTGATTGGTGAGGCACGACTTCACCCCAATCAGATGAGCATACAGTATGTGTCATTCCCACACAGAGAACACTCACCTCATCTGGCTGTTGGTGGTGTCGGGGTCCTGGGCTGACACCGTGCCCACCTGCGTCCCAGCCGGAGAATTCTCGTACACGTCCAAGATGTAGAAGTCCATGGAAAAGAGTGGGGGCTCGTCCACGTCCCCCACGATGACCTGCAGAGATGTGCTGTCCCTGAAGGGCCCCATGTGGGAGAAGCGGGGGTCGGTAGTGGGATTCCACACCTCAATGTTCAATGTGTGCATCTTACGCGTCTCGTGGTTCAGAGGCTGCGACGGACACAGGGCTTTAGGTTAGATCTGTTTAACACTAGGACTACTCCAACTCCCAGAGTAGTCATTTTGACAGCTCCCATTCAAATCCAAAAAATTAGTATTAGTTTTTTAACTACTTTTATCAAGACTAAGTAATTTATACTTCTATAATCTTTAATACATACAAAAACTGATAAATGTAGTTTGAAAACTAGCAAAACTATGGCTAACTGCCGTGGAATATTGAAAGGAGCCATCAAAATGACTGCTCTGGCAGATAAAGGTAGAACTATTCACATTATTTCATTATGAATGAATAGATAAGAATAAAAATGAACAACATGTGTCAGACTCGTGCCAGCTAACGCATGCACACATGATGCAGCCTCATCTCCGAAATTGTTTTTTCACCCTTCCTGCGGAAGGGGCCACTTGCGACATTTTGAAGAGGTAAAACCGATCACACAACAGTTTTCATTCATTCTTCATGTGTTTTAACTGTTGATTCTCTGACCTGTGTTGGTGATTTCAATGGTTTTGTTAAGTCCTCTGAGATGACTTCTGTTGTGACCATGGCTATACAAGAATAAATTGTATTGTATTGTATTGTATTGTTTTCAACGGTAACATTTGTTAAAATTTACAGTCAATGGTCATGCTGGTTAAGAAGATTTAATATTAATACTAATAATATGAATACATTTTATTCATATGGCACCTTTCTGGACACTTGAGGACGTCATACAAATGGTACAATGTTTCAGTAACAGAGAAACCTGATTGGTCAGCTGTTAAGACTCAAGTCTGGACAAAATCACAATTAAAAACCACACAAATGTTTACTGAGCAAGAGTCTACTTGTGTGAGTTTGGAGCAATACTTTGTCAATGAGAACTTCCCTATTACACTTCTACACAACTTTATGATAAAATAATGAGACCATAGTTTATTGAGAGACCAGAGAGAGAACACAGAGACCAGAGAGAGAGAGAGACCAGAAGGAACACAGCTAAACAGAAAAGTATATCACCTGCATTTCTGAATTTCTCCTATGGGGGATCAATAAAGTATCTATCTATCTATCTATCTATCTATCTATCACCTGTTTTCAAACATAGTCAGAATAGGGACATATTTTCAGGGGGACTTTCAGATTTGTATAAAGGCCCGGGATCCTCACAGTCCCAGCAGAAGGCCAGTCCCTGTGTTCCTCAGAGAAGCAGCTGGAGGCCTGTCCCTCTGCTCCAGAGAGAGAGGACTGTGGACTGTGCTTACATGGCTAAGATATCACAGATGTACTTTGGTCCGAGGCCATGGAGAGATCCTTTAAGTCTATTCTACATGAAGCCTGTGCAGAGACCAAGACTAATGTGATTGTACTTCCTGGTTCTAGTCAGGACTCAAGCTGCAGTAAGAGCAAGGCCAATAAAACCTCCCACAACCCCAAACTCATTCAAAGTGGCTCAAAGAAGCACCCTCAATCTCTCATTACAGCATTAGTGCAATAATTGTGTTTCCAGCCTCAGAAACCTCAACAAATAGGGGCACTGAGATCGAACTGGCCGGGCTGGCTCTTCTAAAAGGCTCCAAATGCACTTTACGTCCGGCTGGTTTGCGATAAGCTCTAATTAAAGGAGAGCCGCAATGTGTCCGAGGGGCACTACAGGCGTCATATGTCTGTGTAGGTGTCACCGCGGCCGGCTTTGGCTTATTACAGCAATGTGTCACCAGGACACGGTGCAGGCGGAGTGAGAGGTCTGTCCGCGCCATGTGTCTTCATACAGTGCTGTTTATGCAAACAGGCAATGAAGAGACAGAATAAATGATGTTGAAGGCTTTGTGTTAAAGGACTGCTTTCAAATGTATCTTCCTTTTAAAGCAAAAAGTTCAAATAGTACTATGGGTTTATATGCTTCAACACAATACTTAAAGCAGCAGTAAGCGATTTGGTCGTTTCCGGCAGTTTCTTCTGCCTGAGCGAGTTAGTAGCCCCGCCCCCGTCCCCTCGTCACACCACATGAACGCGCATCGTGTTGGTGATGGCAGCAGCAGATTCATCTCCGTCAGGTCTACTCGTAAGTATATTAACAACAAACTCTGGGAGTGAAATATTAGCATAGAATAGCTCAGTTGTAACCTAGCTATAACACTGGAAGCAGCTTGGTGTTAGCTAGGATAGCATCACTAAGAAAGAGATAAAAACAATCCAGTCTTTTATAGAATAACACTGCTTTTATAGTTGGTACACTGATAACTGTTGTGATAAACATAATGTTGCAGATTGCAGTGTGACGTGTCTCAACATTATGCACAGATGTTAATCTGTTACAGTGCATATGTATTAGATGAATGTAATGCATATACATAACAAAGCTTTACATGAAGGTTATTTAAAGTAATACATTACTGCTACTTATTTCCTCACAATTTGTATATTTGGAGTTCTTTATAGACAACACTGTAGTAATGTATTATGTGAAAGTAAAGCTGCATCTCACTGGAAGCTGCCTTCTCAATGTCACAAAATAAAGATACATTTATTGATGTAATCAACATCTGTATTATGTGCTTATTGTTCAGAGAATGAAGACAAAATCAAAGTGTATCAGAGCTGTACAGTGAGATGTGGGACTGAAAAACAATTCCAGTAAAGCTTGTCCGAAACGCAAAAATACTGTCATAACTAATTACGTTACACTATTACACTGTAAGGAAACTCACCACTTTGAAAGAAAAGCTACAAGTAACAGAATATATAAAGTCATTTGTCATAACGGTT
This sequence comes from Knipowitschia caucasica, assembly GCA_964034765.1. NCBI lineage: Eukaryota > Metazoa > Chordata > Actinopteri > Gobiiformes > Gobiidae > Knipowitschia > Knipowitschia caucasica. The sequence continues at coordinate 31,554,809 of OZ035836.1, forward strand.
CTTTCAGGAAGCACTGAACGCCCTCTGTCCAGAGAAGCTGATGACCAGATCCTTTCCCTGATGCGTCTGTGAAAGGTGCCAACAGACATTGAAAACGTGCTTTCCTCAGCGGCCCCCATGGTGCACGTCCACTCTGCAGTTCTGAAATATGTTTGTAGTTGTACTATTTCAAAATAAAAAAAAATACATACACCTCTTTCAATGTGCTTTGTTTTATAGTAGGAAAACAAATACAGTCTGTAACGAGTCTAAGAAACTTTATTATGTAAAAGAAGATTTGAAGTTATAGCCGGAAAAATATACACAATGTCCCTACTAAGACAAGTAATTACAAGTGATGGTAAGGCAACGTTTGTGTTATCACTTTTTGCTCAAATGAATAACACTGTTATTATCCAGGTCCTTATCCATCGCTGCTGCAGCGAACACTATCAGAGATATCTAACAAAATGTTAATCTTTATGTTGTAGCTTGTTTGAACACATTTCCTCAAAATAATTCATAAGCAGCCACGCACACACAGCCACAAGCACACACAGTCACAAGCACACACAGTCACAAGCACACACAGTCACACACAGTCACAAGCACACACAGCCACAAGCACACACAGTCACAAGCACACACAGTCACAAGCAGTCACAAGCACACACAGCCACAAGCACACACAGTCACAAGCACACACAGTCACAAGCACACACAGTCACAAGCACACACAGTCACAAGCACACACAGTCACAAGCACACACAGTCACACGCACACACAGTCACACGCACAGACAGCCACGCTTCAGGGGCCCAGGTTGAAGGAACTGGAGTCTTCCTCTGGCAGAGATTTTCCTTTGAAACATAATAGAAGAGACATCAGTTTTATCTACTCAAATATGACTTTGATATATTCATCATCAACAACATCAGTATTTATTGATCACCAGGAGTGGCCCCTGATCCACAGGATCCTTGAACATGATTATTTGGACTGTGAGAGACTGTGCATTGTGAGAAAGACACTTACATCGGCTGTTTTGGGAGTCGAGTGATTATCTCACTCCTCTTGATTGTTGAAGAAACTCAGCGACAGTTTTGTCAACACTGACTCCTGGAACATGATGGATATTCATTTTGGACCTCAGGGCAGCAACACAACTGTAGGGATGAACGACACACACATCACAACATCATTATCATAATCACTGCGTCCCATATATGCATTCACAACAACCTACATGACAAATGTGGGGTGTAAAGTCTTCCTCAGGATATGACAATGGCCATTCTTCTAATTCTGGAAGCAAAGTCTTGTCTTCCCAGTCAATACTAGAGAAAGAAGAGGTCAGCAGAAAAGTATCTAGTCGTTATGGCATTGTTTTTTTTTTAATAGTTATTTAACTTGCATTATGGAGGCTTTTGAACTCTTGTACATTGAAGACCTCATTCCAATTGATTTAGGCCATACTGGAAAAGATACAGAGAAAAGAATGCAATGAAGACATGTAAATTATTACAATGTCTATATTATATCATGCTCATAATTTATTTGGTAGTAGTCAGCAAGACTTTTCTTACTTATTCTCAATACATAATAATAAAAATGTATGTAGTGGTCACGGAAGTTAGATTTGAGGTAAAGAGATATTGTTTTTATAACAATAAAACTAATATACAGAGTGCAAGTTGCAAAACTTAGTCATTGAAGAATGAAATGCAGACCTACATATATATATATATAGTGCAAGCAACTATGTTTATTGGCAAAAACAAACGATTCATACAGATCAGAAGTGATCGTAGCAGCCACATCATATTCACAACTACAGACAGCTAATGCTAACAGCTAACGCTAATGCTAACAGCGAACGCTAATGCTAACAGCGAACGCTAATGCTAACACCACTTCACGGGGGAACTCTAGTGATATGGTCATTTAATTTTGTACATGTGGGGAACTAATAATTGACCGGAGTTTATGGATGGCTGAGGCTGGGCTAAGGCTTCGATGTTGTGTTGTCTGTTGTTGTTTCTCAAAGCTAAGCCAAGGTAATGCGCAGTTATTGCCACAAAATGCGGCCGTATTTCTACAACAGCTGGGTATTTTTAACTAGCTAACTTGGTGAAAACCCGCATTACAGTCTCAGGCAACAATATGTATAAATAATACAACTACTACTGCCACTACTGAGTAACATGCTCACCTGTTCAGTCGGAGAGAGGAATCCACGGAGCTAGAGGTCGCCAACATGAATGCAGCTGGTCACCATGTTGCTCCTACTTTTTGTCGTTCCTCTGTTTCTGGCGTTTTGCCTGTATTTAATAAATCCATGCCATGGTATTTAGTCTGCAGCAGCGCTGGAGGCGGCTTTTCCTTCTCCGCCATGTTTGTTTTGAAGAGTGCGCGTGCACACACGGGAGAAACCCCTTATAAGGCGTGCTCTCTCGTCATTGGATAAGCGCATAGGATGTGAGGTTTTTTTATTATATAGGTGGGAGAAGACTGGAAGGACTGAGAGATCCGTGTTTAGGTACAAACACTCTATATAAGTGATGGCTATTGGAATATATCAATATTTAAGACGTATATTAACACCCAAAAATCGCTTACTGCTGCTTTAATAATAATGCTGCATGGGTGTTAATGCTGATATTTAACCACACTAGGACCTTACAAAATCTCACACAACAATCTCACATTAAAACCGTATTTGTCATGAAAATGTTAACAGATACTTCTGAAAACCTTTGTGTACGTGTATTAAGAATGTACACTACCGTTCAAAAGTTTGGGGTCACCCAAGTATTTTCCATGAAAAGTCACACTTGTTCACCACCACATGTTGTGAAATGAATAGAAAATAGAGTCAAGACATAGACAAGGTTAGAAATAATGATTTATATTTGAAATAGGATTTGTTTCACATCCAACTTTGCTTTCGTCAAAGAATCCTCCATTTGCAGCAATTACAACATTGCACCAAAAAACATTTGCAGCTAGAATAGTCATTTACCACATAAGCAATGTATAGAGTGTATTTCTTTACAGTTAAGACTAGTTTAAAGTTATCTACAGTGCTTTTCCTTCAAAAATAAGGACATTACAATGTGACCCCAAACTTTTGAACGGTAGTGTATATGTATAATGTATTCTCCGATTAACATTTAAATGTGTTCATTGATTGGTATTTGCGTTTATTGAGCGTGGCTAGCTCCGGAGTGGCTGGAGCTACAACACTTTATATTAATGCATGATTCATGCATGATTCATATATTCATGCATGATTCTCATGAAGTAATGCATGAATTAATGCATGATTTCATGATACATTCATGTATTACTAGATCATGAATTCTCATGAACTAACATGATTACATATAGGTTCATGGATGACTTCATCCATGAATTAATGGTTGAACTACTGTAATGAATTTACATGAAAATCTTAAAGAGTCATCAGGATCATGAGGATCATACATGAACATCATCACCTATAAGTATACTTCCCATAATATCCAAAGTTGCTGAAAAGTTGGTCTCAAATCAAATTATCAAACACCTCAACACCACCTCCTTTGCCCTACACCCATTGCAATTTGGATTCAGAGCTGGTTACTCTACAGAAACTGCCACCTGCTTCTTTGTTGAGAACATCCGAGGGTTGTTGGACAAGGGAGGGGTTGTTGGTGCAGTCTTTCTCGACCTACGAAAGGCATTTGACACAGTAAATCACAACATTCTTCTAACTAAACTACACAACTTTAACTTCTCCAATAACACTGTAAAATGGGTTAGATCATATATCAATAATCATGTCATAGAGCAAAATTGCCAATCCCCTGCGCTCCCTGTCTCAACTGGTGTGCCTCAAGGGTCAATCCTGGGGCCTCTATTATTCTCTCTGTATATAAATGACCTCCCGTTTGCCTGCCCAAATGTCTCTGTGCAAATGTATGCAGATGATACTGTGCTGTATGTTCATGGCAGCAGTGTTTCCCAAGTGGCTGAAAAGCTCATCCAGGCCATGGTTCACATCACAGCACGGCTGGAGCAGTGCTACAGTTAAACACATCAAAAACGATATCAATGCTTTTCTCAAAAAACATATTACAGATGTGATGTTCATGTTCCAGGTAAAAGGCTGCAGACGGTGTCCCAGTACAAATATCTTGGTGTAATTCTGGACTCAACTCTGTCATTCAAACCTCATGTTAAAATGGTCAGTAATTGCATTAAGTTCACTCTCAGCAACTTCAGACACATCCGGCACCAAATGTCAATACAAGCAGTAAATATGTACATGCACTCAATGGTCATTTCACATCTAACCTACTGTTTAACTGTCAGATTCAGATTCAGATTCAGTTTATTTGCCATTTGCAGTAAAAACACCACATAGGAATACATTAGCAAAAGTCACCAGTGTGCACAGACAAATACAGACATAAAACAACATTAAAAGACAAAAATAAAACAAATATAACAGTAAACAAATGTCGCTGTGAAATCGATCGACTAAAACAGTCTGGTCAAATGCTAATGTCACAACTCTCAAACCCATCCTGTCCCTCTACAAATGCACCTTAAAAACTCTGGACCGCAAACCACTCTTACATCATCACTGTCCACTATTACAAAAGCATCATTTTCTCAGTTGGGAAAACATGGTCGAATACTCACATCTCTGCCTCACCTATAAAATAATACTGTGCGGGTGGGGTTGATGACAAGCACTCGCACAGTTCATTCACATCAGTACAGCAGAACCCAGGAGAACCAGAACAGCAGCAAGAGGCGACTGCATCATCCCTCTGAGAAAAAGCCTCTTTGGTCTATCCACATTTTCTGTCAAAGCTGCCCATGAATGGAATCGCACCCCCACAACAAGAAACATCAACACATATAACTCATTCAAAATACAGGTAAAAAAATGGCTCATAGAAAATCAAAGCTGTCAGCACTGACTCCTCACCTCTCGCTGCCCCCTGCTGGCCTCTTGTTCTCTGTTCTTTGTCCATGAGTCTGACTTGTCTTTATTGTTGTTGAGTTTGTAACAGTCGTGTTCATGTCTATATGTTTGACTCGTGTTATTGAGGGTATTGTTTGCATACTGTATATTTTACTGTTTTATGTTTTATCTGATTGTGTTATGTGTAATTTTATTCCCTTCAGGAGGACACAAAACAACTGTCCAGGGACTACAGATGGAAAATAACCCTTAGGCTAATTCTGGCATATTTATAAGTATAATGTATATAAATATGCACTGTCCCTTTAATAAATGAATAAATAAATAAATTACTCAAGGCAGAAATCTACTTGCAAATTATGGACGACACAAAGGCAGTCATGCCCTCATCATTAGCTAATCCTTAATTCATCATGATTTCATGATGATTGTGTCCCCTCTACTAAAGTGAAGCAATGATTTATGGATTGTTCTTTCAATTGGAATTTTTGTATGAAAAACAATTTATTTTACAAACTTACACGTACAGCATCACCAAATAAGACCTCCAGTGCTAGACCTGAATTAATACGCTGCAAATTTTATCGAACTTACCAAAATTCAATCACTTAGAACTAGACATGATTCATCTGTTATCATTCTGACAGTTTTTTTATGGTTTGTTTTATCATTCATTATATAGTTGTTTCATGTACCATAAACACAAGCAGATGGTCAGTGATATCACAGAGCAAGATGCCACTCTTTACTTTATTGGAAATGTCATTTGTTAGAATATTATCAATAAGTGTGATTCTTGTTGGTTAAGTGATAGCTTATTACTTTATTGAGCAAATCAATGTTGAAGTCGCCACATAAAAACATAGTTTTTGAGTATTTGTATACATTTCTTCTATCCACTCTGCAAATTTCTGAGTTCGGTAAATGCAACTATTTACAACTTTTTTTTGGTTGGCATTGTGCATTTATAGTGTAATACATTCTAATAGATGGTCAACAGTGAGTGACATTTTGCTCATGATACTGTAATTCATTTTTTATTAACATAAAGAGCAACACCACCCCCACTTTTGTTTCCTCAAAGGTTATGTCAATATGTAAAAACTCATAACCATGCAAATCAAAATGTAAGTCTCTGTCAGGCTTTATCCAAGTTTCAGTTATTGCAATAACACTGAATGGTTGAGAAAATTGATTCAAGTAGTTTTAATTTCTGAAAAGTTAGCATGTGGACTTCGAGCTTTGATATGTATTAATGAAAGTGTCCCATAATTTGTAAAGAAAGTCTCATATTGCTTCTCTGTAGAATACAAACATTTACCGGTCTTAAAGACGCTATACCCGATTTTTTTTCTAAGTAGTTGATAAAAATCCTTATTACTACATACAAGTTGTATTATAATCCGTAATTTAATTGAAAACTTGAGGTAATTGATTCAGCTGTGTAAGAATTACAAGCAGTGAAAAGTGTTGAGTAGAGTCTGAGCGGGCCGTTTGTTCTCCTCCACTCACAGAACGAGCAGCGAACAGCCTGCGTCCTCTAGCCTCTACAGCGCTGCTAAAAACTAGGGCTTCGGCTTAGAAATTCTAATATAAGTCTAAGATTAAAAAATATATATATATTCGAACACATATTATACAGCCCTTACAATTCGAAATGTATTCAATAACTGCAAATAAAATAGTTAGCTCCCAAAGGTTCCACCGGGACGTGCTAGGCAGGTAACAGCTAAGCTAGCTAGCTCCCTGGAACTAGCGTTACATGTTAATGGTTACTTCCGGGTTTTTTACGATCGCTTTTTGTCACATTAAAATAGTAATTTGGTCATGAAAACGATAACAAGAAATTCTGAAAAATTCTGTGCATGTGTGTTAAGGATGTATATGTATACCGGAGATGCACACAAGTCTCTGACCCGCAAGTCCAAGTCAAGTCCAAGTCTCTGGACCCGCACGTCCAAGTCAAGTCCAAGTCTCTGGACCCGCAAGTCCAAGTCAAGTCCAAGTCCCTAGCCCAGAAGTCCAAGTCAAGTCCAAGTCTCTGGACCCGTAAGTCCAAGTCAAGTCCAAGTCTATGCCCTGGAGTCCAAGTCAAGTCCAAGTCCCCGGACCCGCAAGTCCAAGTCAAGTCCAAGTCTCCGGATAATTTACTACGCATTAAAATTATGGCCAATACCATTTAAAATGGACTAAAATATATTAATTAATTGTACTGCACTGCTACAAAAAACTTTTATTTAAACGTTATGCAGAAGCACGTACTGTAGAGGATGTTTGCAGTTTCAACAATTAAAATAAAGTGCAATAGTCTACGTTACAGAGTAACAAACATGACACTACAGTGAGGGCACAGACCAAAACTATTGTTTGTTACAGGATGACAATGGGACATTTAAAAAAAGTCTGAAATACATAATGTCAGCCAATGACTGTCATTAAATCTGTTTGTTCACAGCGTTTTACTGTTGGCACAACCAACATGAGCTGTTAATGCGAGGGAAAATTTACGTACCCCAGCTTTAATTTTACGAGTTTAGGAGGAGACACGGGGAGACATGGAAACGTCAGGAGGCTCTATCATCCAGCTCTGTTTATTGCAGAGGTGTATACATAACAAGCAGAGAATGGTCCTATGCGCACGTGTATGGTCTTGTGCGCGCGTATGGTCCTGTGCACGTGTATGGTCCAGGGAACATTATGACCACAGGCTGCGCGCTGCCGTTGTCAGAGCGGCTAACAGCTCAGACACAACTGATGCACAAAGTGATGAGCCAACGCGTGCACTCCCGCACAGTCAAGACCCGCGGTCGCGGCCGAAGAGCGCGCACAGCCAAAGAGAGCGCATTAACGTGAACCTGGCCCCCCATCATACTCAAAATTTTATAAAAAATATGTCAATCGTTTGTGCTACGTTTGTGCTGTTTTGTGCAGTAAAAATTTCTGTTTGTGCTATTATCGTTTTTGAGATATTGAGGATTCTTTATAGGTCAATCTGAGGTCACCCAGCCCCTCATTTAGCTAAAAAATGCTCCAAAATGGACGAAAATAGTGTCATTCGTTTGTGCTACGTTTGTGCTGGTTTGTGCTGTAAAAATGTACGTTTGTGCTGTTATCGTTTTTAAGAAAAATAATAATTGCATTTTTAGACGATGACGTCATCATACTCTTTCGAAAATGCACAGAACTGACTGAGAATGGTGTCTATCCTTTTGGCTTCGTTTATGCTGTGCATATATTTGGTTTATACAGTTATGTTAAACATTTGGGTATCTCTTTTTTTATTTGGTCATCGCATACACCTGTTATATTGACAGTGACGTCATATCCGGACACTATATTGCTGCGTGATTAATCATGGATAGAACCTCTCGACCACAGTCTATGCTCTCGACGCTCCTTCTACTTTTGGCAAGTAAATCTTCTTTTAATCCCCTTATTGGTGTAGTGTTTGACATATAAATGAGGATGATAACGTTGAATGTAGTATTTATGTGAATATCATTATTAATTTTATCATTATTAATATCGTTAATTTCATAGATTTAAATGGCACAAGTTGACATTTAATCTGCCATAGGCTATACAACTATCCTTAACATTACTGGTACGGCTTTGCTCAATATATTCACAGCATATGACTGTTTAAAAGTCACTTGTATTGCGATTCATACATGTTTCACGTGCTGAATGTGTGTTAAGGAGCTTAATTAGCTAAGCCAATTAACGCACGCTAAATTCTTGCATATGAGCAGACTTGCAGGTTTCGGTTTGCACATACTGTATACTTTGTGTTTTGTCATTTGGTTAAATCATTTTACTACATGATTATTATTATTTATTTTTTTGTGCAGGATGGCAGCTTGGAACAGCCAGTGTGGAGTGAAGAGTCACTGTTTTTTTGTAGTGTGTACAGTAGTACTAATACCTCTGAAAGTCAATTTTATGCAGCTTTAATTCAAGTACATGTATGAGGCCTTCTTTACTGCTTGATTAGCATGGTAGTGTTGTAGTAGTGAAGCTTATAAGCATACACATTTTGTTTTATTTTCTTAAATTAACTTAATTTAATGGCAATATTTTTAAAGTAAGAATGAACTAAAAAGCAGTCATGTCAAAGAACAATGCTTGACGTAAGGGCCGATGAACCGATGCCAGCTTCAACCTGGAGTGGCAGGTCGCGAGAGAAACCTTTTGTCCAGGTTGGTATGCAGGAGCCGGTCTCCGAAAGCCATCCGTTGATTGCGGATAGCTGAAGCCCTCCAAATGAAACGCCTGATGTGAGCTTGGACGGAGGGCACGGCAATGTCCCTTTGCATCTGGGAAAAGAGGTGGTTGGTAACCCAGGGGAGACCATGAAAGGAGACATACCAGTAGCGGATGAAACCAGCGAATTGTGGGCATATTCAATCCAGGGCAGGAACTTGCTCCATGAAGACTGATGCCGAGATGTAACACAGCGTAAAGCAGACTCCAGATCTTGATTAGTCCGCACTGTCTGGCCGTTTGACTGTGGGTGATAACCTGAGGAGAGACTAACAGAAGTCCCAAAAGACTGACAGAAAGCTTTCCACACTTGCGACGTGAACTGTGGGCCTCTATCAGAGACTATGTCAGAGGGGATTCCATGGAGTCTGAACACATGGAGGACCAACAAGTCAGCAGTTTCAGTAGCAGAGGGCAACTTGGGGAGAGGAATGAAATTGCGGCCTTTGGAAAATCGGTCAACTATCGTAAGTATAGTGGAGTTACCTTCCGATTGTGGCAGGCCAGTAACAAAATCCACAGCAATATGAGACCATGGCCGGCTGGGTATGGGGAGAGGGTGAAGGAGGCCAGCTGGTTGTCGGTGACTGGATTTACTGCGGGCACAGACAGAGCAAGCAGAGACAAAGCTACGGGTATCTTGGTTCATTGTAGGCCACCAGAACTTTTTCTTTAAAAACAACAGAGTGCGATGGAAACCAGGATGACAGGTAAGTTTCGAAGAATGGGCCCACTGGAGAACAGGTGAGCGAGCAGAGTCAGGGACAAACATGAGGTTATCTGGACCATTACCTGGGTCAGGTTGTGAACGTTGCGCCTCTCTAACCACTCTTTAAATCTGCCAGAACATAGCTCCTATTACAGAGACAGGGCACTCTTTAGGCTGGTCCAAAACACTGGATGGAGGGAGAATAGCATCTGGCTGAGGTTCTGGTTCGTTGACAGTATATTGACGCGATAACGAATCAGGTTTAACGTTGCGGGATCCGGGACGGTAAGTGAGTGTGAAGTTAAACCTTCCAAGGAACAGAGACCAACGTGCTTGACGGGAGTTTAATCTCTTAGCTGAGTGGAGATAGGAGAGATTCTTGTGATCAGTCGAGACAATAAAAGGCTGTTCAGCACCCTCAAGCCAATGTCTCCATTCCTGAAGGGCCAGGACCACTGCCAGAAGTTCCGTTTCCAACGTCATAATTACGCTCAGCAGGGGAGAGACGATGCGAGAAAAAAGCACATGGATGCAATTTAGAGTCCTTGTCTGAACACTGGGACAACACTGCCCCAACCCCGGTGTCTGAAGCGTCAACCTCAACAATGAATTGCTTGCAAGGATCTGGATGGCTCAAAACAGGTGCAGTAACGAAAAGTTCGTTAAGTGCAGTGAATGCCATCTCTGCCTCGGGAGTCCACCTAAAGGGAACTTTGGTGGAAGTCAACTGCGTGAGTGGGGCTGCTTTGATGCTGTAATTCTTGATGAATCGGCGATAGAAGTTTGCGAACCCCAGGAAACGTTGAAGTTGTCTGCGAGACTCCGGCCTTGGCCACTCCGCCACTGCAGTCACCTTAGCAGGATCAGGTTTAACCAGTCCCTGTTCAATCACAAAACCAAGAAAACTAACAGATGCTGCATGAAACTCGCATTTCTCAGATTTAACAAAAAGTTTATTCTCCAGAAGTTGCTGCAGGACTAACCTGACATGTTGTACGTGCTGATTCAGGTCCTTGGAAAAAATCAGAATATCATCGAGATAAACAAAAACAAACTTATTGAGCATGTCTCGAAGTACATCATTAACAAGGGCTTGAAACACAGCCGGGGCGTTAGTCAGACCAAAGGGCATAACCAAATATTCAAAATGTCCAAGAGGTGTGTTAAAAGCAGTTTTCCACTCATCTCCCTTTCGAATTCGGACGAGGTGATAGGCATTTCTGAGGTCAAGTTTTGTGAAAACTGTTGCTTGATGGAGTGGCTCAAACGCTGAGTCAATCAGGGGCAAAGGATACTTGTTTTTTACAGTTATCTCGTTTAGGCCACGATAATCAATGCATGGACGAAGCGTCTTGTCCTTATCAACAAAGAAATCCAGCCCCGACAGGGGAAGAAGAGGGGCGGATCAACCCGGCAGCGAGGGAATCTTTAATATAAAGTTCCATGGCTTCTCTTTCTGGGCGTGACAACTTATAGAGTCTACTGGAGGGCAATGGGACTCCGGGGAGTAAGTCTATAGCACAGTCATAGGGTCGATGTGGCGGAAGAGACAAGGCTTTTTGTTTGCTAAAGACCTCTCCCAAATCATGATAATCTTTCGGAACGGCAGACAAATCAGGAGGACTAGGTGGTGGTAGTGTGCGATTACTGCTGGAAGTTATAACCGATTGCAAACAATGGGAGTGACAGAAGATGCTCCAACTTGTGACTTTGTTAGTAGACCAATCAATGTGGGGGTTGTGGAGTTTTAACCAGGGAAGGCCGAGAACAATTTGAGCATGGGGAGAGGAGATAACCAAAAAGTTAATTACTTCCGTGTGGTTGCCCGAAATCAAGAGCGTAATGGGGACAGTGCAATGAGTGATCTTCGCAAGGGGCTGGCCGTTCAAAGCATTAACATCTCTAGGAAAATCTATGGGTTTGGTCGGAATATTGGCCCGGGCAACCAGAGAGCTGTCAATAAAATTGTCGTCTGCCCCACAATCTACAAAGGACAAAATTTGAATTGACTCACGGTTCCACATGATGGATGCTGGGAGGTGGAGTCGGTCGGGACAGGAAGATTGGAGAGAAGACGTTTGGCTCAGCAGTACCTCTCCGCTTACTGGTGAACCCTCCCTTTTGGCTGCTTGGTTGGACAAGTAGAGATGTAATGACCAGCCTGTCCACAGTAAAGGCAAAGGCCGGCATCTCGGCGACGTTGACGTTCCTGAAAAGAGAGATGGGCTCGACCAATTTGCATGGGCTCCTCCGCAGCTACAGGTTCCTGGAACGTGTGAGGCACAGAAGGAGCTGAGGATCTTAGGGTAGGGAATGTGTGAGGAAAACTGGTGCGAGTCTGGCGCAGATTAGCTCTCTCTCTTAGTCTCTCCCTCAGTCGATTGTCCAAGCGAGTGGCTAGGGAAATTAGTTCCTCTAACGAATTACAATCGTCTCTGGCTGCCAACTCATCTTTAACATTTTCGTTTAGGCCTCCAACAAAAGCAGTCTGCAGGGCTGTGTTGTCCCATCCACTCTCAGAGGCCAAAATACGAAAATCTACAGCATATTGTGCCACAGGTGAAGTGCCTTGACTTAACGAGAGTAGCCGCTTAGCTGCCTCTCTCCCTTTAAGAGGGTGATCAAAAACTCTCCTCATTTCATCACAAAAATCATCAGAAGTTTGAAAAAACACAGAGTTACTCTCCCAAAGTGCACTGAGAAGCTTTTCCAGTGAGTAAGCTCAAAATATAAGCTATTCTGGACTTATCTGTAGAGTAGGTCGAGGGTTGCAGATCGAAGACCATAGAGCACTGCAGAAGGAAACGCCCACACGCTCCCAAATCTCCAGAGTGACGTTCAGGGGTTGGAATATGAGGCTCCCGAAGAGAAACTTGCGGTTGTGGGAATGAAGGAGGTGAAGAGACAGCAGCCTCTGGAGCAGCAGCGGGGAAGTGCTGAAGAAGCTGATGCATGTGGCCTCCCAAATCTCTCATGTTAGAAGATAGTTCTTGAAGCTTGCCCATCACTTCTTGAAGCATCTTGTCATGCTGGCCCACGAGAACTCCCTGAGAAGCCAGGGCCTGCCGTAGAGCGTCTTGGTCTGATGGGTCCATGTGGCCAGATTGTTCTGTCATGGCGTAATGGAGGGGACCCAGAGGAGACGCAAGACTTTCCAAAAAATGTATTCATTACAAAAAATAAAATGTAACGGAGGCTGGCAGGGTCTGGGACAAAACGGGAACAAAAAGGCAGGCAGAGACTGGAGCAAAGCAGCGGACTGGAAACACAGGGAAAAAACAGGTAAGTAGTTGCTCACAAAAAACAGATTTAAGCTCACAAGGCCGACTGGAAAAATCACCATCAATGACGGACAATCTGGCATCAACTGGCAGCAGAGCACAGCTGAAGTAGGATGATGATTGCCAATCACGAGCAGGTGAGCAGCTCCAGAACTCCACCCATGCACAGGAGGGGAGAGGGCGAGCAGCAGGGCATGACAATCACTGTCACTATGTTGATCGGCTGGTGGCTCATCTTCACTATTTTCAGATGCACTGGTGTCACTCAGACCCAAAATGGTCCAGATGTGCCTGTTTTGTTTTACAAAGGTATGCAGTGCCTTGGCAGACATTCTCTCATCAAGTTGATGGCTGAGTTCTGTCCAGATTTGTTCAGCAGGTTTAGCAATTTCCATTTATTAATATAGCCTCTTTTGCTGTTGAGAGGATGGCAATAACAGCATGTGTGGCCACTCCTGGATTTTTTTGGCATCTAGTAAAAAAAAAAAAATTAAATCACCTTATGTAAACTGGAGTAATGTAGTTTTTTATGCCATTTTATTGAAAGGTTCCTCTTAATATGTTTCACACAATATACAGCTGAACTCTTCCAAAACCTGTTTCAAAAAATTGTAATATTGCTCTGGTGTGCATCTGACCTGCTCCAAAACTTGTACAAGCTCTTTAAATATTCTCGTATGAATTGTCTTATGTATAAAGTGTTTACTTTTTCAGTTTATTTCTGTGGATTTTGTTATTACTATAATTGAAGCAATGTATACAGTTATACGAAATGCATTCATTGTATTTTTGGACTTTAAAATGTTTTAATGAATTCTGTACAGTATTTCACATAGAATGCCTAGCAAAAAAAAAAAAGCTAGCAACATTTTTTAAACATAAAATTGAATTACTTACGTTGATGATCTTCAGAATATGCAAAGATCCATACTGTAAGGGTACAATTAAAAGAGAAAACTACCTAAATAAGTATTTGAAGCTCAAATGCAGCTGCTTAATTTGTTCTTTGAGGGAAAATGTTCAAATTTTAGCGGGTAAACTTAATGGTTAGCGCCTCCCAGTGGTATAGAAAAAATAAAGCATGATGTGTTGCTGTCAAGCCCCGGCGATCCAAGATGGCGCCCTATTCAAATGAATGGTTGTGCTCAGTGGCGCTTTCTGACGGCATGGGGGCTGAAAGATTAGCGGAAGTCGCTTGGAACTCGCAAAGATCTATGGGAAACTAGCAAAGATCTATGGGAAACTCGCCTGTATTTGGGCATCGTCTGGTCCTCCCGGTTCTGCGCAGTGGATGATCTCCCATAATGCGTTGCGCCAAACACGCGTGTGTGGGTCTCACACCGGGTCCCACGCATGTGCACAGAGGGGCTCGGCTGCGCTCTGACCAATCAGAGCAGTTTATCAGAGCGGGAGTTAGAGCGAGAGCCAGACGAGCAGAGTTTGTGGCACTAAAGTGTGGATTTAAACAAAACCGAAGGATTTAAGAAGAAAAAAAACAAAATCCGACCTTTATGAAAGCTGTAGGTTCTCTGTCAGCTGAGGTTGAGCTGTTTTAATATGCATTGAGTCCTATGGGAAAAATTTCTGGGTAGCCCACTTTAGTGAATTTAGTGAATTTAGTCTGGTCTAGTCTGCAGTACCGCGAGAATCCCCCGAGAATCAGTGTATCATTCGTTCTTTTGATTTTCTAAATAAAACCAACATTGAAAAAACAAATAACAAGTGATGTTTTTGATTTTCAATATTTGAATTTAATGCAAAATTGAAATATTGGTTTGTTTTAGTGTTTTCTGTGGATCCAATTAAAACGAAAATGCAGTAAACCAATACTGACCGTCTAAATTGCATTTTGCGATTTTCCTTTGAAACACAAACGTCCCCCGGAAGTGATTCGAAAGTGCGCGTTTGTCACGAGACCAGGAAGTGTCGCCTCCAGGTACTTGGATCGCACCTTGTTAGCGTTGGTTGTAGGAGAAATGTCTCTTAAAACTCTCCCCAACATCAGTCAGATTACCAGCTTTTTCGTTCGCTGCTGCAGAGACCATCGCAGATGAGAATTCTCAGATTCACGAGAGAAGGGGTTCTTCGATGAAAAATATATACACAAGTGTCAAGGTAAGACATAACTTAGCAACTAGCGCTAACAGCTAAGTTAGCATTAGCTACGACACATTTAACTTAAGCACCTACATGAAACACTTACACATGTAACAAATGTACCTAATGTGGGTGCTTTATTATTATAAATGTATGTTATAGACTTTCATATTATATAAGAACATGATATGTTTGTGTATTGGTGAAAGTAATCATGCTACATTTTAGTAAATAAAAGATGATGCTAGATGTACCTTAACCATTCAATTGTGCTTTGTTTCTGCTTCATTCTCAATTATTGTCGAGGGACAGTAGTTAGAGCTAGATGCTTCAGGCTTATGAAGAGAAACGAGGAGCCCTCAGACTGCAGGTTTGAAACAGTCAGAAAGACTGCAGGTTTGAAACAGTCAGAAAGACTGCAGGTTTGAAACAGTCAGAAAGACTGCAGGTTTGAAACAGTCAGAGAGACTGCAGGTTTGAAACAGTCAGAGAGACTGCAGGTTTGAAACAGTCAAAGCCGCTGGGCTCATGTTCAGTTTGAGTTCCTGTCCTGATAGAAGACTAGCATAGCATCTTTCTGTTTGGTGGTTACTATTTCTCTTCTGCTGACTTTATAAGATAGTTAAGTTATAACAAGTAATAATTATATGTCTGTTCTAAACCCACTTTTCTGTTTTAGATCTCACTGGGTGTGCAGCAGGTAAAGGTTTCAGACTTCACACTACTCCCAGCCTTGGCCTGTACCAGTGATCTGCAAAGCTCTCCAGCTGGTCCTGGCCTGTACCAGTGATCTGCAAAGCTCTCCAGCTGGTCCTGGCCTGTACCAGTGATCTGCAAAGATGGATGTGTTTATGTCAATGCAATAAAATTAATAATAACTGATCTACAAATCTCCTTTTTGTTCCTTTACATTTTAAACTTTCAACTCGTGTTTATCATTGTAAATTTATGTTACAAAATTAGAATCATTGCATGAAAAAGCACGTACTCATCAGTGTCCATTATGTTCTGTCACATTTGAAAGTGTAAAAACTGTTCTTAAATCCAGTTGTCCCGGTCTTAATGGGCATTACACACTGGTGACGTCACAGATAGAGATGTAAACTGTACGGTCAATCTAACATGCTGGTTAGGAAGTCTAACATGTGTTCTGTGAATGTAAAAACCTCCTTGTTCCAGTCTTTTTGGGGCTCCTTTATTCACAAACCAACTGTGGCGGAGCTACAGTAGTCAGTCTGCAGAGGTTAAGTTTCCTATGACTCAATGAGGACGCTGCTGAAGATCCCAGACACAGTCGTCCAGTCAGATGTTTGCTGAGTGCAGGGTGCGCTCCTTTCCTACGTCACTGCTACTATCGGTTCATACAGTCTATGGTGGAGTCGTGATGTTACCTAATAGTATTGTACAGTCCCTGGTTTGCCCTTACATTAGCTCAGTCAGGTTCACTTCTAAACTTTGGAGTCACTGGCTTCTTTGTATGTGTGACTTGCTGTAAATATGTGATTATGTGTCTTTTTAACCAAACTTTTTTTTTTTTTTTTTGTATTGTTCTTTCATTCTTAGCTCTGGATCCTGTGCTTGCATGTAAGTCCTTAGTTAAGTCTAAATAAAATTGGACCCATGTTGCTGCTGAAAGGAAGTCTGAGCTGTAAGTTGTTCTGTAAAGGTACATTCAAATACACAACTTGTCATTTTACAGTCTTGTTTAGTTAAGAATGTCATTTCCTAATTCATAAATCTATTGATACATAATCCACTAATAGTTAGTATTTGTTTTAACGGGTTTTCCATTGCGATTCAACACAATTTAGAAAAAAAATGTACAGAATTGTGTCCAACTGTGTTTTAATTTGGGAACAAACTAATCCAAAATATTTACACTGGAACAGACACACAGAAGATTACATACATGATGAATTTAGTCTTTGGCCTTCATAATTTGCCAAAACACAACAAGCTGTGATTCCTGAGCCTCGGGAGACAGAATCCCTCTTGAATGTTGCAATAAAATTATTCCAGGAAAAAGAGATGGAGCAGCAATAGTTTTAAGGCGGCTGATATGTAAACAAAATATATATGTATGTATATATTGGGCAGGAACATGATCCATGTTTAATGAATACATTTACTCAGAATACCTTTCTGTGAGCCCTATACGATGAAATAACGCCACTTCAAAAAGTTTGCTTTCGTGATTAACCACTGTATCAAAAAGAAGGGACATGACTCAGCTGATGACTTGACATTTGGACAAACCTAGTCGGTGTAACGTGGTTGATATTTCTGCATGAGTTTGAATGTTTTAGAAGCATTCTATCGCTGTATCTGCAAAGTCTTCCAACGCACCCATCATTTAGTTCATCTCCACCGCTACTCCACTGTTTACCTGCGGGGTGCGCACTTGCGAATCACTTCCGGGGGATTCTTGTGTTTCAAATGGAAATCGCAAAAAGTAATTTAGACGATCATTATTGGTTTACTGCATTTTCGTTTTAATTGGATCCACAGAAAACCAAAAACAAACCGATATTTCAATTTTGCATTAAATTCAAATATTGAGAATCAAAAACATCCCTTGTTATTCGTTTTTTCAATGTTGGTTTTATTTAGAAAATCAAAAGAACGAATGATACACGGATTCCTGAGCACATAAGTTATTCAGCTACAAGCTAGTAATACCCTATCCAGTTATTATAATAGATCCATGGTTGTAGTGTAGTGTTAATTAAATAATGACAAATGCTTTGACTATATCAGTTCTTTATTAACAACGTAAACACATTGCATTACATAGCAATATAGGCTGGGCCGCGCCTGCAGATGACAGCACAAGCCAACATAAACGAAGCCAAAAGGATAGACACCATTCTCAGTCAGTTAGGTGCATTTTCGAAAGAGTATGATGACGTCATCGTCTAAAAATTCAATTATTAATATCTTAAAAACGATAACAGCACAAACGTAGATTTTTTACAGCGCAAACGAATGACACTATTTTCGTCCATTTTGGAGCATTTTTTAGCTAAATGAGGGGCTGGGTGACTTCAGATTGACCTATAAAAGAATCCTCAATATCTCAAAAACGATAATAGCACAAACAGAAATTTTTACAGCACATAACAGCAGAAACGATTGACATATTTTTTATAAAATTTTGAGTATGATGGGGGGCCAGGTTCACGTTAATAGAGAACCACCATAGAGCACCGCCATAGAGCGCGCACGGCCAGCGCGCACAGGAGAGCGCGCACAGCCAAAGAGCGCGCTCCCTTACCAACCTGTGAAATGGTTGGATCTGGAGCGTCAGGACTCGCAAGTCCGAAAACAACGAGTCCGAGTCAAGTCCGAGTCTTTAGGGGACGAGTCCGAGTCAAGTCCCGAGTCTTTAGGGGACGAGTCCGAGTCAAGTCCCGAGTATTTAGGGGACGAGTCCGAGTCGAGTCGCAAGTCTCTAAAAATAGCGACTTCGCGAGTCCCCATCTCACTGTATTGTCCGATTAACATTTAATGGTGTTGATTGACAGATATGTAGTTGTTTATTGAGCGTGGCTAGCTCGGCTAGCTCCACTAGATTCTCTCGTGGTACTTGCGGAGTAATGGCAGTATTTTACACACCTGAATTACAAACAGAGATTGCATTGTCAAAGGGCTGCGGTCATTATTGATTTGAGAGTTCTGTTATCAAGAAAAAATGATTGGTAGAATTACATTCAAGTCAATGGAGTGTTCTACTGCTGCTGTGAGGAGCTGTATAATAAATTATAATTAAATACTCGAATATATTCTAATGTTTTAATGAATAAATTTGGATGCAAAACTAGCAGTATTCTTTTACCTATATATTGTGTTAGCAGTGTGTTGCTTTAGGACCATTTCATCAGTGATTGTTGTACAGCTTACGAGAAGTTGTGCTAATGCTAATGTTAGCATACATGTCAGATCGCAAATTGAACTAGATGGCTCTGTGTTATGAGAGCGTAGGAGAAATGAGAAGCCATTGAGCGAGTTGGGGGGCGGTGCTAAACATTCAAACCTTGCAGAAACGGGTATAGCGCCTTTAATATTGTAAAAAAAAAACTGTCTGGATCAGTGTTTTTTTCCATATCATCTGTTGAATACTGTGCGTTCAAATGGTTGTAATTGAAATTCCAGGTTGAGGCTTGCATGATTATCCTCGTTTGTTATGCTGATCAGGCTCTCAGTTGAGGGCATTTTTTGTTCTTGAAGTGTCATGTAGGATAGAGTTCAGGACCTTACAGAACTTGGAGATCACCTGAAGCTATCCAAATCCTCCAGCTTTCGTACCACCAAGATTTTAGCTTCTTCTGGGTGTCCATTTAGATTTATGTAGAATTGTCCACGTGTTTTGGATTTTTTTCGTTTTTCTGAGGAAACG
The DNA here is from genome assembly GCA_964034765.1 of Knipowitschia caucasica. Lineage (NCBI taxonomy): Eukaryota > Metazoa > Chordata > Actinopteri > Gobiiformes > Gobiidae > Knipowitschia > Knipowitschia caucasica. The sequence goes on from OZ035836.1 coordinate 31,574,513, forward strand.
TGCCTGTTCTGCGATGTCTGTGTTGGTTTTTGTGAGATGCTCATTTATGAATACATCCGTCCCTTTAAGTTTTCTTCCCTGTCTCAAAAGGGCAATTTTATGCTTTCTGTTTGTAAACCGCATTATTACAATTCTCTTCTCGCCGTTGTTTTTATTTGGAAATGTGTGACCGTACTCAACCCCATCCAACTCCAGATCAATCCCTTTACTGTAGAAAACCAGCCACTTGATGCTCGATGGAGCACGCCTCCATGTCATGTCTCGGATTCCCCTCGTTAGTTGCCGTCACCGCACGGGCGTACGACCTGGGTTTGATCCGAAGCCCCGTGACGATCACATCGTTCATACGGCTGTTGTGTTCCAGGTCAGCAACGCGGCTCCCCAGAAGGGCAATTTTCTTTTGTCTTTCTCTGTGTTCCCAAAGCTTAACGCTTTAACTTCCTCAACCAGTGCAAGTATCTCATGTTGTTGATTCTTCACTGCTGCCAAATCTTCAGAAAGCGACTCCAGCATTTTTTAATGTCAACTTCCTCCGCTGAAACTTGGAGGCATTTTGTACATTGTTTGTTGCAAGTTGAGAGTCAGGCTGTCAGCTGCCCAGCAGCGTTTGCACAGCAGCGACCGGCTTCTGCCTCTTTCTTCTATATCCGATCCTCTGCTATTTTTATGTGCAGACCAGTTTAGAGTTGTAATATCAGTTGACTCAATTATGTATCAAATCCAACAATCAATATGCGTACATACAATATTTAAGACGAAAATGTCGGAATGTACTCAGAGTGCCGGCAGCATACGCTCCAAGCGGAAGAGGAACACTGAATAATATCTTCATAATAAAGTGCAGTTGCAAACAGAAAATACAAGATTGCAATTTTGAAGGACGCAAAAAAGCTTAAAGGAACAAATATTTACATCAGTGAGCACCTCACCAAGTGCAATGCAGACCTCGCAAAGAACGCCAGGCACTGTACCTGAGAAAAAACAAAGAAGATACAACATACTGTATCCAACTGTAAAGCGTTTATAAAACTAAATGGAAACCCAGAAGATGCGAAGGTATTGGTGGTGAGGAGTATTGAAGAACTAAGAGTAAACCAGGTTGTCATGCTACTGGAATACAAGGTAAGCTGACTGACATCTGCAGTAGAAGATACATCCACTCTGGAGTTGCAAGCATTTCAATATACTGACTATGTAGGTCCTGATATGATATTGATCCAGACAACAACTTTTTTACTAACGCAAATAATAATTATCGCTATTATACAGATGAAATGCATAACCAACTCTAGACTGTAGAAGTCTCTATGCACACTTTGAAAATATTAAGAACTATTTGCATGGTTTGGTGCAACCGTTCAGTATAATTGCTCTATCTGGAACATGGATACAAACGGGGGAAGAGAAAGCTTTGAGTTGGACGGATATGACTTTATACACATGGACTGAAAACATGGAGCAGGAGGAGGTGTTGCATTATTTGTGGACAATAACCTGAGATACAGTGTTGTGGACAATATGAGTCTCACTGTTGAAAATATATTTGAATGTTTAACAACTGAGTTGCACAGAGATCACAAGAAGAGTGTAATTCTAAGTTGCATTTATCAGAAACCAGGCTCAAGTATTGAAACATTTACTGAATAATGTATATGGAGGAATTGTACAGTATACCCATAAAGTATATCCACAAAAGCACAAAACAACAACATTTCATACAGCTGGAATTTGTATCCTAAGATCACTAGACCTACAAGGATAACGACACATTGTGCCACTCTAATCGACAACATTCTTACAAATGAAATCTTTAATAATGCTGTAATAAGTGACATCAGTGACCATTTACCAGTATTTACAGTGTTTGACGATGATTGCAAGCCTCATCAGGAGCCGGTAACCAAATACAAACCATTAAGATCAGAAGAATCCCTGAATGCCTTTGAGAATGATCTATTTGCACACAATCGGAATGATGTATATGCTAAAAGAAATGTGCATGATGATTTAAAAAACGGTATGACAAAAACTGTGCGTTGAAGAAAATATGTACCAATTCAAAGAAAAAAGGCCACCCCTGGATTACTAGGGGATTGCAAAATGCAATTAAAAAGAAAAACTTCCTTAAACTAAAAACTAAAGAAGCAGAAAGTAAGTATAAGAGATATAAAACCAAATTGACTAAAATCTTGAGAAAAGCTAAGAGGGAATACTACAATGAATTAAATGAAAATAATACATCTGATGTAAGGGAAATTTGGAAAATTTGGAATAACGTCATTAAGAAATCTTCTGGCCAGTTAAGCTATCCTAAGTATTTTGATATGGGAGGGAAAGATAATTATAATTTTGCAGAGGTGGCAAATACCTTTTAATGCTTTTTTTTCAACATCGAGAGAGATCTGGCAGAGAATATTTCTGACCACGGAAATGATCAATACGGTTATGCAGCCAGCGGAAATTCAATTTGGTAGACGTCAGCCAAAGGTAACCCCTCCAGGCCGGTTCTCATCCCCAGCCTATCGCGCTGCAAAACGCCCCTTCCAATCACCGCACCGGCCAGGCAAGCCGCTTAAAAGCGGAGAAACTCCCACTCTCTGCCTTCTCGAAGCCTCGCAAGCCCTCGAAGCCTTGCAGAGAATCGTCTGGAGGAATCGTTTCGTCTACTCACGCTACTCGGCGCGACCCTGGCGTCCTCCGTCTGGCTGCTTGTGCGTCCCTGCACTGGCCTGCTCCTCCTCCGCGTCCCTGCACTGGTCTGCTCCTCTTCCGCGTCCCTGCACTGCCGTGGTTCGCATATCCCCACTGCTCTCCTCCTCTGCGGGCTCTTTCTGCGGGCTGCTCCGCGGGGCCCTCCGCGGGTTCTGTGCGGCTCGTTCCTCGTGGTCTGCTGCCGCGCGCAGAAGGTCTGGCGGTGCCGTGCGTGTCCCTGCCTCGATTGGCGGTGCCGCGTTGTCCCGTTGCTTTTCCCAAGTCTCCTGGCATGTGAGTGCAGTGAGTGTGCTGACCGCGGACAGATTAATCCCGGAGTTCTGGGCTGCAGGCGATTGGTTTTTGCCCCGCGCACTTGACTGCAGGCGCCAGTTTTTTCGCCCCGTGCTTGGTCTGCAGGCTCCGTTTTCACATGCGTCTGAGCTAACCGAGGGGCAATGCGTATTAAATGGCATCAATCTCTATCGTCTGAGGGATATAAGAGGAGCTATGTGCATTAATTCAGATTCATGTTCTGCCACTTGCAGTAAAACCATGCATTTAAATAGCTAGGTCGCTGGTATTAAATTAGGTAACTAACTGCAGTGTTGCATTTTGAAAGTGCAGCAGGAAGAAAAAGGGCCCAACGTGAATCTGCAATGGGTGTGAAGTGGTGTTGGGGCTATGAACGCATGGATCAGTGATCGTTCATGCGTATCTGCCATAACCAAAGCAGCAGATGGCTCCAGGGGACGTCTGTTATTCGCATGGGAATGTTTCGGATTCGGGCTGATTTATTTCCTCAGGCTGTTAAACAACCGTGGGCACGGTTCTCTGACCGCCGCTGCTGCCGGTCCCCGCTGCCGTTCCTACTGATGCCGATCCCGCCGCCGCTGTTCCTGCTGCCGCTCCTGCTGCCGCTCCTGCTGCCGCTCCTGCTGCCGCTCCTGCTGCTGCCCGTTCCTGCTGCCGCTCCTGCTGCTGTCTGTCCCTGCTGCCTGCTCCTGCTGCTCCTACTACTACATGTGCCGCTGCCGTTCCGCAGGCTCCCAGGCTGCACCTGTCTCTGTGGCTCGGCTCTTTCAGACACGTATGTAACCTGGCTCATGGAGACAAGCGGCGCACACTGGCGTGACACGTCTGTCTGTTCGTATGAATCGCTTTGTGGTGCTGCTGCTCCCGCTGATGCTGCTTCTGCTGCTTCATACTGCTACCGCTACTGCTGCTACTGCTGCCGCTGTTGCTTCATACTGCTACTACTGCCGTGCTGCTGCTGCTTCATGTACTTCGTCATCTCTCTTCACTTCGCTTCTCTTACTGAAACACTAAACAGCTACAACATATTCTACTGCCGTGGCTTTGATACAGGGTTTTTGCCGCTATTATCTACGGATGCTGCAGCTGCTGCTGCCGCGGCTGATACAGGTCGTTGCCGTTATTATCTGAGGTTACTGCTGCTGCCGCTGCTGCTACTGCTACTGCTACTGCTGCAACCCACTCTCTCAGAAGCTTATCCTGCTTCTAATGGATGCAGCCCGGCAGAGTATGCCGAGCTGCACTGGACTCGCACCTGTGCTCCCAGGGTCGCTTCGGCGGTCATGCTTCATCTCTCTACTTAATCTTCCGATTCTATCAGATGCAGCTGGCCAAGTAGCTGCGCTGAGCCGTCAATCGGACTCCTAATCAAAGGCATCCATACCTGTATTCTTCACTCTTCTGATCGCAGGCTCCCCATCATGCTGCCCATCCTGCAGCGGCACTGAACTCCGGCTCATCTTCCAGGTACATGTCTGCCCTCCTCGCAGCATCTTCCTGCTCGCCTTCCATGGCTTCTCTGCATAAACGTTTCACTACTGCTCACTCAACCTTCAGGCGGTCCGAGACACGGCTTTTCCCGATCATCCTACTATCCTGATTATCTACTCTCCAACCCAAAATTCTAAGCGTAATGCCGGGCCGTGGCCGCTACTTTCCACCGGAGCATCTCCTCTGCCCTACACGAGATATTCCCAGTGGTCGTGGCCTGCGCGCGGCGGAATCACACGTGGCAGAGAAAGAGGATCTCCGTCATGTGTGATAATCTCGACTTCCAGGAGTTCCGACGCCTCTGCCCTTCTGCCAACCCATCACCATACCAGATCCCCTGCACGGAATCCCTCGCCCTGGTCTAGTCCCTCCGTCTCTTCACCTCCTCATCTCCTCCGCTGCATCCTACATGAAGATGGGTCTCTCACCTTCCACACTGAAATCATACGGTTTCGCGTGGAAAGTCTACTCCAGCTTCCGTCACGTCCACTGAATTCCACTCATTCCGCCCTCTGCTGTCACGATCCATGATGCATTACACTCGCCTCCGCTCTCGGAAAGGAGATCGCAACGGACCGTTATTTCTTACCCCTGATAACCTCCCTATGTCCCCCAACTGGTTCAGAGCCCAACTCAAGTCCGTACTGCTGCTTTGTAATCTGTCTCCCCATCTCTACACAGCCCACTCCTTCCGGATAGGCGCCGCCACGCGCGCCGCGTCACTGGGGCTCCCCCATTCCGCCCTCCAGCAGCTGGGCCGCTGGTCATCATCAGGCCCTCTCCTCATACATCAGGCCTGACACCTCGACCATCCTGGCAGCCCAGCGGCTTTGGCATCTCCATAAAACACTCGCTAAACTCCTGGTGGCGGCTGCAGCTGAGTATCCGCAAGTTTGGTCACAGCAAATAGCGGTCACAGTATATAGCGATAGCGGTCACAGTATATAGCGATAGCGGTCACAGTATATAGCGATAGCGGTCACAGTATATAGCGATAGCGGTCACAGTATTTAGCGATAGCGGTCACAGTATATAGCGATAGCGGTCACAGCATAGCGATAGCGGTCACAATATATAGCGATAGCGGTCACAGTATATAGCGATAGCGGTCACAGTATATAGCGATAGCGGTCACAGTATATAGCGATAGCGGTCACAGTATATAGCAAAAAATGGTTAGCATCATATTGCATGATGGTCGTCAGCATATAGCGATAGCGGTCACAGTATATAGCGATAGCGGTCACAGTATATAGCGATAGCGGTCACAGTATATAGCGATAGCGGTCACAGTATAGAGTAGCCTCGACGTTCTGTCCCCTCCAAACCAGGCTGCAAAACTCCATCAACTCACAACCTTTTTGGGGATTGGCACGCTCCTTCGCATGGAGGCCCTCCGCTCTGAAGGCCGCACCGGGGCCTAGGGCGCCAAACCTCCTCCCAATAAAATACTCAAAAGCTCTTGTTTCACGTCTCTCCAAATTGAAATGCAGCCAGCGGAAATTCAATTTGGTAGACGTCAGCCAAAGGTAACCCCTCCAGGCCGGTTCTCATCCCCAGCCTATCGCGCTGCAAAACGCCCCTTCCAATCACCGCACCGGCCAGGCAAGCCGCTTAAAAGCGGAGAAACTCCCACTCTCTGCCTTCTCGAAGCCTGCAACCACCGCCTCCCCTCCTCCTCCTCTTCACCCTGCCTTCAATCCGCCTTCAATCTGCTTCCCGCTGCCAAATGCCGCCACCAGTGCCTAGGTCCCGGGGGATTGGCACGCTCCTTTGCATGGAGGCCCTCCACTCTGAAGGCCGCACCGGGGCCTAGGGCGCCAAACCTCCTCCCAATAAAATACTCAAAAGCTCTTGTTTCACGTCTCTCCAAATTGAAATAGACTTATTGAAAGAAATGTAAGTACAATGTTCCTTTCCCCAATTGAGGAAAGGGAGATCCTTCATATTGTTTAAATTGTTGGTCAAACGATTGTAACAATATTGACATGAAGGTGGTAAGAAATGTTATTGACGCCATCTTGGGGAGCTGATTACTTATATTTGCAATTCATTGTTTCATTTAGGCACAGTTCCCAATCAAATTAAAATAGCAAAGGTCATTCCAATCTATAAATCTGGACACAAACATCAATTTACTAACTGTAGACCAGTGTCTCCCAAAGTGGGGTCCGCGGCCCCCTGGTGGGCCGCGAGGGTACTGCAGGGGGGCCGCGGGAGGTCATAAAAAAAATAAAAAAATAATATAATTATTTAATGTTAAATTTATAATGTTTTGTTTGTAATATTAAAATATTTGTGTTCATTATTTGACTTGAATAATCCACTGTAATCATTTTTGTATTACAATGTTTGTAGCAGAGGCTATTTCCCCAAAATAAAATAACCAGAAGAGCCTATTCTTAATGTTGTCTTCTTGGTTATTATTTTGGGGGGCCACGCAGACCCGTCAGATTTTTAAGGGGGCCTCGGTGTTACTGAGTTTGGGAATGGCTGCTGTAGACCAATGTCTCTGCTTCCACAGTTCTCAAAAATTCTAGAAAACCTTTTTATCACTCGTCTTAACAAGTTTTTGGAGAAATGTAATATACTCAATGATTGCCAGTGCGGATTTAGAGCAAATAGAGCAACATCACTTGCACTGCTAGACTCTGTAGAAGACATATCAAGTTCAGTTGATAACAAAAAACATACTCTTGGAATATTTATTGCTCTGCAGAGGGCGCTTGACACCATCAATCATGACATTTTACTACAAAAATTAGAGCGGTATGAGAATAGAGGAAAAGAACTAGACTGGATACAAAGTTATTTAACTCAAAAGAAGCAGTTTGTGAAGCTGGGAGATTTTATTTCTGAATGCCTTGACATATCTTGCGGGGTCCCACAGTGGGCAGTATTAGGCCCAAAATTGTTTCTTATTTATATTAGTGATTTATGCAAAGTGTCTGATGTATTGAAATTGGTGTTGTTTGCCGATGACACCAATATTTTTTGTTCAGGGTGTGACCTTCAGTTGCTAGTGCAGGAGAAAAAATAGAGAGCTAGAGAAGATTAAATTATGGTTTGATACAAATCAATTATGACTAAATTTAAAGAAAACAAAGATAATGATGTTTGGGAATGGTAGAAGTAATGTGCACATAGAAGTTAAGCTGGATGGAGTGAGTATTGAAAGGGTTAATGAAAATTCTTTGGAGTCATAATTGATAATAAGATGAACTGTAAAGCACACATTAGTCATGTCAGGAGTAAGGTTTCAAAGAGCATAGCAATAATGAGTAGAGCAAGGCAAGTTTTAAACCAGAAGTCTTTACGTATGCTCTACTGTTCATTAGTCTTGCCATACCTAACTTATTGTGTTGAAGTTTGGGGCAACAATTACACATCAACAGTTCAGCCACTTGTTATTTTGCTGAAGAGAGCTTTAAGAGTCATCCATGGAGCAGGCTTTAGGGAACATACATATTTATTTTTCAATGAGTCCAAATTACTAACATTTTCAGATCTGGGGGATTTACAAACAGTACAGGTTCTGGATAGGGCAAAGAGTAAGGATCTACCTCAAAATGTACAGATTTGTTTTTCTTTTTTTACTGAGAGAGAAGGAGGGTATGTGGTAAGCAACCTTTCATATTACCAAGGGTAGCAATGGAAGGTTTCTCACCCATCATCTGTACTTCCTAGCAGGTTTTCCCGACGTTTCGTCCTCAAACCAAATAACTTTTTCAAGGGAATGAAATCTCAGATTGCACGTTGGAGATGTATAACCTATGGGTTGGTTAGCCACACCCTAATCCTGATGCTAACTCATTAGCAATCTAAGGTCTGTCTGATGTGGAAGGGAGCAGGTCTAGCGACCCTGCTAGGGCTAACGATCCTAACTCATTAGCAAGTCACAGACCTATTGTCTGCTGAGATCCACTCCTAACTCATTAGCATGTCACTGACCTTATCTATAGTTAAGTCGTTGTTTTTAGGAACTTGTTATAGATGCGAGGCAAAACAAATCTTCCTCTGTTAAGACAAGGTTTGTGTTTCCTCACAAAAATGGCTTCTTTCACCCCTCTCTCAAACCAATTTTTGTCTTGAGACAGAATTTTTACCTCCGTGTCGTTCACGGTGTGGTTGGTGGCCTAGTGGAGATGAACAGCCGATTGTGGCCCACTAGAGTTTTATCTACGATGTTGGTAAATTCGTTTCTGTAGAGTTTTAGTTTCTCCAATAAAGTGGTCAGTGCACTCCTCTTCACTACATTTAATTGAATACACCACATTGCTCTGAACGGAAACTACAAAGAATCTTTAGGCAACACAAAATCCCTGTGTATTTCAAACCTTTCAACACATTAAGACAGAAATTGGTGCATCCCAAAGACAAAAAACCCAGACACAAAGAGAGCAATGTGGTGAATTCAATTAAATGTAGTGAAGAGGATGTGCACTGACCACTATATTGGAGAAACCAAACAAACTCTACAGAAACGACTTTACCAACATCGTAGAGAAAACTCTAGTGGGCCACAATTGGCTGTACATGAAGGAAAATTACTTGTTTTGTTTATGATGCAAACATATTGTAAATATGTAAACATTTTGACATAAAGGTTTAGACCCCCCCACAACGCCACTGCCGCGCATTTAACTGGTCCCCCCCCCCCCCCCTGGAAGTTTTATGAAAGCAGCAGATTTGGAAGGCACTTCCCGTTTTTTTTTTTGCCTTTCCCAGTGGGAAAAAACCATTGTGAAATCGGTTCTGTTTTTGGTAGTCCCACAAGGGGCCTCCCTCCTCCCGTTATTGGGTGTAAAAAATAGAGTATATAAATGTTAAAATATAGATATATATCTTTATATCTTAAATATACATATATTATGTTGAATTATTGAATATATAATCTATCCATCCCGAGTGTGAAAAAAAAAAAAAATTTATTATATTTAGTTACATAGTAAAATCTCACGAAAAAAAAGTAAAAATGAGACCTGTAACCTTTTGAACTAAAGTTTGTTTCAAAAAAGCTTTTTGGAAACCTGGCAACAACACTGCCTTTATAGAACTGTTTGGGCTTTAAATGTGTTTACCTTTTAAAACATTTCCAATTTGGAGAGACCCCAGAAACCCAAAGAAGCCCTTGGAGTTAATTTTTTTATTTGGAGAGGTTTTTTTTTTGGCCCGCCCCCTAAAGCCCGTGGCGGCCCCCCTTCAAGAATCCGGAAAAAAGGCCTCCCAATGCAAGGAAGCCGAGCCAATCCCGCCCGGGGACCTCAGGCTCTGTTGGCCGCCAATTTTTTTTTGCCAACGGGAAGCAGATGAAGGCAAGGAAGAGGAGGAGGGAGGGAGCGGTGGGTTTTTGGCAGGCCTTTTCGAGAAGGCCCCGAGAAAAGGAGTTTTCCGCCGCTTGTTTTTAACAAGCGTTTGTGCCCTGGCTTGGACTGTGTGGATTGGGAAGGGGGCGTTTTTGCCCGTGCGTTAGGCTGGGGATTGAGAAAACCGGCCCCCCTGGGGAGGGGTTAATCCTTTTGGCGTACGTCCCTAACAAATTTGAAAAACCTTCGCTGGCCTGGCATTTTTCATTTGGAGAAGACGAGAAACAAAAACTTTGAGTAATTTTTTTATTGGGAAAGGTAGGTTTGGGGGGCCCCTAGGGCCCCCGGTGCGGCCCTTCGAATCGGAAGGGCCCCTCCAATGCCGAAGAAAGCCGTGGGGGGGCCCCTATGCCCCCCAAAAAAAAAAAAGGTTTTGTGGAAGTTTTTTTTGATGAGTTTTTGCCACCCCCTGGTTATTGGGAGGGACAGGGAACGCCGAGAACCCTACTCCTAACTGTGGAAACCCGCTATTCCGCTAATAAATAACTTAGTGAACCGCTTAAATCGCTATAGACTGTTGGGACCGCTAATCGCTATATTAAAACGGTGACCGGCTATCGCTATAAATACTGTTTTTGACCGCCTATCTGCTAAGATAAACTGGGGGTGAAACCACGCTATCGCTATATGCTGACCGAGTCGGGACAATCCGCGGGCGCTAACCCATTTTTTTTTTTGCTATATACCTGTTGAACCGCCGTTAACCCAAGTATTTTTTTTTTTTTGCTATATTACTGTTGGACCGCTATTCGCTATATGCCTGTGACCGCTATCGCTAATAATACTTGTTGAAACCGCTAATCGCTTTAATATAACCTTTTTGGACCGCTAAATCCCCGCTAAAAAATACCCTGTGAACCCGCTATTCACCTAGTATTGCCCTGTTGACCGCTAAATCCCTAAAAACTGGTGACCAAACTTGCCGGATTCCTTCAGCTGCCCTTTTGCCCCCCGCACCAGAAGTTTAGCGAGCAATTTTTAAGAAAAGATGCCCAAAGCCCGCCTTGGGGCTGCCCCCCCAGGAATGGAAGAAGTTTGTCCCCGGCCTGAAAAGGTAGAGGAGAGGGGGCCGATGAATGGAACCCCCACCGCCCCGCCTGCTTTGGGAGGGGCGGAATAGGGAGCCCCAAGGGACCCGCCGGCGCGCCGTGGCGGGCCGCCCTAAAATCCGAGAAGGATGGGGCTGTTGGTAAGAGATGGGGCACAAAGGGTTTTTTTTACCAAAGCCAGCCAAGTAAAAGGACCCCCTAAGTTTTGGGCTCTGGAAAAGAAACCAGTTTTTTGGAGGACATAGGGAAGGTTTTTTTAATCGGGGTAAGAAAATAAGGGCCGTTTTGAAGATCTCCTTTTACCCGCCAAAGCGGAGGCCGAGTGTAAACTGCAAACATCATTGGAAATCTATAGGAACAAGGGAGAGAAAGTGGTTCAGACCCGGGGCCGATGACTATAATTTGCAAGCGCCCTTTTTTGCGATTAGGAAATTGCCTGAGGTTGGGAGTTGAAGTAAGTCGGGAAATATGAACCAAGGGTCGGAGAAAGCAAAGTCCCTCGATGCCCAATTTTTTAAAGTTGGCCCGTGAGAGTTTTGTTGAATTCCCCCGCTTATGCCGTAAGAACCCAGTTTTCCAATGTAGGACTTGCATGCGGAGGAAGAGAAGGTTGAAAAGAGACGGAGGGAACAGAACCCAGGGGCGAGGGAATTTCCCTGCAAGGGGAAATTTCCCTGGGCCCCATGGCGAAATGGAAATTGGGCACCAGAAGAAGGGCAAAGAGGCGTCAGAATTTCCCCTGAAATTTAAAGCGAGAGAGAGATTCCAGCAAGATACCAGTTTAGTGGGACCAGGGAACGTGGGGGGGGAAACGAAAGCCCCCCCAGTGATGATAATTTGTTTTTTCGGACTGAGAATCCATTGTGGATAATTGCGTCTTAAGAAAAAGGGTGTGGGATTTTGGGGAGAAGAATGAACGAACCCTCTTTGTTTTTTAAATATATTTTTAATGACGTGCGAGGTTGGTCCGCAACGCAACGGGAAAATTCCCTTTCCTATGCCCCCGTAAACAAATTGGTTTTTCCCCGCAGGCAAACGCAGGCCCTTTACGGTCCATAGGGATTATATCTGTTTCCGTGAGCGCGGAGGAAAGAAATAATGCTTCGAGGGAAACGTCCGGGCCCGGGGGCCCGGCGAACCACTGGGTCCCTGGAAAAAACCCCAAAAACCACACCGGACGGGCCTGTGCGTCCGCCCCGGAAGAACCCCGCGGGGCCCCAAATCTGAAGAACAGGATGAAAATTGTCACTGGTTAAAAACAAAAGAGATTAAACACCCGGTCCCGGCGGGCCCTCAGGCAAACGGAAAAAACCCGGAAAACCGCCAGGTCCCCCCCGAGCGGGCCGCCCCACCCGCCGTCCGGAACCAGCCCAATCGTTTTTTTTGAGGGAGGAACCGGACCCCGGCCGAAGGAAGGTGTCCCCCCTGGGAATAAAAAGAAAACGACCTTGGGGAATTGATACGGACGGCAAAATAATGAAAAGATGCCCAGGAGAAGCGCAAAGGACCCCTCCCCGAAGGGGAACCGGGAAGGCCCCCAAACAGGCAGAAACCGGGAAAAGAAACGCGGAATGGCCCCCGTTTTTGCCGAGCCTTTTGTCCTCCCCAGCGGGAAGGTAGGCCTCCCCCCCAATTTTACAATTTTACAAAGACAGTTTCTGTAGTTCATTCAACGACGCCGGAATCTCCACTCTCACTGTAAAATGTAAACTCAAGTGTTTTTGATTGGCCACACTAGTAAGCCATTGTTCCACCCAGCAGCAGCAGTCCCCTAGAGCTCCAGCACGTTCTAGGCCCAAGCGCCTCCAATCGGACCCACGCGCCTTCGTGGCCCCGCACTGAGGGGAGTCCGATGGGTGTGGGCCTGTACCCGCGGCGCTTGAATAGCCCGTGATGCAGCAGTGAGGGTGTCGTGTTTCTCGGGGTACCAGAAGGGGAGACTCGCTCAGAACTTAATTAAATAAATAAATTTGGTATTAATTAAAATAATAAGCCCATTAGAGTTAGTGCTATACCCACATGTAGCTCTCCAAGGAGCCCGCACACGAGTCACCAGGAGCCACAGAGGCCCAAGATGCGCGCACACACGAGCCCTAGACCAAGATGTTAAATTGATAAGTGACTATAAGAATTCGATTTATTTTAAATGCTTACCGGTACTACAAGTGGACTGTGTATGCGGTAAAGGGTGCCTGCCCGCGGCTCTAAGAAAAACTAAATTTTAATAAATACTCTAGAACATAAAAAGTTAGAAAACCGGCTCTAACACTCACCAAACAGAGCAGAGCGCTGCACCTGCGGAGGGGTTGCGCAATAGCCGCACTCTGTCCCTACTCCACGGCTGTGCCGGGATCACAGACAATCTAAAATAAATCTAAGTTGAATATCGTGCCAAAACAAAGCCACAAGGCCGGCCGCCAGCACTCACCGAGACGCAGATTGAAATAAGCGTGCCCGCTGGGTCACAAAGTTGCAGATGTCAATTTAGATATTTCTGTCATGTAGTCATGTAAGACATTTGTTGTTTACCTCCAGTTCATAAAAGTCACACAAACCACAACTATATACGGTTAGAAAAAGAGGTCTGTGCCACTCTCCACAAGCACGTCTGTCCTTGTCCATGTCTGTTTAAAAAAACAAGCGATTGAGGCCAATGAGGCTCTGCCACACAAAATAAAGTCATATAAAGGATCTTGCCCAGACAACCCTCGACACCGAAGCTGAATAACCCACTCCAGATCGGTTTGTAATGAGAGAACAACAATCTCCATTTAAGGCCAACCAGATATATTTAATTTTGAGCCAGTTCCCTTCACTCTCACACAAAACTCTTTTCAGAATCTGACATTTGCCTTCGTGAAGCCTCTTCTGCAGACAGAGATAAACAAAGTGCATAATGGAGCTGTGTACTGTCTGCCTTTGTGGCCAGGGACCACAGTTTGGGGATAAGCCGCACTCGCTGTGCGTTAGAAGAGTCTTTCCTCTCGTGGATCGCTGATGCTTTTGAATTAAACTGGGTCAGAATTTGCAAGAGAGAAAGCAGGCACGGCTCCAAGTGCTGCTGTTAGTGATGTGGGAGCAGCATAAAGTCCTAAAGCAGTTCACTGGAATCCTGCTCAGAATAACTCTGTCCTGGTTTTAACACAGTTAATACCAAGACTCCCAGTGCCATCATTTTGAATTCTCCCATTCAAACCAAAGACATTCTGAGAAACTCCCCCATAAAGTTTAAATTTCTAAAGTATTTATTTTTACCTTTACTCACTTATAATAAGAGGTAAAACTGGTGAATATGACTTGAAATACAAAAAGGGCTAAATGCTAACTGTAATGTAACTATGGTATCTCTCTCATCTCTGGTGGGAAACCAACCTGAAACAACTCAGAATCAGAACCAGTCCAGGACCAGCACATGGAAAAGTGCTTTAAGTGTGTGTGTCACCAAGCAACCAAAATTGACATATTTGACTTTTACATTCAAATGAATGGATAATCTTAGTGAAGATAAATAAACATATTGCTTTCTTCAAAGAGTGAACATTAAAGGGTTAAGGTAAGGTATACTTTATTGTCCCTGAAGGGAAATGTGCCCTCTGCATTTGACCTATCCTGGATTGGACCCTCTGGCTGGAGCAGTGATTGGATCAGTGCTGGATTAATGGTCCTAATGTACAATGCTCCTAAGTCCATCCATCCATCGACTTCCCCTTAATCCATTTCTGGGTCGGGGGTAGAGGTCAGAGCTTCACCCAATTCACAGAGCACCAGCCCCACACTGATCCTCCTTCAGGTGGTGAGTCCACAGGAGGATGGCTGCTCTGTTGGTGAGAACATAGCCTTCCCACATCAGTGGGTCGGTGGAGAAGGTCAAAGGCCAATGCTCTACCAGAGCAACTGTCGCTCATATGCTCATATGTGTTTGCTGTTATTGCATTTCCTGTGTTCACACTGTTTGAATGTCTGATTTGTTGGTGAGGCTTTGACAAGTTTGTATAGTTCTCATAGACACCTGCTGTTGTCCTTACGGGCTATACACAAATATAAGGAATTTCAAATAACATATAAGTGAAGGGTAACCTTTCCACGAGTAATTCCATACTCTGCCACCAGAGGGAGGCTGCAAACCCAGGCATGTGTACTTTTTTTCAAAGGCAGAAAACTAGCTACATGTTTGTGCCAGAAGTTCCTGATATTAGCGTGAACGGAGCTGAACACAAGTCCAGTTCTGTGACTGATGAGGAGCATGTCTCCTTTAAAGTGCAAATGTGAACTCTTGTATTGTGTTGGCTGCGATGCACAGCTCATTCATCTTTGTAATCTGTGGGAGAAAAAGCTGCAGTTATTGATAGGTGTAAGCCTGTTAGTGTGAGGGGGCGCCGCCCCTGGTGGGCAGGGTGGATATTAAATCCATCAGGTTCAATAGACGGATTCATCTATTCATCAGACGTCTGGGGATTTCTACAATATCGCTTGGATTTTCTTATTTGTGTCTGTAAGAAAAGCGACTCTTTTTGAAATGTTGTTTAATAGAATTTGAGACCTGCTTTCAGTGGAGGGTGGTGACAAAACATTTTGTTCCCCTCATACTTTCTTCACTAATGTTTATAAATGTCCCTAAATGTCCTGGATCATCACTGCCCCCCTTCATCCAGGACTGATGGGCTCGACACACGGGAGGCGACATCGCATCGCCTCCATTCATTTTCAATGGGACGTGCGCGACATAGCGTCAATCGCTAGCGAGCCTCCTGCTCAGCGACGGGCGAAAAACGTGCGTGTGAAATCCTCCCGCTCGTGCATGTATCGTGCACGCGCAGGTCAGCGACGCGATCCCAGAAAGTTGAAATTGGCTCAACTTTTCGACGCTGTTGTCAAGCCGCATCGCGCCCCGTCTGTCATGTTATCTGAGCGACAGCGTTGAGTTTCGCTGATCGCTCTCATTTGTCGCCTCCCGTGTGTCGAGCCCTTTAGGCTGTAGATCCAGGACTCAGGCTGTAGACCAGGCTGGTCCAAACTCTGTGCCTTTTTATGTGGCCCTTCTTCTGCTAACACAAAGTCGTTGTTGAGGCAGTTAAATCCAACCAACTTCAGCTCCACCAATGCAGTCATGCTATACATTATTGTAAATCTCAGACCCTTTGGAATCCAGTCTTTATAGTCTTTATTGTCACCCCATTCCAAATAAAATGCATGGTGGTGTAAATCAATTTGGATGTTTTATCACCCATTTCAAATTCCAGAATTCAGTCAATCCAGTTTTTTAAATCCAGATTGTTGGCCCCAGGTTAAGTCTGATTAAATAAATTGGCCCTCTTACTGAACATTTTGGATACCCCTGGTGTGTGTGTGTGTGTGTGTGTGTGTGTGTGTGTGTGTGTGTGTGTAAAAAAGTCTGTTGAAAAGTCTTTACTGTTCGTCTCCATTACACATCATGAGCAACAAAAAACTTTGTAAACAAATAATCAAAGTGAAGAAACGGAGATCTAGATCCTATCCTCAATGGTAGTGATTTTAACCGGAGGAGAAGGAGGGACGTGTGAGGGCAGCAGTGTGCCTGCAGGGGGTCGGTCTGACAGACGAGGTGCGATGTGTGGGCAGGTGCGGAGTTGGGACAAGCTCAACACAATACAGCTGACAGGGGGGGAAAGGGGAGAGCGCTGGAAAACACAAGAGTCATGGCAGGAGCAGGTGTGCCAGGATGAATGCATGGGTGAAAGGAAGTTCAAAGCAAAGAAAACACTACAGAGGTTAGGGCTCTTTACCCAGGATCTAAAATGATATGTTAAAAGCAGTATGATTTAGGGAATTATATTTCAATTAAATTTCAATTTGTGTATTGCCCTAAATTGCAATTAAGATTAAGATCACCACTTTCCAGAAATGTCTTGGATAATCGCCTTAGATCCTCCTGCATCAGAGAGAAGTCTCTCAAAAAATAACCACAATGGCCTGGTAGGAACCCCATGCACAGCAGGTTTACAATGTAAAAGTGCACTCTGTCGTGGGGGCCTGAAGCTCTGTTGTTTCCTTGAAGGACAAAGACTCTCAGATGGTGCCCCCTGCTCTGTGCTGAAGTGGCTTCAAGGTTACATTACTGTTATCTCATCAGAATAAAACAGTCTTCCACATTTCAGCATTGTGTCCCATGTCTGGAGCTCCATTATTGTTGGTCCTGATTTTTTGTAAAGTGTCAAGAAAAATACACTCAGAAAGAACAGTGTTTGGGAGAGGCCATGTTCAATGAGAGAATGCTTTTTGGCTTTTGTCAGGAGGCCATGAGTTCCACCCTGTTTCCACCAGCCCGACTTCGCTCTATTCTTCTCTACCTGGTTGTGTTTCCATTACACTTAAAGTGATTGTCTGGAGTTTGTCAGAGAAAAGGGAGAGAGGTACATGATTTTATAAAAACGACCCAAGCTCTCTCCCGCTTCTTTTCTGATTGGTCTACGCCTACGTTTCCGTAACAATCAATCAACACATTTAAACACATTATACATATACATTATTAATACACATGCACGGAGGTTTTCAGAATTATTTGTAAACGTTTTGTAAACGCGATCGCGGTAAACCTGGAAGTAGCTATTATCATGAATTGAACATCATAGGACACATCTGCAGAGGATCTGATTATGGATATAGGTTCAGTATATAAATAGATAACTCAGCGTGGATGTTCAGAAAACTTTGTTCAGTTTTTCATGTAGTTCCAGAGCCTAATAGAGGATTTGGATTTTCAGCTATAGCTAAAAGAAGGGAAGGCGAGACTTACCCGTAATATTACAATTCATAAAATGGATTTCTTTTTATCGACATTTAAGTCCAGAACGTGAATTTAATACAATTCTTAAAATGTGTAATTCATTTAGAGTTCCAGACTATCACTATCACTATCACTATCAAGTATCTTGTACCGTATCCTAGAAATCTATTGACAACAAACCAGTATGCAGGGAAATTCCTTGGTAACCATGGCTTCCAGCAGCGCTCTGGCCAATCACTGTCAGTTAGAACACTTTAGTACCAGCTCGGCCTGGATAGAACCAGGACCAAGAGGGACTATAGAAGGACTAAACAGGACCGGTGAGATCAGGGGAGAGTAGAGTTATAAATAAAGATTACTCACTAACTCACTACAGTAGAGTGCTAAAATTACATAAATTCACATTTTAAAGCATTTTTTTTGTTTACCTTGAGTTGTGGCCACACCCTACTGCAACCCTCCATCACATTCTTTCTCTATTTCAGTCCCAATTTCTTCTCTTTGTGTTTTGAGTCTCTTGACCAAACCATGCAAAATGTGATTTTTTTTCAACTGGTCTTCTCAGGAAACGGCACCCTCACTTGAGCCTTTTACTTCCGTAACTTGCCTTGCACCCATAGACAGTATACAGGTGGACAATGCTAACCAGCTAGCTCAGTGAAACCCAACAGTTGTTTGAATGAAGCTTGGATCCAACTAGCTCTAGCTCCTATTGACTTACTTTTAAAAGTAAACTTCTCAAGATCAGTAACCGTTTGTGTCACACTCACCATTGTGTTCTTAAATCTGGGGTTTAGTGCCATCTATGATCCTGGTGTTCATATTCATAGTCACATCATAAAGCTAAGACTGTTGGAGAAAAGGCCCATTTAAGGAAAATGACTCCAGCTGACGTTCAAATCGGTCTCTTCCACATTCGGAAGAGGCCACCAGCGTGATGTCACACTTTGTCAGTCCTCTCCTAATATACATTCTATGCTTGTACCTGGAGGGCTACATGATCCATTAGGTGAGTGTTTCCCCTCCGTGTGAAGGTGAAGTGTAGCCGCAGAACACAGCTCTCTGTGGAAAACCAGATGCAGCCTGAGAGTGCGGCTGCATCTGGGGCAGCTGGTCCTCCCACTGCACTCGTGTTGGACATATCCGGGTTAGCATTATAACCACACACACAGAAGTGTTATACTGAAGGGAGCTGCAGACATGAAAGAATAATTTTAGAGGGATAATGGATGGTAACCAGTGTACCCTTTAAGGTTATTGATACAGTGACCATCATTGGACAAGGCAAGATTAAACAAGAAACAAGAAAAGACACATTCAAAGGAATAAAATCACACGAGGCGTTAAAATAATAAATGATCACAGTCCATTAAAAAGAGTGAAGATACAATCGTTGTAGTGAAACAAAACGTTGTCAGAGAAGTAGCCTGTCTCACATTTTCAGGAAGACTGTTTCCGATTTTAGCTGCATGAATCTTAAATGCTGCCTCCCCACGTTTAGTCTGGACTCTGGGAACCAGCAGGAGGCCAGTTCCTGTGCTCCTCTGAGTCCCGGCAGGAGGCTAGTCCCTGTGCTCCTCAGAACCTGAGTTGTTTAGTATGTCACCAACATGTCACAGATGTATTTTGGTGCGAGGCCATGGGGAGACTCGTAACAAGCAGAGCTGCTTTAAAGTCTATTCTCTGAGCCACAGGAAGCCAGTGCAGGACTCTGAGACAGGGACTGATGTGATCAAGATGCAGTCCTGACGAGAGTTTGTCAGAGAAAAGAGAGAGTGGTACATGATTTGAAAAAAACGACCCAAGCTCCCTCCCCCTTCCTTCCTGATTGGTCTACGCCTACTTTTCTGTGCACGCGCCAGGTCAATGGTCCACGACTTGCGAGGAGAGATTATCAATTTAAATATTTTAATATCAGATTATTTAATCATAATTTGTTACACAGTTCCTCACAGCAGCAGAAGGCTTCATTGATTTGAATGTAATTTCAAAACATTCTACCAATCTATTTCTTGATGACGGACCTCTCAAATAAATAATGAGCGCTGCCCTTTGGCAACGCACTCTGTGCTTGTACTTTAGGTGTGTAACATACTAAGATTACGCCCGTCACAACTGGCTTTCAGCGCCTGTCACGAACTACTACTGTCTTTGAGAGAGAAGCTATCGGAGCTAGCCACGCTCAATAACACAAATATCTACGAGCACTCGTGCTGATTGACAGCCCTTGGCATCATTTGATTGGTTAAAGTGGACAGCATTGTGGATTTTGAGCTATAGCTGAGAGAAGGGCGGGACTTACCCGTAATATTACATTTCATAAAATGACTTATTTTATATCAACATTTAAGCGCAGGAGGTCAATTTAATAAAATTCTTAAAATGTGTAATTCATGTAGAATTCCAGACTATCACTTTGATATATTGCAGCTGTTATACATCTCGTTTGGAGAAACTATTGAGCAGTTATTACTGTAGTCTAACACAGGCAACAAGTGCAGGATAAGAATCTCCTTGTCTGCTTTAGACACTATATTTCTGATTCTTTTTTTGGATCGTAAAAAGCTGCTGATGTTACTGAAATTCTGACCTATTTTGAAAGTTTAAGTGTTTGACCCATGTATGTCCCAGAATATCTACCCCAGAAGATTGCTCACCTCCCTTGTATCTCTAAATCCCTGTTCAGACTGGACAGAGTGGTGTGACAGGTTTAAATACAAAGTCAATGGGGCCACTCATTGGTGCGAGAAAAAAACCTCTGTGCATCTGTGGTGCGTTTAACTTCTTTGCCAAAGACCTGGTACTGCAAAACTAATCAGGACTTTAAATGCACTTTTAATGCACTTTTTTGAGTGCATGTTTTTATCCTGAGTTCACATTCTACTGTGAACTCAGGGTAGTGCTGACACGATGTTAGACAGAAAAGACAGGCATCATGGAACAGCTCCTGGAGCAATTGGTGGTTCTCCCCGTAATTTGATTTCTCTGGAGGATCTCCTGGACTAATGAAGTACCTGAAAGCTGGTTCCAAAATGCTACATCTATTTGGTGAGGCGTTTTAGATATGCCCCTAATGGGAGTTCCCGGGAGGAAGTCATATTGTTTGTTGTATCTGTATCTATCTTGTTCTTTCACTGTCATTCCCCAACGCTCTAGACCAGGGGTGCTCACACTTTTTCAGCGTGCGAGCTTCTTATAAAATGATCCAGTCAAAATGATCTACCTACTACAAAAGGATTGAGGATTCTTTATATCTACAATGTATGTTGATGTACATGCAAAACCGCATGATTTATGAAATAATTTGCATCCACACATAACCAAACATCTGCGTTTTCAATCACATTCTTAACATTCCAAACATGTACGTCCTCTCACGTCCTGTCCTGCGTTGGGGAAAAAACCACAGAAGTGGGCGGAGCTTTGATGCAGACGCCGGTACTTCTGTAGCGGCACTTACAGTCATAGTAGAAACTCAGGGTGAAGACATATGTTTACAAGCACTGACCCCCGTCCTCAGCCCTGGTTTGATCCTGGTTTAGCTCCTGTTTTGGTTGTTTTCGCGCGTGATCACTTTCTGCTCTCTGATGTGGAGGATGTTCGCAGCTGTGAATCGCTCGCAGCAGTGAAAAGTTTTAAAAGGCAGTAAGATCCATGCTTCAGTGATCAGAGGTCGCACGTTTTGTTTGTTTGTGACGTGCAAAAACGCAAAACTCTGGTTATCTCTGTCTACACGC
This sequence comes from Knipowitschia caucasica, assembly GCA_964034765.1. NCBI lineage: Eukaryota > Metazoa > Chordata > Actinopteri > Gobiiformes > Gobiidae > Knipowitschia > Knipowitschia caucasica. The sequence continues at coordinate 31,595,925 of OZ035836.1, forward strand.
AAATGCATAAACGGATAATTTTTTTAATGTAATGTGATCTACCAATACTACCTTTGCGATCGACGTATTGAGCACCCCTTCTCTAGACCATTGGAACATCAACTGATCGGTTTTGCTCTTCGAGCTCAGTACAAAACCAATTCATTAAATGTACACTGTGTAATTTTTACTGCCATCTGACAGTGAGATCATATATTGCTACCAACACTATGAAAGCCTCCAAGATACGTATGACGTGTTTGATAGTGGTCCCCAATACCCGGTAATTCACCGAACCACCAAGGAAAGAGTTCTTTAGTTTGATAAATGACCGGATCTCTCCATATACCACCTATAACCTATGGATCTATTATAATAAACATTTTTACAAACGCGGTGAGAAGAGACACCTGGAGGAATGGGAAATCTGTGGAAGCTTAAAACCCCAATGGTTCGAGAAGCAGGACATTGCCTTGGACATGGACACGGCCGCGGCAGAACTGCGGCTAAAAGCTCAGATTATTAGCTTTCACCAGGCGCTGCATCATCACAGTAAGATAAGTTTTGTGGGGATTCTGTGTGTTTTATTTGAGGCTTGTCTCCTGAATAAGTTTTGTTGAAACTTGCGACAGTAGTAGTTGGACTTGAAGCAAGTCAGAACATCCTGAGACCTGTGTTGTAGAGTCTGCTTTGTTCTCATCACTGTTGGTGTGTGGAAAAAAGTTACGTATTGTTCACGTGTGAGTCTGTTTTGTACAAACTACACAATGTGCTTCCTGTTGTGTTAAATCTGTCTTTCGGTGAGTGTGGTTTGCGATGTTGACACGTTTGCGTAGTTCTTTTACATAACTGTGGTCCCCCATGGTCCTTCTTCTACCTTTTGAGGGCACAGTGAAATCAGCTATATCAGTAGCAGTAGAAATGAAAACGCGATTCTTGCATTCTTTTTATCTCTTATCCACTAATGTATTTCAAGATGGCGCATTGAAATGGCGAGGACTCCTCTCTCATGGACATTTATGAGTGGAATTTTAAGCCTATGAAATAATTACAAAAACATGGTGGAGGTGAATATTCTTAAAAAGGTCACATTTGTTATTACTTAACATGTTTTTTTTCATATGAAGCAACTGTAGAAATTACACAGGGTGGCTTTAATACTAGTGATGTTCAGAAGAGCCCTGAACATCAGCATTTTCGGCCAACTGTGATGGCCCATGTACTAAAGCTTCATAATGTTTCATCTGCTCTAATAAATGCTCACGGCGCTAACTTCCTCTATTAAATGTGCTGTAAGCGATTTTATTAAATTAGCTGTAGCACCAACTCAAAACCACTCCCCCCTCCCCTCGCCTCCCCACCAAACCAAAGGTCCAGCATTTTCTTTTCTTTTGACACAACAGGGAGAGTGGGTGCCAAACGTGTTTTCTGTTCAGTCCTTTTATGTTTTATAAAATCCGATAACTCAGGTGCGCACACTCGTGAGAAACAGGAAGAGGGTGAAGGGAGGTAAACACATCCCATTGGTTCGTTGGGGATGAACAAATCCCATCGATCCGCTCCATAATATTTTGTATTAATTTTTGGAGACTATAGGCATCTGGTCAATTTCCATTACTATTTGAAAACACATGATAACTTGACTACTTTTAGAGTTTAGGGACGTTTTCCAACAATATTTTGAAAAAATGCTAAGTGGTGCTAACCACTCAGAGGCCCAGAAGTGCAATTGCTCTATTTCCATTACAGCACTATCACTTACACAAAAGTACTTCATAATGTGATAGGACCATGAAACACAATATTAAAAAAGAATGTGAATCATTCTGTTCTTTCTCTTACACTTTTTTCTGTACACTTCACTTGTGGCAACAAACATTGGTGGTGTTACTACAGTATGTGAGCCACTGTTATATGAGCTATGCAATAGGGAATTCATTAATTCCTATTTATATATATCTTATAAAACTTACCATATTGGAAGTGATGAAGTCAAAGTACTCCCAAACAGTTAAATATTTTACTTCTGACCTCTCTTTTTTGCCTGTTCCATCTTCAATTCCTTGCAGATACTAAACCGACTGTCATGGGGTGGATTTTATTCCTATATTTGGTATTATTTTACATTTACTTCCTGTCCTGTTGATTGTCTGCCCCGCCCTCATGCTTTTCACTTGTGTCTGTCCCCTGTGTTCTTCCCCATTTGTTGCCGGTTCATTGTATTGTCAATGTATGTCCTGTTCCTGGTTCTTTTGGATTTTTTTGTTTGTTTTTCACCTTGGACTTTTATTTTTAACCATTAAATCATAATTATTTTTGCATTTCTGCGTTCCCCCTTCACTTTACCTCGTGACACCGACAACACTAGATACATGGACTTTTCTTCATTTCGCAGTTTCTTTCATGTTTTAAATGACACTGTGTGACCAGGTCTTCACCAATCCAGCAAACCACTTCCTATATCACATGTTGCAGTGGTTCAGGACTGTTGAAAGGTAATTTCTGACATCACCAAACCACACTCGTCCATCACTATAATTTAAAAGGAGAATACCCTCAAAACCGCTTGAGATTCATTTGAATGTGTTATTTTGCCTCCAAACTATTCCATTGTTCAACTCTGCTCTCTCGCTGGTAATATTTATTGTTGGCCACAGTCTGTATGTCCCATTATCTGATGTAATAACCGGCGTAGAGGTGGAACAGGTTGCTGGCCCTTCGTTCTTATCTCTTCCGTGTGGACACAGTATATTGTAGTTCTCTTTGCCTTTCCTGCTCTGGCCTTGGACAGATCCGCAGCTTCACGCCCCCATGAGCAGATGAATTATCGGCGGAGCGACGCAGGGCTAACCTTGGCGCTCTGAAGTGGAGACAATTTCTGTATGAAAACCACACATTACGCCTGGCAACTTGTCAACCCTGCTCTGTGTCAAATCTTGCTCTGCGACGAGCTGTTCTCCCAAAGGGAGGCCGACTTTTCAATTATGTCTACAATGGTCTTGTGAGAGAAGAAGGGTGTTGGAATTAAATATGATTAAAGAAGGCTTACAGTTAAAAAGAGCATGTAATTAACCAAGGTAAGTTTATTATTATAGCGCAGTTCATACAAAAATAACTCAAATTGCTTTAGAAAACATTAATTACACAAAGCATTAAAAAGTCAATCCTTGAGTTGTTTTTAAACTGAATGTGAATAGTATTAGAGTAAAGGCCTGTCTCTCATTTCATTATTTTAATTTTCCCACTAACTCTGGGAGGAGGCCAGTCTCTAAGCTCAGTGGCCGAGTTGGTTCATATGGCACTGATATGTCACAGATGTACTTTGGTGCGAGGTCATGGGGAGACTGGCTGATTCAGCACATAATTCAGCCATAATTCAGTGTTTGTCAATATAACATTTCCTGTGTGTTCGAAATGTTTATCTGATCTGCTCTTGTGATTTCAGAATCAGAATAATTTTTATTGTCATGTAAGTAACAGGAAGTCACAGACTAGGAAATTGCTTTTGCTCTCGGTGCAAACAGTCAAAAGTAGAGGTAGGGAACAGAGTATGGCGTAATAAAAAACAGCATACATTTCTAAAATATAGACAAAATATTACAATATACAAGTGCACATGGTGCACACAATGGCCCTCATTTATGAAACTTGCGTGCGGCTACAGCAGGGTTCTCCAACCTGTAGCTCGGGAGCCACCGGTAGCCCGCCACCCCTTTCCAGGTAGCTCGCCAAAGGATTTAGAAACGAACCAATGAAATAATGTACTTATATTTCAGATTGTATCATTCATTATCATTATTTGTTATTGTAAATGGACTTGCTTTGTCACTAGTAACAAATATGTGATAAATATGTACGATATAATGTATGATAAATAATGACTGTACCAAATATCAGGATTATCGCGGCGTAAGCGCTGCATCTTTACCACCAGATCACTACTACATACAACATATTTGTCCCCAGGCAGGGTTTTCAACTTTTAAAGAAGAACGTGGCAGACGAAAGGTAGCTGTCAACTACTTACACCAAACTTTACACTAAACTTTTTATATTTAAACTTTTAAAGCAATTCACGGACTTAATGTCCGCCATCTTGGTTTGCTTTGGGCATCAATAAGAAGTATCAAGCGGATGTATGTTTTTGTCCACATAGTCTTTGCGTCAGATGTATGTTTTTTGTCCACATGGTCTCTGCGTCAGATGTATGTTTTTGTCCACATGGTCTCTGCGTCAGATGTATGTTTTTGTCCACATGGTCTCTGTGTCAGATGAATGTGTTTGTCTTCATTGTAGGGCAAGGCAAGGCCAGTTTATTTGAATAGCACAATTCATACACAAGGGGCGACAGTAGCTCAGTTGGTAGAGCACTGGTCCTACGACCTAATGGTCATGGGTTCGAGCCCACCATGACCCATGTCACCTGCTCCCACTGATGTCTGCTGTTGTTGTGTCCCTGGGCAAGACACTTAACCCACATTGCCCGAAGCCCCCGCTGAAAGACCAAGGCCATCTTGTTGATGACGGAAAAGCCATCTTCCCGTGGACCCACCACCTGCAGGAGGATCAGCGAGGGACTGGTGCAATGAGACTTGGGTGGCAGCCCTGACCCAGAAATGGATTAATAAAGGGGTAGAAAATGACATGACAATTCATACACAAGGTAACTCAAAGTGCTATACAAAATAAGATAGCTTTAAAATCATTAATCACAGTACATTGAAAGAAAGATACAAATATGACATTGTAATTGGAATGTTATTTAAGTTATAAATTTAATATAGTAAGCCAGTCTTCTGGGCAATGGGGGTTGTATGCAGATCAGGCCAGGCTAGGGCTGGTAAGAAGGCCACTGTTTATTTGATTCATATGCTATTCATATGCTAATACCAAAGGTCTCATTGTGAAGCTGTCACAGTGTGGAAGTGGAGGTGTGTCTTTTCTCCTTCTAAACTGCCTTGCAGCCTGACTAAGGTCAGAAAAGTTCTGGACACTAAGCTGAGCTGAGCTGTGCTCTGTTTCTCTACAGACTTGTCTCCTTGGAAATGCAACCAAGTAATAAAGAATGCAGGAATTATGTCTTTTGTGTTTGTGATTTTGTCAGGAAGAACTGTGGTTAAAACAGCATTAACAGTTGGTCCTTCAAAGCGGGATCCCAACACTTCCTCCAGGAGCTGAGCTTGTCTCAAACATGGACATCCGGGAGCAGCAACAAGGCCTAAAGCCTAGCGTACATCGGACTGGCAACTGATTATATCCGTCGCATATGAGTTGCTGCCCCGCACACATCGACAATCTGACGAAAACGGGCAACTCCCAGTAGCAGACCAGTCTCGGGAATAACAGCGCGTACATCGACAGCAACTGGCCTCAACTACAGTGTGTTTTCTGACATAAAATGTTGCGGTTTCGCAATACACGCAATACACACACATTGTCGGAGCGGCGCATGGAGCGCGCACATTGGGTCATATCTCCGAAACTGAGGACAACTAGTTGCCGAAAAGTAGAACACGGGCAACTGACTGAAACTGGAGACCGACTGTTTATCTCCAGTTGTAAGAGCGCGCACATCGACCGATTTCAGCAACTGATCATCTCCACCATCTCCTCTCAGTTGCCAAAAGCCGCCTTGCAACTAGTTGTCTCCAGTTTCTCTGTCGATGTACGCTAGGCTTTAAGGACTGCATTGAAACTCAAGGTTTGAGGAAGGACAGCCCTGGGTTGGAGTGGACGGGAGAAGAACCATCTTTCCTGACAACATCACAATAAAAGGCAAATTCTATAAACTGTAAATTATGTCCAGGACTGATTCAAGAAGTAGTGTCTAGCTCACATGAACACGATTCAGGATAAAGCAGAGTTATGCCTTTGTCTAGGACTTTTTAAAAAGATCGAATGAAACGGGGTTTCATTCAAAAGGGTAATGCTGAAACTTTTAAACTGTTTCTTTATTTTCTTGGTTTAGAAATATCATTCACCTTATGATTGAATTTGAAATGTTTTGTTTTTTGAGGAAAATGCCTCATCACTGCCAGAGCTTATCCCTCGATTGTATGCACAGCTAAACAGAACTGTTTTTAACTTGGTTTTAAACATTGTTAGAGAAGAGGCCTGTCTCATACTGTCAGGAATATTGTTCCAGATTTATAGCTACATGAATCTGAAAAGTTCTGACTCTGTGCACTAGCAGGAGTCCCGTCCCTGTGCTCCTCAGAGTCCGAGTCGGTTTGTATGGGACAAATGTAACACGCTTAGGGCTAGGCAGGGTCACTGCGGAATAAGTAATTAACTGACCAGAGAACCGGTTCGGAGCCATAGAGTGAATGAAAAGCAAATGGTTGAATCGAATTATTATTAATTGGGTTGGTACTGTCAATGACAAATAAAATAAAAACAAATATGCTGAATTAAATAAACAAAACAGAAAAGCAGGCACCTCGTGTCCTATGAGTTCATTCAATGAAGTTTTTCAATGAAGTTCTATAAAGGTTTGTTTGGTCAAATTGTTTGTAAATCCAAAGAGTTATTTGTAAATCCAAAGCGTTGTTTGTAAATCCAAGTTATAGCAAATCCGATTTTAGGAATCTCAGGAACAAACAAATAGAGGTTGATCTCCTACCTACCATGAGGTGGGCTCTTAGCTTGCCATCATAGTCCATGAGGAGTGGTGAAATAACCTGACCGCTGAGCAAAGCAGGGGTGTCCTAGCGCGAGGCAAAGCAGCGGTGATTCAGCTGAGTTTATGGAGGCAGATCCTGGCAGTAGCAAACAATAGCAGCAGCAGCGGATAGCAGCAGCAGCGGATAGCAGCAGTAGCATCACAACAGTGAGCGCAGCACTATGAGAGGGGGGGGGGGGGGACAGGGGGGCAGCGCCAGGTTAAAACATCACGTCCGGTGGTTGCGTGGGTCACGTCACATTACGTGGGTTACACTAACATGTCAATAATATATTTTTCAGATGTGTGTGTGTACCATCTACAATAATTCTAAACTGAACATTTGAATATTTCTTTCCTGACAATGAAATGTGAGAACAACATACTGTAACTTGATCATGAATCACATCTGCATCATGAACCAGATGTGAAATTCTAAATACTAACACTCCACCTGAATCCAAAGTAGGTCAATGGTTTCTGTAAAAGTAGATGTTGTTTTGACAAAGTGTGGGCCTCTGTTTTATACACTAAAAACAAATCAATCAAGTGCAGTATCTAAGATAAGATAAGATAAAACTTTATTGATCTCACAAAGGATAAATTTACATGTTCACATTGTCATTTCTTTGTCACCAACCCACGTTTTGAGGCGTTCCAATAAACAATATGGTAAATTTGTCAAAAATTTGTTTTGAAAAGGATTCAAACAAAGTACTCTCCTCTCCTGTCTGTTGCTTAAAAAAGATCATTTGAAACCCTTAGAAGTCTGCACTGTGTAATGTTTTAAAACAGGTTTGGAATTTCTCAAAGATGATTGACAAAATATAAAATTGGAATAGAAACAATTTTCTTAAAAACTTTGGATGAGTCTAGAGTTGTTAAAGTCCATCAGAGATTCAGGCGCCGTCCACAGCCGGGTATCTGTTAAAACAGATTTTTCTTCGATTGCACCTGTCATCCACATAACAACGAATGATAAACTAATATATTTAAAAAACTCTGGGCAAAGTGAGGATTTTTGAAAATTCTGTTTATGCATATGCGTGTAGACAGAGAAAACAGGAGTTCTGTGTTATCGCACGTCACAATATGCGCCAAAAAAAAAGATCAGTCCTGATCACTGTAGACGTTTCTTACTGTCGTGAAAACTGTTGTTCCACCGGATCATGCTGCGACGCAGGAGCAGTGGGTACATCGGCTAGATGCAGCAAACATCCTCTCTCCACATTAGAGAGCAGCAAAGTGGTCACAGGGACTCACAAAACAGGAGCTAAACCAGGATTAAACAAAGGCTGAAGACGGGGTACGCAGTGCCAGTAAAAATAAATCTTCACCCCTAGTTTCCACTGTGACTGTAAATAAGTGCTACTGCTCTGTGTTTTTCCCATAGACTGTATGTTTTCCCTAATGCAGGACAGGACGTCAGAGGATGTACAGGTTTGGAATTCTTATGAATGTGATTGAAAACGGAGATGTTCGGTTATGTGTGGAAGAGTTTTTTTTCCGAAAACTAAATAATGTGGATACAATATTAGGGGGGCTACGTGTGGACATGGCATAGTAGTCATCCCAGAGGACAAAAACTGTACAGCTCCATTGTCCTGAGAGAACTGGTTTCAAAAATACATTTTCAAAGCCCTAAAATATTGGCTTCATGTGGATGATACACTGGATTGATGATGTTTAAAGGGATTTTAGCTTGAATGTGACATTGTATTCTTGGCTTGCAGTCACGTGATGCATCAACTTCCGGTTAATAAAGTGGTGGTCAGGCCAACAAAAATGGCTGCTGATATGCAAAGGAAATGCAAGAGACTGCCCCAGTCATAATACCTGGTCACAATTTGTGGAACAAACGTCAATAATTTAGTTTGTTACATAATATATACTATATGTTGAATATAAGCTTTATAACTTCATGAAGAAAACGTTTTCAAGTCCCAGGGAAGTGACATAACGGTAGCTCATGGCGATGGTCACGTGACAGGGAGGTCTGCAAGGGGGGGGGGGGGGGGGGGCCGGGGAATATAAAATATAATATAAAAAAAATATAATCCTTCGATGTAAAAGCGTTTGATAGTGAAAAGTTAGCGAGCCCGAGTTTATCGGTTTTCGCGATTTGATCGCTTTGAACAACCTAAAACAACACACGCAAAAGGCATATCCTAACACGCCGCTTCAGTAAACAACTAGTTCGGCTGACCACCACTTCTTGATAGGCATAAGTAACGAGGCAGACGTGAAGTCAGTTGAAAGTAAAGAATAGACAGGGCCTTAGACCGATGTCATTCGAACATTATCAGTGTGATCCAAAAGTAACTCGCATTTTGAAAACAGTAATATATACACATTTATCTCAGCATAGAGTACAGTTTGAACGTACCTTGGCCAACACTTCTAGCCCAGAGCCGTGTGTCTGAGTGAAAGCTAAAGCTGTTGTGTCAGGTGAGACAAAACACAGTATTTGTTGCAGTTAAGTTCACAATGTGCGGCTGACAGGCCGCCAATGTGTGAATGAAGACAGAACAAACAGCTGAAAGCAGAGCTCAGAGAAAAAACACTGGTCAAACAAGGTCTTAAAGCGTGGCCGTCAATCCCAAGTGAAAAGAGGTGGAAGAAGACGGCTGCTACTTTGTTCTGACTTGTAAGTTGGCCTCAGGACACAGGAGGCGGTCGCTCACGGAGATACTACAGTTTATCTGAGGAAAACTCTGCATCTTGGAGTTCTTCAATTCAACATGTTTGTGTATTGCCCTACATCCCTACAGTAGTTGTCTCGGAGGACTTTACAGAGTAGTCAATTCCACAATAACAGATCAGAGACCAAACCGTTCAGCCATTGGTCCATAGGGAGTGGGTTGGCCACTGTTCAGAAATTTTTATAAATGTCTTGGATCAATGTTACTGTATCAGCAAGGAACAAAACCCAAAAAACAGTGGAACAATGGTCTTTTTCACTCTCATGGTCTGTCCGACAGTAGGTCCAGGACTGAGGCTGTAGAACAAAGACTGAGGCAGTCGCTGTTCAGGTCTGAGGGAAGCTTCCGCATACATGTCCAGGCCAAGGGAGTCCACAGGTGCAGATAAAAAAGGGCAGATTCAGGGGTCCCATTGTCATGGCATGAATCGAATAATGGGGCAGCAAATGAATAGCAATGAGCTGACAAAAGGTGAAGCCATAGTGATGACAGATAGAGTAGGAGTTAGGAGATAATGCTCCCTTATTATTAACCTTTCTTTTGTCAGGGACACACAAATATTAACAATGCATCAGTTTTATAGAGCGCTTTTTTTGACACTCAAAGATGCTTCACATGTCATTATTCTTTTACTCATACACAGTGGTGATAAACAACTACTGTAGCCACATCTGCCCGGGGGCACATTGACAGAAGTGTGGCAACCTCTATGAGCCAACAGCCCCTCCCACCACCAACAACCGGTCACACACACCCACCAGACTCATTCTAATGTGGGTGAATCACATCACTAACCAGGCCCTGCCCTGTTTAGCTTCAGAGGTCTGAGGGATCTAGCTTTCCGAGATAAAGCAGAAGAAACTGGGTCTATGTAGGAATGCATCAGTAATGTGTCCTTTTTTCTTTTTTCATTGAAAATATCTTGCCGCACACCACCAGGAGAAAATGTAAAAAGATATACTCTGTAGCCGACAGTATATTCACAATATAAAGTCATTCTCATCCAAGTGCTTAAATCCAGGCCTTGACATTAAGTTTTGTTTAATATTCCTCAATACAATGAGTTAACCAGAGTTTGGGAATAAAGTGGCACTAACTATGAGAGAAAAAAACATCCGAATCCAATCTCAGCCCAAAAAGTTAAATTTTGACTCACAGGGCTCTTAAGTATGCCAAAATAAATAAATAATAATAATAATAATAACTAAAAATAATGGCCTGTTGTGTGTTCTGTTTGATTTGTTCTCTTCTGTTTTAAGAGTCAAATGTCTGTGTAAAGTGTGGTTTAAGTACTAGTTTATGTGTTCCTATTTACAAAACTACGCACCAGGGTTGACAGGTTGGGTGGTTTCCCCCATACTTTTTTTCCAGGTAGGTATTAAATAAACAGAAAGACAAACAGAATCTTGGTAGACCAAGTTTATTACATTACGTGTTTAAGCAATAAATCATTCTGGGTTTTATTTTTTTTATTTTTTTTAGCATTCTCGCGGGTTTAGGGCTGGAAAATCTTGCCGGCATTTGGTAACCCATGGGAGTCGTGTGATGAATCGTGTGCTTCGATGTGAGTGGTTGAAGGGACACGTCATTCAAGATAAGAAGATGAAGGTCCTTTATTTGTCCCACAATGGGGAAATTTTAGTTTGATGCATACACATACACACATCAAGGCAAGCAGCGAACATTACTTCCGCACTCCCTACAGGCAAAGTGGGTTAAGTGTCTTGCCCAAGGACACAACGACAGCAGTGGAGATGGTCTCGCTGTGGGCTCAAAGGCCAATGTTCTACCAACTGAGCCACTGACGCCCCATAACAGACACACCAGGATTTTTTTACAAGGCCCTGCTATCTGAAATTCATCCGCTATGAAGCAGACCCAGACCCTTGTGTGAAGCTCAGCAAACTACAAGGGTCTGGCGAGAGCCAGGCTACAAGTAACATGCATGGGACATGGAAGGAGACATGGGAGAGACACAGGGGAGACATGGGAGAAACACGGGAGATGGTCCTGAGCACGAGTCCAGGGTTCTGTCTGCACGTCCATGGTTTTGTCCACAAGTCTGCGCTCGTTACCACGTTACGGATGTGCGTTCGCTGAGCTGTTGTCAAAGCGGCTGTCAGTACAACACAACCACAGCTGCCCCGGGGTCACAGAGAGAAGGATGTGAATCCTGTTTAGAAATGGCATATTTCCTTTTCAAAAACTTCTCACTCGCCACGATGCCCCCGCTACCTGTTACAGTTCCTGTTTTCATCTAATTCTTACGTTTCAAAGTACTTAGCTATCTGCTGCCACCTACTGATATAAAAAAGTATGACGTGGTTACTCCACAGTTCAAAACAAGTCAGCACTTGCCAACGGCGGATGCATTTATGTACACAGTTATCTCTGTGGAGAGGCGTCTTCTAACTGTAAAAATATAAGTTTTGTCATCAGGTGAAAAACGAGAAAAGATTTTAGGAAAGAAAAATAAAATAATTGAATGAAAGAAAAACAATCTAAAATTTTTTTAAAAACAATACAAATATTATCAGAAAACAAGGCCAGGGCAAAAGCACTAAGATGAAGACATACACAACGGACCAGCAACAAATGGGGATTGACATAGACAAAGGCATACAGACACTGAGGGCACATGGATGTGTCATATTATCTGGACAGGATGTAGCTGCTAAAACCTGCCTCCACAATGAGCTAGCTGCCAGCAGGTTAGCATTGTTCATCTACTATATGCAGTCTATGTGTGCAACCTGCAAATAACTTATCTAGGTCTGTTGTACATTATAACACACAACATTTACTTGAAACATGGAGAACATGCAAACTCCACTCAAAAAGGCCCTGTCTAACCAGGATTCAAGTGAGTGGAATAGACTTGTAATAATAAGTTTTAAGCTCAGAACAGCCCGAATCCAGTTCATCTGTGTTGTCGGCCTATGGGCAATTTTGGTGAACTAAAGAGGTCCTCTTCACTCACACAGATAGTAAACATGTCCCTTCATTCTGGAATATTCCCAAAGGCCCTGAAAACTGCAGTCATCAGGCCCCTTCTAAAAAAGAGCCGTCTGGATGCTACGGTACAACTATCGTCTCATCTCAAATCTGCCGTTTATGGGGAAAGTCCTTGAGAAAGTAGTCTACCTACAGCTTACTAGATTTCTTATAATCAACAACTCATTTGATTTGTTTCAGTCCGGCTTTAGACCCCACCACAGCACTGAGACTGCTCTTGTCAAGGTTACAAACGATATCAGGCTGAACACTGACGCAGGCAAAGTCTCAATCCTGTTAGATCTGAGTGCTGCCTTTGACACCGTCGACCATGAGATCCTCTTGCAGAGACTAGAGGACTGGGTTGGCGTCGCTGGCACCGCCCTAAGTTGGTTTAGGTCTTACCTGGAAGACAGGGAGTACATTGTGGAGATTGGAAACTGTGTCTCAGATCATTTGGCCCTGACCTGTGGAGTACCACAGGGGTTGATCCTGGGATCTCTTCTGTTCAATCTCCACATGCTGCCATTAGGTCAGTTAATACGCAGAAAAGAAGTGTCCTATCACAACTATGCAGACGACCAGGGCTGGACTGGCCATCGGGCGTACCGGACAATGCCCGAAGGGCCGATGCCCATATTTGGGCCGGTCTGTCTGCCTCATCCAAAAACATGTTTGTGAAAAGTGTAAATCCGTTGAGAACTGTTTGAGGGGAGCGTGCGTGTCCGCGGGGCACCTGCTGTATGTACTGGAACGGGATTCCACCACCTCAGCGGCCGCAGTGTTCCCGCATCCAGCGCCTCTGAGCCGGACGCAGGAACCGCTCACAACACAACACGGTGAGCGCGTAGCCGCAACGTGACCATGTACCCAAGACCATAAACGCACACAGGACCATGCGTGTCTTAGCGTACTGTAGTCTGTGGACCCAATAAATACACCGCTTCAGTAAACAGTCCGCGTCTCCCCTCTCCTCTCGAAGCGTGACTAAATTAAAGCTTGGGTACCTAAATTTTCCATTGCATCAAAAGTTCATGTTTGAGCCCAAAAGTAAAATGTTGTGAACAAATCAAACAGATTTAGTGGCAGCCAATGGCTGACATTATGCATTTCAGACTTTTTTTTGTTTACCGGCACACACGCCGGTAAACAAACCGGCGTGTGTGCATCATAGACTGTGTGTGCATGGATCCCAAAGACAAAGAGAGTCGATAAGACTGGACTAAGAATGAGAATGAACATTTGCTTTCAGTCTCTGAGGAAGGACTGCTTCATGTTTGTAATGAAAAGTGTTGTTGCAACAGGAGGAAGAATGAAGCTTTAAACACTGTTCACTGAAAGATTCATTCATCATAAAGTCAGAGAACCTATTTTCAGACTTCAAAAACCTTCTCAAAGACGGTGAAAGAAAAGGCCATTAAGGACATTCAGCTCCAGCAAACTTCAGCCTGTGATGGATATGAACAGACAGTGATGCAGGTGAACTCGGAGACAAAAAGCAGATTTATTTACTCTATTTGTACAATTGCATGAAGGCAAAAAAATGGAAGTTAAAGTTAAAGCAGAGTTGTCACGTCGTGCGTCATTCTCTCCAGGACACACTGCAGTGAAAATACACATTTGATAATCATGAATGCTTATATTGTGTATTTGTAGCTAATATAGCTAATACAGCTGCAGCCTGTGTTACCTTCATATAAGCCTTTTACAAGGCTCCAGACACATGTTGTTTTTAGTTTTTTTGTCAAATATGGCTCTTTGAACCTTTAGAGTTGCCAACTGGTATACCCAAACTTGTATAAAACGTGAAAAAACATGCCTGGGCCGCCAAGAAGGCAAAAATGCCCGGGCCGTTTTTTTGTCCCAGTCCAGCCCTGCAGACGACACTCAGATCTATGTCTCACTGACTGCAGGAGAACATGGACCAGTGGACTCACTCCTTCACTGTATCCAACAGATCAGTGAGTGGATGCAAAATAACTTCCTTCAGCTAAACGCAGACAAAACTGAAATGATTGTCTTTGGTCCCCAGAAACAGGCTGTAAAACAGCTGCAGTACATTCAAAATGCAGCAGCTTGAGTCTTGACTAGAACCAGGAAGTACGATCACATTAGTCCGGTCCTCAGGTCTCTGCACTGGCTTCCTGTGGCTCAGAGAATAGACTTTAAAACAGCTCTGCTTGTGTACAAGTCTCTCCATGGCCTCGCACCAAAATATATTAGGGACATGTTAGTCCCATATGAACCAGCCCGGACTCTGAGGAGCACAGGGACTGGACTCCCTGTGCCCAGAGTCAGAACTAAACATGGGGAGGCTGCTTTTCAGATTAATGCTGCTAAAATCTGGAACAATCTTCCTGAAGATGTGAGACAGGCCTCCTCTCACAATGTTTAAAACCAGGTTAGAAACAGTCTTGTTTAGCTGTGCATATAACTGATGGATTTTATATTTTTATCTTTCTTTTTAATGTACTGTGATTATTTCTGATTTTAATGCTTTCTTATTTTGTTCAGCACTTTGAGTTGCCTTGTGTATGAATTGTGCTATACAAATAAACTTGCCTTGCCTCTTACTTAAAAGGTACACTGTGTAAATGTTACTCCCATCTAGCGTTGAGATCATATACAGCAAGTCTCCTTCTACCAACAACACATCGGAAGCCTCCAAGGACCATATGTCATGTTTGACTGTGGTCCCCAACCCCCAATAATTCACTGGACCACTCAGGAAAGAATCCTTCAGTTTGATGAATGACCAGATCTCTCCAAACACTACAGCGCCACAAATGTGCCTTGACGCGCGTGCACAGAGGTGTTTTACCATGGATCTATCAAAATATGTAGTTTTACCAATGCAGTGAGAAGACAAGGGATGCATGGAGGAATGGGAAATCTGTGAGAGCTTAAAACCACGATGATCCGAGAAGCCAAGAGGACATTGCGTTGGACACAGCAGCGGCAGAACTGCGGCTAAAAGCTTATGCTATTATTAGCGTCAGCCACGGCGCCGCACCTGCATCGCGGAAAGAAAACATAACATTCACTCACACTGGTGATAAAGTATTCTGGCGATTGTTTTGTGGGGATTCTGTGTGTTTTGCATATTCAAGACTTGTCCCTGAATAAGTTTTGCTGAAACTTGTGACATAGTAGTTGGACTCAGAGCGGGTCAGAACATCCTGATACTGCATTGCAGATTCTGCCTCGTTTTCATTACTGTTGGTGTGAAGAAAGTTTTGTATTGTTCATATGACAGTCTGTTGTGTACAAACTAGAGCAATGTGCATCCTGTTGTTTTAACTTTGCCTTTCGATGCGAGTGGTTTGCGATGTTGACACTTTGCTGCTGTGACACAGGTTTCTAGATTGTTGCGTAATTCTTTTGCTCAAAGATTGTTGCTTGGGTTGTTTTTTTTACATAACTGTGGTCCTCCTTGGTTCCTACTTCAAACTTGAGAGGGCTCTGCGGAGGTAACGTTATGGTAGCATCTGTGAAACAAAAATGCAATTCTCGCATCCTTCTTGTCACTTATCAACCCATGTATTTCAAGATGGCGCATTGACATGGTGACTCCTCAGCTCCCACGGACATATATATTTCAAAGGTGGAGGTGGAGGTAAATATTCTTAAAAGTTCACATTTGTTATTGGTTAATATGTTTTTTTTCATTTGGAGCAACTGTAAAAATTACACAGAGTGGCTTTAAAGGTTTGGACAATTCAATTTATTCTTGTATAGCACATAACAAAATTGTTGAATTAGCCAACACAGATCAGAGAATCAAGAAGTTTAAACACAAGAACCCACTTTGGTATTGGTCCATAAGGAGCATGTTGCCCTGGATCATCACCACTGTTCTTTTAGTTTTAACAGACCCTCCTGCATCGGCAAGGAAAAACTCTAGGCCCCGTCCCAATCCTTAGGGCTCTCAAGTTGTGAGGACCCTCAGCAGAAGCGTGCCCTCCCATAGGTGAGTGCACTCACAGGATATTCTCCCTAAGAAATGGGACACCCTTGGATTTAGGGGACAAATATGCAAATCCACGTCACACACATTATGAATGTATCTGATTTTACCACTGATAAAATATGACACAGATATGACTTCATGAAAGTATTTATTAAAGTGAGACGTTTTTAATTGTATTTCATATGAAGAAGATTTGCTAATTAGGTACAGGACTGCTCCATATCATACACACACAGAGAGAGAGACATACACACGTACGCACACAGACATACAAACACACACGTACGCACACAGAGACATACATGCGCGTACCACACAGAGACAGGCGGGTACAGCCACTGTCCCGCAGATCACAAAGCAAACTGTGTCAAAGCGATGCTCTGAACTACATCATGGATCTGTAATGATAACATAGATCCACGTCTCTGAGCCTCAGTGAACACGTTAACACACGCACGCAAAAACTCTGAATGACTCGTGCACGCCTCAAAGCTTTCTCACGTTTTGCACAAACTTGCGCCTGTTTGTTTCATGCATTTCATGTTGTTTTCTTTCATTGTGGAGCGGCTTTGCCCGACAGCTACCACCAACTAATGCATCATGGCGCACAAGTGAGCTCCGGACCTCACTTACACGCGAGGATGGTTTTTTTTTGGGTGTGAGGCCCCTCTCCTCTTCTCCCTAAGTATTGGGACACCCTACAACCCCCTTGGGCACGCGCAAAATCTAGGACAAGGGTGCTTTTTAAGGGCAAGGGTGAGAATTGGGACGGGCTATAAACTCCCCTGAAACGTAAAACTAGTAAAGAAACTCGTTCGATATAATACAAGTCTCCTCTACATCCAGGACCATGTCTACACTGCCTGATGATGTCACAGATTTCATTAAACATGGAATCTGAGGTATGTAAATGAGAATCCAGTCATGTCGCACCTGCGTAGTTCCCCAAGGCTCCACCCTAGGCCCTCTGCTGTTCATGTATGACCCAGTTTAAGTTTGCACGAGGCATCACCTGAGGAACTCATCACACACGTGTCACGCAGCAAAGATCTGATACATGTAAATTATGGTTCACTTTGAATAATATACACAGCATGAAAAAGCTGGTCTAAAGATGTGACAGAGGCCGGAAATACATTACGCAAAAACTAGTGATAGAAGCAGAATGATTTTATGGGTCTCTCTTGTGTCTCTATGCTCTTTCTCTCTAGTCTCTCTCTCTGGTCTCTCTCATGGACTTTATCACTAGATTGCATAAACATCAGAAATAGCATGTTGTAATTCAAGCAGCTCTCTCTGAGCCTGTGTGTGCAGTCTGACGTGATGTCAGCATAAGCCCCTTGAGCAGTGTGCATGAATTAGAGCTTGTTGCGTGTTGTTTAGACTCTCGTCTCAGTCTGAGGCGAGCGTGTGACATGCTCAGCAGTGGTGGAACCGGCATGTCCTCTTGACATTCTGCTCTCGTGTCCAGCGGAGTCTGCTCTGGTTGTGGCCGCTGAGGGCGGTCAATTCGTCATAATGATTTCATGACACAGTTTCATTGTTTGAGGTTTAAAAGATAGTTACCTCAGTTTTAAGTGATGAAAATGAACACAGACATTGAAGAGAAGTCTTTAATATACAGTGCCTTGCGAAAGTATTCCGCCCCCTTGAACCTTTCAACATTTCGCCACATTTCAGTCTTCAAACATAAAGATATAAAAAAATATTTTTTTTCATGAATCAACAAGTGAGACACAATCGTGAAGTGGAACGAAATTTATTGGAGAATTTCAACTTTTTTAACAAATAAAAAACTGAAAAGTGGGGTGTGCAATATTATTCGGCCCCTTACTTTCAGTGCAGCAAACTCAGTCCAGAAGTTCAGTGAGGATCTTTGAATGATCCAATGTTGTCCTAAATGACTGATGATGATAAATAGAATGCACCTGTGTGTAATCAAGTCTCCGTATAAATGCACCTGTTCTTTGATAGTCTCAGGGTTCTGTTTAAAGCGCAGAGAGAACCATGAAGACAAAGAAACACACCAGGCAGGTCCGAGATACTGTTGTGGAGAAGTTTAAAGCCGGATTTGAATACAAAAAGATTTCGCAAGCTTTAAACGTCTCAAGGAGCACTGTGCAAGCAGTAGTGATGGCAATATGAAGCCCCATGATGCATTGAGGGTTTGCAGCCTATTACTCGGCCCATGGTTCGAAGGCTCGAGGTGATTCATGCTCCACTACGCCACCATGTGGACAAAAAAATACATAACACTCTTAAGTGCTTACAATGAATGGTGAGATCTAATGTTAAAATGTATATTTACGATCTATGGTCTAATGTGTTGTGTTTGAAATGATGCTTCATGAACTATGAACTATTTGAGTCTTTCAGTCAATTGTGTTGATACAACAAACACATCCAAAGTAATACAGTTCTACAGAAAGTGATTAATTGAGGAAAAACTACCAAGAGGTGGATTAATTAAACACAACAAACCATTTATTCCCAATAAATAAATACATTTACTTTGCAACACAAAATTTATTATGGGTAGACCAGGATTCGAACGCTATATCTTCTACTTCGGAGTCCGTCATATACCGACTGTGCCACACAGCTGTTGTGAAATGTATTATCCAGCGTATTATTACTACTAACTTGAAGCCTTGATATATGAGGTTTTACTAAAGTGAAACGTTTTTAATTGTATTTCATATGAAGTAGTTTCTCTATACTTAGTACAGGACTGCTCCACATCCCGCACACACACGTACGCACACAGAGGCAGACGGGGACAGCCAATACAGTCTATGGTACAGCCGCGGATCACAAAGCACCTGTCAAAGCAATGCACTCTCCGAACTATATGAAGCACTATATGAACCGTCATGTGGTGCGGCCGCTACGCGAGGCTTCGAACGTCACCACATACGTCACCAACAAACGCCTCAAACCACGCTTCAAAAAATACGCCCCTTTTTTACTCGGTACACGCTTCGAAGACCCGGCACGCTCAGCACATCACTAGCAAGCAGTTATATTGAAATGGAAGGAGTATCAGACCACTGCAAATCTACCAAGACCCGGCCGTCCCTCCAAACTTTCATCTCAAACAAGGAGAAGACTGATCAGAGATGCAGACAAGAGGCCCATGATCACTCTGGATGAACTGCAGATAACTACAGCTGAGGTGAGAGTCTGTCCATAGGACAACAATCAGTCGTGCACTGCACAAATCTGGCCTTTATGGAAGAGTGGCCATTTCTCAAAGATATCCATAAAAAGTCTCTTAAAGTTTGCCACAAGCCACCTGGGAGACACACTAAACATGTGGAAGAAGGTGCTCTGGTCAGATGAAACCAAAATCAAACTTTTTGACCACAATGCAAAACGATATGTTTGGCGTAAAAGCAACACAGCTCATCACCCTGAACACACCATCCCCAATTCTGTGGGACACCATCCCCAATTCTGTGGGAGGCCTGCATTCCAGGGGGAATCCCCTCTGGAGCCATGCCCCCCCCCCTGAATGGCCTGATCTTGTATGTGTGAGTCTGTGTATGGTTGTTGGTTGTTATCATTTTTCCATTTTGTGTGTGTGTGTGTGTGTGTGTGTGTGTGTGTGTGTGTGTGTGTGTGTGTGTGTGTGTGTGTGTGTGTGTGTGTGTGTGTGTGTGTGTGTGTGTGTGTGTGTGTGTGTGTGTGTGTGTGTGTGTGTGTGTGTGTGTGTGTGTGTGTGTGTGTGTTACAGTGGATTGTGGGGGGACTTCCAAACACTAGTGCTTAGTCTATGGTGATATTTGATGAAGGGTGACCAAGTTTCCGTGAAGGACAGTACGTTATCATCCTGAGATGATGGGTGATATGTGGTGATGTGTTGGGTGAGGGAGTTGATCCAGTGGTTGATATCTATACAATTTTTGGTTTTCCAGTTTAGTAAGATAATCTTCTTGGCGATAGCTAAAGATGTCAGAAGGCTTTTTGTGTATTTGGTAGGTATGGGACTGGTAGAGGTGGCGCTCAATAGACAGATAGATGGGGAGAGTGGGACTCTGCAGCTCAGGATGTCAGAGAGTGTTTGAGTGCCAAAAAGGATTGGACTGGTGTGCATTCCCACAGTGCATGTATGTACGTGTCTGTGGAGCCCATTGTGCATTGAGTGCATGTGCTTGTGTCCGTTAGTCCCATTTATGTTCAGTTATGTGTGTTCTATGAATAATCCTGTATTGTATCATATGTAAATAGGCCACATTATATCTGGAGGTTGAGGCTGTAGAGTCTGCCCTGGGAAAGTAGTGTGGTGTTATTAAGTTGTCAAATATTTCACACATTGTTAATTTTATTCATTTCATTCTCAATATAAGGTTGAGTGCGATACCAACACTTTGGATTATTCTGTGACAAGGACCTGGAATATGAAACAAGAAACACTTTTTAAATAAAGAACTCCTGTAAGAAAATGTTCTCTCTGGTTTCTCTCTCTGGAACTTCTCTGGTCTCTTACTTTGGTCCATCGGGTGTCTCTCTGGTACCTCTGGTCTCTTTGGTCCCCATGGTCTCTCTTTGGTCCCTGATCTCTCTTTGGTCTCTCTCTCTCTGGTCCCTCTGGTCTCTCCCTCATTGTGCTCCTCCGGCAGCAGACTCCTAACCATTCCAAAAGTCAGGACACAACCTCACGGTGAGGCATCTTTCCAGCACTACGGTCCCGTCTCTGGAACAGTCTGCCGGAGGAGCTCAGGGCCGCAGAGAACATTCGTATTTTTAAAAGCAGGCTCAAGACACACTTTTTTAGATTTGCTTTTGATTAGTATTTATTATTTATTATTGCGTTTTAGTGAATTTATTTATGTTTTTAGACACATTTTATTTAGGCTTTTATTTATTTATTTTACCTACCAATTTACTATTGTTATTATTAATCTTAGGTAGCTGCCATTTTTTTTTTTTGTCACATTCTAATGTTTTACTTTTTATTCTATTGTTTTAGTATCCCCAGTGTTTCCTCTGGAGGAGCCCTCTGCACTGGGGTCTGCTGTGGCTGCTGCGGTCTGGCTCTTGGATCCAGTGGGGGTCTGGGGCCTCCTCTCTCCTCCGTGTCCTGTGTCGTCCCATGTGGCTGCAGCCGGCTCTCTGCTCCTGGTGCAGATGGTTCCTTGGACGGTGCTTCTTCAGCTGGATACATCTGCCCCAGCCCTATATATTTGAATTGTTTTACCTTTTTTACATATCTGATGTGACTTTATGTGTGTGTGTGCGTGCGCGTGTGTGTGTACGCATTTGGGTGTATTTATAATAATAAATGTGGTTTATGGGTGGCTCTGTGGGGCGGTGGGGTTTAGGCATATTGGATTATTATTTAACTAAAATGTAAAACACTTTGTGTTGCATTTTTTTGTATGAAAAGCGCTTTATAAATAAAATTTGAATGATTTGATTGATTGACCCTCTTTATTATATAGCATCAGTTTCCATACTGTTGATCGCAATCATTCCTGATTTAATATATTACCCACCCGAGTCATGAGAGGAGCAGAGGAGGAAAAATGGAGGAGTGGAGGAGAAGAGGATAAGAGGAATATAAAAGAGCACATGAATAAATATTTGAAGAAGTTCAGTGAACATGGTTTTGGGCCAGCGTTTTGTGAACCTTGCTGTCGGCTTCTTAGACTGGGATCTGAATGCATAGTAGAATAAACTCTTTTCAACTGTTTGTATCTGGTTATTCCCAAAATATAGAAACAAATTATTCATTCGCGCTGTGATTAAGCAATTCAATCGAAATTGCAAACAAACAAAACAAACAAACAAAAAAAGGACTAAAGAAAGCAAAACATCTGTGGAATTTGTGAAATGTATTTATTGATTTTGATTAGTCAATGAAAAACATATTTTTTTATCTCTCTCTGATCCCCCTCGGTCTCTGTAGTCTCTACCTGGTAGAGACCAGGTAGTTTTTGTTTTCTGGCCTCTCTGAAGTCTCTGCCTGGTATCTCACTCTGGTCTTGCTGGTCTCATTAGTCTCCCTGGTCTCTCTTTGGTCTGAGGTAATGGCTTCATATATTGCTTTTTTGAATGTAAATCTCTTTGAAGTTGATATTTTCACTCTGAACAGACAGTATATTGCAGTTTTGGTCCAAAATATTGCAAATAGATATTTTGCCAAAATCTTGCAGCCGTAAAAAAATATTACTTCATTGAACAGACAGTTTTGTTTGTGTAGGCTCTCGTCATCTGTACTTCAGTTGAGTTTTGTATAAGAATGATTGGAAAAAGGTTTATATGTCCTGTATGTGTGTTCTTGTGTGCAGGGGTGATCCGCACTGCTGTCTCCTCACTGGACAGGGAGACCAGGGCTCAGTACTGCCTCCTGGTGCAGGCCAAAGACATGGCAGGCTCTGTGGGGGGGCTGTCCGGATCCACCACCGTCAACATCAGCCTGTCTGACGTCAACGACAACCCACCCAAGTTCCCCCAGAGTGAGTGTATCGAGGCTAGGACCATGTCTGCAAATGCTATTGGCCGTTTGTGTACACTCCTGTCCATCCATCATCTTCTGCTTTATTCTGCCATTCTGCCATTCTGCCATTATGAGCAGAGACCCCAGACCTCCCCTGCACACACCTGCTCCAGGTGTTCCCAGGCCAGCTCAGAGACAGTCCCTCTAGTACAGAGGGATTTTTTTTACAAAGGAATATTTTAGTAAGAGTTGAACCTGAATGTAAAACTAGTCCCAGGCCTGGAGTGGTGTTTGGATCAATCCACGCTGATATTAGGAACTTCTTTCACAAACATGTAGCTAGGCCCCTTCTGTCTTAAAGCTCCTGTCTCAGTCCTGTAATAGTATGTAATTTTACCACTATTACCTCACACTCAGAGCAGGTTTCTGCTTTTAAAACAAAAGTATTGTCCATAAATTATTTTTTGCAACTTATGGGTTTGGCTTTTAAGTTGCAAAAACAAAAGTTGTTGAGACTTGTTTGTCTGTGATGTTCTGTTTGTTCATTGAGCAGATTGAGCTGCTGTGTTGTCCTGGACCTGTGTATGTGTGTTAATGGTGACCTGTGTGGTTTGGGGACGACATACACACAGTTTCTTTTCCATGCGAGGGACTAGTGGAACGCCTCCTTTCATATAACATACAACAACCAGGAGAATTCACCACAAGGAAGGAGGAAGCTCCAGTGCTGATGGAGGCTCATGCACGCTCTAAACATGTCTGCGCCACTAGATCAGCAGCAACCATACTCTCGATAATTTAACCAAATATATAATTACAAGTGAACTTCCAAATGTATTGTACAAAGAGAAAAATTAGTCTGGAAGAGCATCATTATGAGACCAGATATGCCACCATAAACTTCCCAAAGTAGAAACAACAATGGAAGAAATACTGTAATGTATAGAGCCATGTGTGGTTGGAACACTTTGCCAAGGGACAGTATTCATGCAAACAGTCAGTATACCAATTTAGGCCCTTTTGAAAAGATATCTGTTTAATGTAACTGGTTGTGTTAGTTGTATGACCAAATATCATGCTGCTAAGGATTAGAATACTCTCATGTTTTCAGTTTTTAAGAATATTCCTAGGTCCTTCGTACAGTTGCATGTGTATTTCGGTATGTAACGTGTGTGTGGGGGTGGGGTGTGTAGTTTAATGTATCACTTGTTGGTGAAAACTCGTGAAAATATTGTTTTTGTGACCAGCATGCTGGACTGACTCCAGGAAGAAAAGGAGGATCTTGGGGTGACGTCGTTGTTTATAGTTTTTCCACGCCGGTCACGTGACCGGGTGGCAATACAGACTAGAAAGCTACCTGGATGCTAGAGAGTTAGCAGTTTTTAGACGTTTGGAGAGAGGTTTTACTAAATCAAATGCTCCATTCTTGTTGTGTGGTCGGTTGTACGGCCCGCTGGAGACAGATTCCGTTTTTTTTCTAATTCTTTCGGAAAATGACTGAGAGAAACGGCCGGTAAAGTGGTTGCCCTTTTATGCTGTTACAGTACCTACGGTAAATGTAGAACGGGAAGCCGTGGAGATGAGGGGATAAAAATTCATAAACAAAGAAACTACTTCCACTGCGCACTTGTTCACTCATTCATTCATTAATGAATGAAGATTAATTTTAAACATTGCATTTTGGTTGCTCATCCCCTCGGCTTCCTGTTCCACCTTCACCGTAAGTAACAGCAAAAAGGTGGCGAAATGCCGGGCCACTTTACCGCGGTGAAAAACACGAGAAATGGATTTTCACCACGGACCCTTCCTGAGTGAAGGGTCCCTGGTTTTCTATGAAGTAAGAATAAATGTCTCCGAGTCCCAGTCCCAGCAGATCGGTGCCAATGTTTTTTCTCGTCATCCAAGGTCTCATATGGGCTTTGAATTTGTTCAGTTCGGTCTCATATACTTATTTTTAGCTTGTCTTTATATACAGTGCTATTCGCTCACTGAGTCTTTTAAAAGTATTTGTCGCATCCATGCTTCAGTATGTGCCGCTCTGTCTTTTTGACACTCAGCGAGGGGCGCATGTGCACCCAGGTGTAAACAAAGATCCTCCTATAGCTGTACTTGTTACAACTAATGGAGATCAACTAAAGTTCTGTCTGATTCAAGGACAAACCCCCCAAAGCTCCACGTCCAGATCTCTGTTCATGTGCCAGAAGAGAAAGGCTTTTTTCTTATTTGGTGTTTTTCTGTGTTCTGTTGTAAGCACCCTTTGCTTACAACAGAACAATTGTAATTGTTTAATTGTAATCGGCGAGTTAAATGTGGTGCTGTGTGCATTTCATATTTTAGAATGTATAATACTGAATTCAAGTAGAACATGAATGGAGTGAACAAAAATGGAGTAAGAGATGACTCAGATGTGGTGCCTCTATCTCCATTTAAAAGCATTCTCAAGATAAAAGACAGATGTATGTCGTTATGGTGTAAGGCTTCATTTTAACAAATTTGAAAACAGATCTTGTGTTTGGCTCTCATTTGAAAAACAGTACAGGAAACTACAGTCACGAACAGGTTTTGATTAATCACTGATTTCTTAAACTTTCAAATAATATTATTTATCTATTTGAATGAAACAGTGTTATGTAATGCAGAGGATCAGTGAGGGGCTGGTGCTATGTGAATTGGGTGGCACCCATCAAGTCTTGTGTCAGATCACACCATACAAAAACCATGAGGTCATACTTGCATGCAAAAGCCTGATCCCGTGAGATCTCTGAAGATGTGCAGGCCATGAACTGGTTAGTAACGTGATGGGAGACCTCAGAGAACCCTAGGTGCCACAGCGTGGTGGCTGTAGCTGTTAAGTGCAAAACTGTCATTGTGTCTTTAGGCAAGACACTTCACCCACATTGCCTAGGATGAGTCTGATTTTGTGGGGATCAGAGGGGCTGATGGCACATACTGGTTGCACCTCTGTCAGGGTGCACCAGGGTAGCTGTGACTGCAGTAGCAGTTTATCACCACTGTGTATGGAGTGAAAGAATGAGAATGAGCTGTGAAGAGTCCTTAAGTCTCCTGAAAAGCGCTATATATAAATGCATCTGACTTTTGCTGATGTAGGGGCTGTTAAAGATTTGTGTGAGGACTGCCCTCTTCTCTGTCCTCTCATCCTGAGCCTTTCTTCGTGGAGTTTGCATGTTATCCCTGTGTCTTTCCGTGCTCTGGTTTCCCTCACCACCCAAAACATCAAGGACCCCCCAATCACATTCTCCACACCCTCCCTACAACAGCCCATTGCGGCCCTCGTGTCCTTGTAATCACACACAAGTTCATAGCATCATCTAGCCAGCTTCAGCTCAGCCAATGACTCGTGTAACACCTCATTATAACTCCCAGAACCTCTGGAATCCACCTGTTTTTATATACATAATTTCCAAAATTCCATATGGTACGGATGCAGATGTGGTGAGATAGATAGTAAATTGTTGTGGGTATTTGTTTCTCACTCCACAAAGAGATGGGAGCGGGATTGGCCATACAGGATGCCAGAACTATCGTACATGTTTTTAGTGTTAGGGGAAACCGGAGCACATAGCAGAAACCTATGCAGACACAGATACGGAAAGGCCTGGAGGTGGAATCAAAGGACCTTCTTGCTGTGAAGCATAAGCGCCAACCACTGCACCGCCCAAATAATAAACTTCAGTTCTGTCAACTGAATCAATACAAATCATACCATTTAAAGCTGCTTGAATACAGTCAAAACAGTTTTCAAATCTGGGTTGTTGGGCGATGGTCAAGTCTAGTGAACTAGCAGGATCATGTTTGGACACCCCTGCCTCTATGTATTTGTCCATGTCATCATATTACCTATCATAAACTGTCTTTACATTTGTGCAGCGTGAACAAGCAGGAACAGAAGGAAGTGTCAAGGATTAGATGAATGAGGACTCAAACGCAGGAATGCCAAAATAATGATTCAATAAAATAGTCCTATAGCAAGTCCTATAGCGCCGTGGCAAGAGCTCTGGTGTGTGTCGTCTGGTGCACACTGGGGTAGTCTTGCACAGTTTTTCCTATGTGGTTTTACTGCAAATGGCAAATAAATGAATCTGAATCTGAATCTAAGTATAAACAAATCTCCAAAATCCAAAGTAACCAGGAACAGGACAGAACTTGACAAGACAATGGACCAGCAACAAGAGAAGAGAAGCACAGGGTACATAAAGAGACACACAGACAATCAATAGGAGAACAGGAAAGGAAGTAAAACTGAAATTAAACTACAGAGAACTAATGTCAAAATAAAACCAAATACAGAAATAAAATACACACCATGACAGGATGTTTTTATAAAGACAACTTTCACATTATCCTTGGACCTTTGGACATTTCTATCATTGGCATTAAATGTGCAATGTTCTGGTTTATTATGCACATTCTTGGTCAGATGTTATGTCTTATCCGAAACCACTGAAGGAACATGACAATCACAAATTTTCAGTAAAGATAATTGACTTTATATGGCACAACACTGTTCCTCTTCAAAAACAGATCTGCATTGGATTCAGACTGTTGAGCTGTAGACTTTTTGTTGATTAATGCTAGTTTTATTTTGATGTATATAGCATCTCTTGTTTGAGTTTTACTGCCTGTGTGTGCCTCTCCCTAATGTGTTACACTTGTCATGGTGTCCAAAAAAAGACAGCGGCCATCTTGGTCATGTAAATTTCACGACTTCATGGTGTTTGGGAGGTGGTTGTTTGAATCTTTCATTTGGGCCTGGTGAAGTTGAAATGAATGAGCCTGGCATGTGCACTTGAACTCAGCGTGCCCTCTCCTCTGCA
The DNA here is from genome assembly GCA_964034765.1 of Knipowitschia caucasica. NCBI lineage: Eukaryota > Metazoa > Chordata > Actinopteri > Gobiiformes > Gobiidae > Knipowitschia > Knipowitschia caucasica. The sequence continues at coordinate 31,623,508 of OZ035836.1, forward strand.
CCACTGGAGACAAGAGGCAAGTCTCGACCTGGCTCCAGATGCCTGCCTTTAAGAGTGTTTGGCTACTCTGCTACTGGTGCTTATGGAAACAAAGTCTGATACAAGTCAATTAGAATGTTTTTCACCTGTTTATGATGGATTTGGGATGTGGGATTGTAAAGTGGAATGTTGTATCAATCTATTTAATTGTTCCTGTAGCTCTGTGTTAGGCATACACCAACTACAGTATATATAAAAGAGGACAGATGCAAGATACATACAGACACAACAAAAAATAAACCATACTTACTGTGCAAAGGCAAGAAGGGGGAGTGGCTCTGGCCCTCAGGAGGCCTTCAGGTACATGGTGTTTTCAGGGAGAGGATCCACAGACTGAGAGACCCCCACTGTATATCAGCCGTGATGTCATCCACATGTCACATTCTATTGGTCAGTTAGGGGGGTCCGCCAGGTCATAGAGATGGCACTCTATACTAAAAGATACAAAAGCACAATGGAAACACAACCAGATAGCGTAGAACAGAGTAGAATGTGCAGCCCGGTATGGCCGAGGCCAGAGCCACGTTTGCATCGTTGGTAGTAAGTCAGACCTGTTCCCTGTACATGTTGGTTTCTGCCAAGGCTGCTCTTTGTCACTGGTTCTGTTCACTGTCTTTATGAACAGAATTTCTAGGTGCAGCTAGGGGCCAGAGGAGTTCAAGTATCTCAGGGTCTTGTTCACAAGTGAGGGAAGGATGGAGCATGAGATCAGGCGGATTGGTGCAGCGTGCGCAGTGATGCGGTCGCTGTATCGGACCGTTGTGATAGAGAGGGAGCTGAGCCGATCACCTATGGTCATGAGCTTTAGGTGATGACCAAAAAGACAAGATCGCGGATACAAGCGGTTGAAATGAGCTACCTCCGCAGAGTGGCTGGGCGCTCTCTTAGAGATAGAGTGAGGAGCTCCGTCACACGGGAGGAGCTCGGAGTAGAGCCGCTGCTTTTCCACGTCGAGAGGAACCCGTTGAGGTGGCTCGGGCATCTGTTCCGGATGCCTCCTGGACGCCTCCCTGGGGAGGTGTTCCGGGCACCTGGAGGAGACTCCGGGGAAGACCCAGAACATGCTGGAGGGACTATGTCTCTCAGCTGGCCTGGGAAAACCTTGGATGGGCTGGAGGAAGTGTGTGTGGATAAGGAAGTCTTCTGACTGGTGGTTGTGCTCTGCCCATATTCTTGTGTCCAGAAAGTTACCAGCTGTACGTGGCGGAGCAGGCCCCAGTGGGGACCCCCGTGGGAAGGATCCAGGCCACGGACGAAGACCTGGGCTCCAACGCGGACATGAGATACAGCATCACCAACACCGAAGCCGCCGCCATCTTCCACATCAGCTCTGAGCCTGTGAACCGTGAGGGCATCATCTCCCTCAAGCAGGTACCTCACAGGGGAGAGGCCCCATCATGTCACCGCCATGTCAGGAGGAAGTCCACCCCACTGTATTTGTACAGCATTTTATCTACAGTGTTTAAATTGCAACACAGAAATTAAATGATAAAATCTTGAAGTATGCAGAAAAAATACCACAATTAAAAGTGTATAAATAATATTAATGAAATAAAATAATAAATATAAAATAATAAAACAATACATTCAATTAAAATAACAAATTCAAGATGTTCAGAATAGTATTTTTCTGCTCCTACAAATGGACAGACTGTAGATCCAGGACTGAGGCTGTAGATCTTGGACTGAGACTGTAGATCAGCTGTGTCAAGCTGGTCCTTAAAGGGCCGGTGTGGCCGCAGGATTCAGTTCTAGCCCAAGCAGGAGGACATCAGACTCCAACAATTTCCTCAAGAGAGTCCTGTTTTAACTTGAAGATTTGAGGAAATGGGTGAAGTCTGGTGTGGTCCTGCTTGGGCTCGGATTAAAACTTACAGCCACACCGGCCCTTTCTGGAACCGGTTTGACATCCCTGCTGTCGATCTAGGACTGAGGCTGTAGATCTAGATTAGTTTAGTTTATTTCAAGCAAACAATGAAAAAGTGTTCATCATGTACAACAATAATAATAACCCCCCTCCCCCCAAAAAAACAGTGGTCGTTGGAACACTGTTAGTAGAACAAAGAATATGGGGTGAAGTCGAACACTTATTGATTCCCAAACTCTTTTTCATCGTCTAAACATAATTAGTTACATATTTACAATATGTTTGCATCATAAACAAAACAAGTAATTTTCCTTCATGTACAGCCAATTGTGGCCCACTAGAGTTTTCTCTACAATGTTGGTAAAGTCGTTTCTGTAGAGTTTGTTTGGTTTCTCCAATATAGTGGTCAGTGCACTCCTCTTCACTACATTTAATTGAATTCACCACATTGCTCTCTTTGTGTCTGGGTTTTTTGTCTTTGGGATGCACCAATTTCTGTCTTAATGTGTTGAAAGGTTTGAAATACACAGGGATTTTGTGTTGCCTAAAGATTCTTTGTAGTTTCCGTTCAGAGCAATGTGGTGTATTCAATTAAATGTAGTGAAGAGGAGTGCACTGACCACTTTATTGGAGAAACTAAAACTCTACAGAAACGAATTTACCAACATCGTAGATAAAACTCTAGTGGGCCACAATCGGCTGTTCATCTCCACTAGGCCACCAACCACACCGTGAACGACACGGAGGTAAAAATTCTGTCTCAAGACAAAAATTGGTTTGAGAGAGGGGTGAAAGAAGCCATTTTTGTGAGGAAACACAAACCTTGTCTTAACAGAGGAAGATTTGTTTTGCCTCGCATCTATGACGAGTTCCTAAAAACAACGACTTAACTATAGATAAGGTCAGTGACATGCTAATGAGTTAGGAGTGGATCTCAGCAGACAATAGGTCTGTGACTTGCTAATGAGTTAGGATCGTTAGCCCTAGCAGGGTCGCTAGACCTGCTCCCTTCCACATCAGACAGACCTTAGATTGCTAATGAGTTAGCATCAGGATTAGGGTGTGGCTAACCAACCCATAGGTTATACATGTCCAACGTGCAATCTGAGATTTCATTCCCTTGAAAAAGTTATTTGGTTTGAGGACGAAACGTCGGGAAAACCTGCTAGGAAGTACAGATGATGGGTGAGAAACCTTCCATTGCTACCCTTGGTAATATGAAAGGTTGCTTTCCTCTCAGCACATACCCTCCTTCTCTCTCAGTAAAAAAAGAAAAACAAATCTGTACATTTTGAGGTAGATCCTTACTCTTTGACCTATCCAGAACCTGTACTGTTTGTAAATCCCCCAGATCTGAAGATTTTAGTAATTTGGACTCAATGAAAAATAAATATGTATGTTCCCTAAAGCCTGCTCCATGGATGACTCTTAAAGCTCTCTTCAGCAAAATAACAAGTGGCTGAACTGTTGATGTGTAATTGTTGCCCCAAACTTCAACACAATAAGTTAGGTATGGCAAGACTAATGAACAGTAGAGCATACGTAAAGACTTCTGGTTTAAAACTTGCCTTGCTCTACTCATTATCGCTATGCTCTTTGAAACCTTACTCCTGACATGACTAATGTGTGCTTTACAGTTCATCTTATTATTAATTATGACTCCAAAGAATTTTCATTAACCATTTCAATACTCACTCCATCCAGCTTAACTTCTATGTGCACATTACTTCTACCATTCCCAAACATCATTATCTTTGTTTTCTTTAAATTTAGTCATAATTGATTTGTATCAAACCATAATTTAATCTTCTCTAGCTCTCTATTTTTTCTCCTGCACTAGTAACTGAAGGTCACACCCTGAACAAAAAAATATTGGTGTCATCAGCAAACAACACCAATTTCAATACATCAGACACTTTGCATAAATCACTAATATAAATAAGAAACAATTTTGGGCCTAATACTGCCCACTGTGGGACCCCGCAAGATATGTCAAGGCATTCAGAGAAATAAAATCTCCCAGCTTCACAAACTGCTTCTTTTGAGTTGACCAGCTTGTTCAGTCTACTCCTGTCCCTCTCTGTGCTGCCCGGGGCCCAGCACATCGCAGCGTAGTATATGGCAGAGGCTCATCAGCTCAGACCTCTCTTGTCTCAGTATACATGCAGACTCAGACCTCTCTTGTCTCAGTATACATGGTTAAAAAAGAATGCTGTGTGACGTATGTTCAGGTGTGTGTTACGCTGAGTTGGGTGTGCGCGTCCAAAAGACCACGGGATCAGCCTACACCTACAGCTACGTCACCGTGGGGGAGTTCGTGGCCTTCTTCATTGGCTGGAACCTGATTCTGGAGTATTTGTTCGGGACGGCAGCTGGGGCCTCGGCGCTCAGCAGCATGTTCGACTCTCTGGCCAATCACACCATCAGCCACTACATGATCACTCACCTGGGGACTCTGCGAGGCCTGGGTTAAGCACGTTTATGAATGAAATGTGTTTGATTATACTTTTCATGCTTCTTCTCAAAAGGCATACAGTAAGTGGCTCATCTCAATATTGATATAAAACCATGTAATATGACGCAAATCCACACATCACCAAAATCACTAGCAGAATAAACCTCACGTTAAAGGCCCTGTAAGCTTTGCTATGGCCGCAGATCAAGTTAGCGATCAGCAACTTCTTTCATTTGAGCAAAAATGCCTGTTCAACGCTCTTTATGCCTCAGTCCTTGTTCTACAGCCTGACTCCTGGAGGTCAGTGATGATTCACGACATCTACGGACATTATAAACTTTTCCGAACAGTGGTCATCCTGCTCCCTGTGGACCAATGGCTGTGTCCGTTCATTGCCATTCACACACCAGACTCATTCTAGGCAATATGGGTGAAGTGTCTTGCCTAAGGACACAGCAAAAGCTTGGCACTATACAGTCGCAGCCACCCCACTCTGGCACCTGTTAGAGAATCAACAGCACACACACACACACACACACACACACACACACACACACACACACACACACACACACACACACACACACACACACACACACACACACACACACACACACACACACACACACACACACATACACTCATACACACACACTCTCACACACACACTCTCACACACACACACACACACAGACACAGATGAAAGCATGTTGTGGCGGCTTTGTTGTTTGCTGTCAGAATCACTGAAACTCCACAGTAACAACAGATTATTTTCTCAGTTTGTGCTGTTTGGACCAATGTGTGTTAGTGTGTGTTTGTGGGAACATTTGCTTTGATACTAGGGGCTTTTCCAGACGGCAATTTAAAAAAAATTGTCTGTGCTGTAATTGTATGTTATTGTCTTTTAAAAAAACATTCGGTCAGAATGGCTTTTATGTTTTGTTTCTAAAACGTTGTATGTAGAGACTTTTATGAGCTTTGTTCTTCTTGTGAATGGGGTTCTTCTTTGGCTTTCTTTGAGTTTCTCCATGCAATGCATAGCTCCATACTCAAAGGCCACAACACAAACATAATTAGATACATAAGCCTCATTTTCACCAGCCCTAATCTACACTACACCTCTCTATTCTATTCTTCTTCTCTTCTTGGTCCTGGTTCTATCCAGGCTGAGCTGGAACTAAAGTGTTCTATCTGACAGTCATTGGACAGACTACTGCTGGAAGCTATGGTTACCAGGGAATTTCCTCGAATATTGTTTTTATGTGGGTAGGTTGCTAGGATAGGTTACCAGATACAAAAGCATAATGGATACACAACGGAGTATAGTAGAGCCAAGTAGGGCTGGAATCCAGGGCTCTACTCAGCCTTTATCTACTATACTATATGATAATATGCGGACAACATTTGGCTCCTCTTGGGTTACACTGAAAAGTCAACTCTTCTCAGTAGCTTTATAACCGTTTGTGTCACACTCACCATTTTTGGCTTAAAAGAAATCTTGGTCCGGTGTTCTGTCGAGTTGGTCTGCCCGTCGAGATGATCTGCCTCGGCTGTTAATGATGTAATGCAAACCTGCGCATGCGCGTCTCACGCATAGACTGTATATATTATCTCGAATGTCACTTTTAATGTAATTTGAGGCGAGATGTTGATGGTTCCGCGTTGTGATATGTGGGTTTTAAGAGTAAGAGTTTCGTGTAAAGTTTGTTTTAGGCAGTCAACTGTTCCTGTGAAACTACACTGGTAGTGTACCCAAATCTAATGTGCGCATGCGCATAAATCCGCTAGAATGGGGAAAAAACTAGATCTAATTAAATATTTTGTTGAAACACACTATAGTTAATCATATTGAATACAGTATGATACATGCATTAAATTACATTTATTATTTCCATTATCAACCTGACAGACCAGGTTGGACACTGGACACGTCATGGGCCTCGTCAGTAAAATTACGTATGCAGCAGTCAACTCAGGGACTGCTTTCATAACAGTAGCAGTGTAGTTTCACAGGAGCAGTGGACTGCTTAAAACAAACTTTACACAAAACTCTTACTCTTAAAACCCACATGTCACAACGCGGAACCATCAACATCTCGCCTAAAATTGCATTAAAAGTGACATTTGTGTCTTAGTTCGTTCGTATTTCAATTTTTAGAGCAATTCGCGGACTTCATGTCCGCCATCTTGGATTGCTTCGGCTGCCGTGAGACGCGCATGCGCAGGTTTGCATTGCATCATTAACAGCTGAGGCAGATCATCTCGACGGAACACCGGCTCTCTTTGTGATCCTGGTGTTTATATTGTGATGTTGTCTTTATAAATCCAGAAAAGAGCTGTATAAGGATTGACCAATCAGAGGCTTTCATTTGTAGAAGAATCTCCAACATTCCCTAGGAAGCAACATTGCAACATTGTCCCTGTTCTAGTTCTACAGCCTCAGTCCTAGCTCTATAGCCTCTATCCTGGATCTACTGCTGCCGTACGTGGCAGCGGATCCCTCCCTCAATATGAGTCTCTCTTTTTGCCCACTGGGATTCTCAGTGGTTCCTTGCTAATGCAGGAGGGTCTAAGGACAGTTATGATCCGGGACATGTATTTATTTATTTATTAGTATAAAGTGCTGACCAAAAGTTTGGACACACCTTCTCATTCAAAGAGTTTTTATGTTCATGATTATGAAAATTGTAGTTTCACAATTACCTCGGACACGGGCCAGGCTCGGACACTTTTATTTATTCATTTTCAGGGCGGCAAATTACATTTACGAATGCACCCAATGAATATAAGCAAGGCAAGGCAAGTTTATTTGTATAGCACAATTCATACACAAGGCAACTGAAAGTGCTTAACAAAATAAGATTAAAATTCCAAGAGCATTAAAATCATAAATATTTGAACCTTTCAACATTTCGCCACATTTCAGGCTTCAAACATAAAGATATAAATACAATTTGTTTTGTCAAAAATCAACAACAAGTGGGACACAATCGTGAAGTGGAACGAAATTTATTGCATAATTTAAACTTTTTCAACAAATAAAAAACTGAAAAGTTGGGTGTGCAATATTGTTCGGCCCCCTTGCGCTAATACTTTGTAGCGCCACCTTTTGCTGCAATTACAGCTGCAAGTCGCTTGGGGTATGTCTATCAGTTTTGCACATCAAGAGACTGGAATTCTTTCCCATTCTTCCTTGCAAAACAGCTGGAGCTCAGTGAGGTTGGATGGAGAGCGTTTGTGAACAGCAGTCTTCAGCTCTTTGCACAGATTCTCGACAGTCTTCTCCTTGTTTGAGATGAAAGTTTGGAGGGACGGCCGGGTCTTGGTAGATTTGCAGTGGTCTGATACTCCTTCCATTTCAATATAATTGCTTGCACAGTGCTCCTTGAGATGTTTAAAGCTTGGGAAATCTTTTTGTATCCAAATCCGGCTTTAAACTTCTCCACAGCAGTATCTCGGACCTGCCTGGTGTGTTCCTTTGTCTTCATGGTTCTCTCTGCGCTTTAAACAGAACCCTGAGACTATCAAAGAGCAGGTGCTTTTATACGGAGACTTGATTACACACAGGTGCCTTCTATTCATCACCATCAGTCATTTAGGACATTGGATCATTCAAAGATCCTCACTGAACTTCTGGACTGAGTTTGCTGCACTGAAAGTAAAGGGGCCGAATAATATTGCACGCCCCACTTTTCAGTTTTTTATTTGTTAAAAAAGTTTAAATTATCCAATAAATTTCATTCTACTTCACGATTGTGTCCCACTTGTTGTTGATTCATGACAAAAAATTAAAATTTTATATCTTTATGTTTGAAGCCTGAAATGTGGCGAAATGTTGAAAGGTTCAAGGGGGCCGAATACTTTCGCAAGGCACTTTAAGTGGAGGCTGCAGTGGCTCAATTTGAGCCTGGAGGTCGTGGGTTCGAGCCCACCACCAGACCTTCTCCACCGACTCCCACTGATGTCTGCTGTTGTTGTGTCCTTGGACAAGACACTTAGGCTGCGGTCACATGCGCAGCCTAAAGCCCGGTTTAAGTGCGCCAGGGCTCGCTTCGCGATTAGATCCGGGCTTTAGGTGCCATCTGACCGCGGCATTCGCGCCAGAGCACGATTCCTGGACTTGTGCTCTGGCCCGGTTAAAAACTGCGGCCGGCAGGGCCCGCTTCCCAGCGCAGATGAGGAGGGTCAGTGTGGCGGGTGGTGGGGAGTGGGGGATTAGGTGCGGGAGGACTTGATATTGCGCGTCACATTATGTCTTCCTGTGACACGTATTTTCACACACGTCTCTCCTGCACTTTCGTATTCTCCGCTGTGTTAAACCTTTCATATAAGCCCCGGACAGTGCTCGAGGGGCGCCGGGGAAGTGTCTCTCTGCAGAGCCAAAGAAAAGCGTTTCCTACGGGTATAGCTCTCTTCTGTCCTGACCGTTATTAATATAGATCCATGATCCTGACTCTCGCTTTCAGTGTGGTGCGATTGCAATAACACTTCAGACATTCAAGAATCAGTCTTTATTTAATCACCACACAAACACACACACACACTTGTAACCTCGCTGTCTGCGGTCGCTCTGCTCATACGCCACACTTTTCATTCCTTCATTCTCATTCATTCATTTCTCAGCGCTCGTTACTAAACAGTATGTGTGTGTGTTTGTGTGCGTGTCCGCAGCACGCACACGCACACACATGCACACCAACACACACGTGTGCACACACATGTTACCCACTGAACTGCTGCACTTTGCATCAGAGCAATTTGGACAAGTGTGAGATGTATCTTTCCCTGAAAAACACGATCCGTACTGAGCTGTTAGCTAATGTAGCTGTACCTGTTAGCTGTTAGCTACAGTAGCAGAATGTAAACATGAAAAGAAGCGGATCTCAACCAGGGCAACGAGGTAGTCTCTGGTGTTAGTATTAGCGCCACCAGCTGGACCGAGTGTTGTATTACAGCACAATTTTCCTGGCACGGTTCAGACAACACGTTCATGTGACCGCGGGCCGTTTTCACACCCCTGTGGCGACAATCCGGGCCACTTGGCCTATGTGACCGTGCCCTCAACCCCCTACTTTGCCTGAAGCCCCTGCTGAAAGACCAAGGCTATGCTATAGAGCAGCCGTCCTCCTTGTGGACTCACCACCTGCAGGAGGATCAGTGCTATGTGTACTGGGTGGCATCTCTGGCCCTCCCCCCGACCCAAAAATGGATTAATCCATATTAATGGATTAATATGGAAGAATATTAATGGATGGATGGACTTCTGATTTAAGAGACCATAGAGTTTGCAGATAACAATATTTGTTCACAAATAATTGACAGAGTTTTGTGGAAAAGGTTGGCCACAACTTCATCAATTAAATCCCACATCTTATTTCTTTGAATGTGGCTAAATAAAGATTTTACTTATTTAGCAATAATATACCTTAACTTAAAGCTTTGAGATCTAACTTCCCCCCAATTAATACATGTTGTTTGTCCCAGCAGAAAGACTAGACAAAGTGAAATGTCATGTTGTGTTTTAAGACATAGGGATAGGATATTTGTTCAGAGTACCATCTCCATTTGCAGTATTTTGCTGCCTTGATCCATCCTCCCACTCGTGTCTGAACTCCACACAGCTGTTTGTCTGCAGGCTCTGCTCTGCTCACTGACCTCTGCAGCTGCCACATCCAGAGCTCATCCCTGTTCCCCATGTTCACGTAAGCTCTGAGGCCTCCAGACGCAACCGTGCCCCTCACAACAACAGCGGTCAGTGTAAATCTGTGGACAACTCGGTGTGAAGAATGTGGAAAAACCATCACTATCAACACTACTTTATCCATCCCATTTATGACTTCAGCTGTAGTATTTTCATGGCTATTCACCCCCTGTCCCATTGTCTGTTTCATGGCGTGCTGAGGGGTGGGAAGCCTGGGGGCCTCTTGAGTCCTGTTCCACTCAGCCTCAGTCCTGGATCTACAGCCTCAGTCCTCATTCAACAGCCGAAATCCTGAATCTACAGCCTCAATCCTGGATCTACAGCCTTAGTCCTCGCTCAACAGCCTCAGTCCAGGATCTGCAGCCTCGGCCCAGAATCTACAGCCTCTATGCTGGATCTACAGCCTCTGTCCTGGATCTACAGCCTCAGTCTTGAATCCTCAATTTAAAGAATTTGCTATTAAAAAGTGAACTTTTGTTCAGTGTGTGTCAGTGTATCATGCTTCATGGCTGTATTTCCACTCTGTAATCCTCACACGTGCAGGTACATGACTCTTGTCACAGAGCCACATGTGCATGACTCTATCACAGAACCACTTGTGCAGACTCTACGCTCCACATGTCACAGCTGCAGATTACAGCTTAACTCCACTCAGAGCTGCAGCTTTACTGACATTTCAGTCCATTCAGCAAAAACAGTGGATCTCAGCAAAAACTCCAAATGCAGAACACGTTCAACTCTCTGCTCTTCAACAGAACGTGTGCTGATCTTGTGAACTTTGTAAAACACATATAGTACATATTTTTAGCATTAACACTCAATTTAGTCTTTGTCTTGTCATATGAGTAGAAGTCATCATTGTTTGTTTGAACCCCCAAGCTGTAGAGGTGTAACATGTGTTTCTCCCAGTTGCATTTGGCCGATGAGTGACCTGCCCTTCAGTGCCTAACTGTGTGGGGCTCTGAAGGGGAGACTGATGTAGGGTCCTAAGTGCAAGTGCTGTCCATTGAAATGCCGGTTTTCATTCAGACTTTTAACTTGAATGAAACCATACAAAATACATTTTCTATGCTGTTTCCATGGATTATTATGAAGTTTCCTCAACACCGTTCTGAGCAGTTTTGGTTTCTTCTCCAAGAAGCTTCTCTCCAAAAGCACCTTAAACTTTGGAACAGAAATTGATAATACATATTTTTTCAAACCTATTCTATAACATATTTTTGGGCAGTCCTAGATCTGAAGTGGAGCCCTGGTTTTACAGCCTTAGTCCTGGTTCTACAGCTTCAGTCCTGGATCTACAGCCTGTCTTTGGAAGCAGAACTCTCTCTCATTACGGGCCAGCTCTAGGTTTTGGCTCCTAAGTGTTTGTTATTATTACATTTTCTGTGTTCAAAGTCTTTAATTTTCTGACCTTTTGTTGGCAAAGTGACAATATCCTCCAAAACAACTACTGTTGTGATTTTTTGTTATTTTATGTACATAAATAAATTCTATCAAATGTTTTTATGGTTAAAAAAAGCATTATAAAAGGAAATGCATATAAATTAAAAAGATTTGCAACTTGTCAAGAGCAATGAAAGAAACGACGACTTAAAATCTACAAAGATATATATTTATTTTATTCAAATCCATGAAAATGCGTGAACGTGTAGAACCTCAGGCACTTTGAGGTCCTCACTACGACATGCTCTAGAAAAATAAACTCCACTGACCTACACAGAGCAACACGTGTGGTCACTGCTCTGGACTATGCTCAACAGTCCTTTTTTTAAGAATCTGTGGATGGCATAAGAAAAGTTCATGATCTGAGGTCTAAATAGTGTGTGAACAATTATAGAAATTGTTCACACACTATTTAGAGTATCAGAAGTACAAAACCGTGTTGTTATTTACAAAATTAATATATATCTTGAAACAAGAATTTGTCTTGACTATATCATTTTGCCAAACTTTATTACTTCAGTACTGCATCCAAATTGGAATCCAAATGTTCACAATGCCAATAATTGTGTCTGTCTAGCTACACTATGTAACTTTCTGGGAAAAACTAAAACAAGTCCGTTTACTTTTTATCATATTCATCATATTTTCTCAATAGGGGATGATGAGAAAGTAGTATGATTGGTAAATACAGAGCTTGGACTTCAGTCGCTGCTCCCTCTTCACCACAGCACTTCTAAACAATCCTCCTGCTTAAATTCTTTGGCTAAGAATGTTTTGCTAAAACATAAAACCAACCAATCTGCTTTAACCTCAAGAAAACTCGATGTGGTTTGATTGTCGACCAAACCAGTGACCACACGGTGACACACCATTCACATCACATTATAGCCCCGTTTTCACCTCCCATACTTGGCCCTACACACTCTCCTCTACTCTAGTTTCTGGTACCATATGTTATAAACCTACCCACAACAAACCAGTATCAATTGAAATTCCTTGGAGACCATGGCTTCCAGCAGCACTCCAGTAAACACTTTAGTACCAGCTTGGCCGAAATATAACCAGGACCAAGAGGAACTGTAGAAGGATCTGGAACCAGTTTAAGAGAACCAATGGAAACGCTCCCAATAGAGTAGGGTAGGGTAGGGAACGGTAGAGCAGGGTAGAGTAGGATAGGGTTGGGTAGAGTAGAGCAGGGTGAGGTAGGGTAGGCTAGAGTAGTACAGAGTAGGAGTATGGGGTGGGATAGGGTTGGGTACTGTGGTGGAAACAGGGCTCTTTGCAGTTTCCACAGATTATACAAAAGTAGATCTCCAAAACGGTCCTCAACTGTCGGAGTCGGCTTCTGGTGTCTCCTGTGTGTCCATGATACTTGCCAGCACCTTAAACGGCTGCCCCCAGTCTGCGAGCGAGCTAAAGTCCCCCACGTCCTCTACAGGCCACCCCTCCTCAATGGAGCTCAGCGACCCGGCCTCCGAGCCCTCGCCCTCATACGCATATGTGGCCAGTGAGTCGTAAGCCGGGACTGTGTGCTGCCCCTCCCCCAGGCGTTGTTCGATGAAACTCCTGATGACACGGGCGTCGTCGCCCTTCAGCGTCCTGCTTGCAGCCACAACGGTCTGCCGGTGGATATCCGGGGAGCGCGTGCTGTCATGGTCACGGTTGGACAGGTGCAGAAGGATCCCATCGCCGTAGCAGCAGGGCCGGTCGCTCCGGGAGGCCGAGCTCTGGAGGCTGGCGCACTGCGAGTGTGTGGTACGCAGCGTGCCCATGTCAAAGGCGCGTGTGTCCTGCTCACCGCCGCCTTCGTCATCGTAGTGGATGACATTGTCTCGGATGTCCTCGCGCGACGACATGAGCACCTCTTTCTCTTTGTGGCGACGCTGGGACACGTACAGGCCCGCCATCACTGCAACACACACAAAGGAGACGTTAGAGTTGCCCTACAGTAGTGCTTGAAAGTTTACACACCAGGGCAGAGATTACACATTCATGCTCTGGAGATCTGAAGTCTCCATCCCCCAGGTCTCCTGTGTTTCCCTTTAACATCAATGAAAGGCTGGAAACTTTTTTGGTAGTTGTGGATGAGGTTCTTTATCCGTTTTGGTCTCTCTCTGGTTTCACTGATCTCTCTCTGGTCTCTCTCTGGTCTCTCTCTGGTCTCTCTCTGGTCTCTCTCTGGTCTCTCTCTGACCTCTCTCTGACCTTTCTCTGACCTCTCTCTGACCTCTCTCCATGCCCCAGGCTTTTGGTCACTTCTTCCTGTGATGCGCGGACGATTTGGCACTAGTCCAATATCCAATAGTGTTGTATTCCATTGCAAAAAAAAACACACGGAATGTAATACACAAGGAACATTTAATCGCAGCTTTAAGGCCATGCTTTGGAACTTCCCAGGCAACTTAATAACATTGTGTATAAACTCACACACTTTCGGCAACAAACATGTGACCAAACAATTTCAAACTCATCAAATGCAACTCCAGTATCATCAAAGATAAACCCATGTTTTTAGCCATCATCAAACAGAATATATTAGTTTCTACCTCGCAGTGATTTACTTTTCATTTCAGTTATTAGTCCTAGCAAAATGCCAGCTGATATGTGTGTGACAGAAACGCACAAATAACACGCAAAATGTTTGGCTTCAAGTACCTGTAACTTGTGATGCAACCATTATTATTGGGTGCACTCACACAACCGGGCCATTATTGTGTGGGTGGTGCACTCACACATGGTCAATGTTATTATCTGACACAGGGGACACCAACCCTATGCCTGTGGGCACACAGTCGCCCGCAAGGAGCACGTAAGGGGCCCACGAAGCAATAGCTATAACTAATATTGGTCCCGTCTCCGCCCCGGTTGGCGGTTGGCGTTTTCAAAAAAAGGCAGTCTATGCAGCAAATGAGACTTTAAGTGTGCAAAAAGAGACAGTATTCACAGAGATATGACCCGGTTTGAGAGGAAGACAGACAATTGTTAATGGACATGCGGACAAAACCTGCACAATGAGCAGCGATGGCCACCTTTTACGCATGTTTTAATCCATGTTTTAATGATTCACTTCCCTCAAGTTTAATATATAAAGCTGTATGCTGCTGTGAACCAGTTATGAGCCAGGACTGAGCCTGCAGGAGCCACAAAGGAAAACGAGCATCAGGGGGATTGTATCATTGTGATAAAAAAGCAAGTTAACTTCATTCTGTTCCATCAGCCGCTTATCAGTGGATAAACACAATGAAGCAAAATGATGTGAGAAGATGCACTAAAGTCGAACAGAAAACAGAAATGCATCTTTTGCATTGACACATTTTATCTGTCATCATTTACTTCAGCTGTAGTCTTTTCATTGCTATTCACCTGCTGACCCATTGCAAGTAAGTAAGTAATCTTTTTTTATATAGCGCCTTTCACAAACCAGAGTCACAAAGAGCTTTTGTTGTAGGCATTTGTTTCTAACTCCACACACAGATGGAAGCAGGTCACCTGTAGAAGGTGCATGAAATTCCTATTGTGCATGTTTTTGGTATTAGGGGAAACTGGAGCAGAAACGGGAGAACATGCAAACTCAACAAAGAAAGGCCTGGAGGTGGATTAGAACCCTGGATCTTCTTGCTGTGAAAAACAAGCTCTAACCACTGGGCCAACGTGCCGCCTATTTTATGTAATGGGCCTGTTCTACATGCACCTGTGAACGGTCGCCCCCAGCTTGAACTCATTCGCTGCACCTACCTGTATAGGCCGAGCAGGGCCGGCTCAAGGCCATCAGGTGCCCCGGGAAAAAATATATCATGGCGCCCCTTGCACACTTGTAGAGGGCATCACAGTGAACAAGTGTGCAGTGAAAGTAGTCGAAAACTTCCTTCAGATTGAAAAACAGTTACATTTAAATTGTTTTTGGTGGCTCATTACCGCGGCTTCTCTTTCCACTTTTACCTAAGAAACAGCCAAAAGGGGCCACCGCTGTTAATCAGTGTTGGACAAGTTACTTAAAAAAGTCAATACATTATGTATTACTTCAAAATAATGTATTACACTACAATATTACTGTATCTGAATTGTAATGCAATACACTACTACAGCATTACTTTTAAGTTACTTTCTCCAAATATATATAGTTAAAACAGGATTAGGATTTAATCATCTGAAGTTCAATTATTATATAATAATTCCATCTAATAATCGAATAAGTTGTTAAACTTGGGGTAAACTGGTTAATCCTGGTTCAGGTTTAGTCCTGGCTCAGTCCTGGCTCTGTCCTGGCTCAGTCCTGGTTCAGTCCTGGCTCAGTCCTGGTTCAGTCCTGGCTCAGACCTGGCTCAGTCCTGGTTCATCCTGGCTCAGTCCTAGGTCCTGGTTGTCCTGGTTGTCCTGGCTCAGTCCTGGTTCAGTCCTGGTGTCCTGGCTCAGTCCTGATTCAGTCCTGATTCAGTCCTTGCTCGGTCCTAGCTGAGTCCTGGCTCAGTCCTGCCTTGGTCCTAGCTCAGTCCTGCCTGTCCTGCCTGTCCTTGTTCAGTCCTGGTTCAGTCCTGGCTCAGTCCTGGCTCAGGACTGGTTCACAGCAGCTCACAGCTTTATTTACTAAACATGATGGAAGTGCATAATTTTTATCGCTATTTAAAATGCGCCGCGTCAACACTCATCGCGCACGTATTTTCCGCCCGTTACGTAGTATCTGCCTCTGTCTCAAACAGGACTCTGTGAATGTGGACTATTTTTTAACGCTTTAAAGATCAAACCAGAGCTTCGACTCTCATCTATCCATAGGCTGCATGTATCTGTTCATACCTCTACTTTGAGCCCATTTTTCAACCTCTTTTTTTTCTTTGGACTGTCTTTTCATAATAACGTTGACCAAAAATACATCCACCTATCTTTCACACTTTCTGGGATGCGCAAGTGTAGCCAACAGCAGCAGGATTCAATTATGACAATTTTTTATGTGTTTGTAGTATTTAACGTTTTTCTCGTTTCAATCTTACGTGATTGGAAACACGCAGAATAATAAAAAAGGAAACTTAAAAAAAAAAAGTTAAGACTGCAGATGGCCGCTCAGGCGACCGCCTGGGTCGCCTATGACCTGGGCCGGCCCTGAAGCCGCGTGCCGTGGCTGACTCGACAACAGCCGCTAGCTTACAGCTAGTCTTCTATGGTGTACCACAAAAGTCATTTCAGAGGCTGAGCATGAATTTTAAACTGTTGTAAATCTGTAGAGATCCTCAAATGAATGAAGGCCCCTGTCTCCAACACGTTACCAAGGAAACAAATGCCTGTCTCTTACCAATTGTATTTGTTTAACAGGACACACATAGCTAGGAATGCAATAGTTTTTTTTTTTAATGAGAAGGAAACAGAACAATACAACTGTGGTAAACGCGTCCCTCGCTGTTGAACCACTGCTGTTTTAAAGGTCACTGTTTGCAACGGCTCACCCACCTCACCACACGTCCAACACAATCACGACACTCTGCTCCACACCGCCCCCTGAGGCCCAGGCCCCTCCGGATGTTTGAGAACAACTTAAGTCCAGAGCTTTGAGTGTGGATGAACAAGTCACATTTGGTCTGAACTCTCTGCAAAGAAGCTGCCAAAATACATGAAGACAAACTCTTACTGGACGAGCTTTCTGCACAAGGATTGTCTGGTTGGAGTTTTTATACATGTTCATCCATCCATCCATTTCGTTGCATCCGTTGCTCTCCCTCTCTCCACATACTTCTTCGAACTCATCCAGGGGAATCCTAAAGCATTCCCAGGCCAACAGAGAGACACAGTCCCTTCAAACTGTCCTTTGAGGCCCAGGGAGGTGTCCAGGAGACATCCCTGACAGATGCCCGAACCACCTCAAATGGCTCCTCTCCTGAGCCGAGGAGAGTAGAGTAAAATGGTCATAATTTAGGTTAGAACTCGATTAACATTATATGAAAATGGGGGTTTGTGTCTAAAATAATAGCTTCATGTGTATTTGTGTTGACACAAACTGAGACATTTTAAACAGAAATAGATAATAGCATTTGAATATTTTGCCATTACCGTGCACAAACATGCAGAAACATGTATTTCTTTGATACACTACTTTCACCTCTCACACTGTATTCTAATCTTTTTGTGAGTCACCAATACTGTCTCCAGCCGACAAGCAAACATTTTACTCCTGATATATGCAGCCTTCGTCACTGTCCGTATTCTCTTCTATTTAATTAGAGTGAACAAAAGCAGATTGACATCTGTAAATGCACGCTTGAGTTCAGTCAGAGCACAAAGGCCTACCATCCCCTCAGCTCACAGAAGAGCGCTCTGTGCCTGCCCTCTGCTGAACCAATGAGATACTACAACAAGAAAACATGGATAGTATGTTAAAACTTATAACCTTATATTTACTCTATTCAACTCTTTTAGTCCTTAATAAAAATGCAACCAACCTTTTCTACACTAGATATTAATACATAAATTAATACATAATGAAAGTAATAATAAATATATGATTGTATGCTCCTTTTCAGGGCATTTTAGAGCAGGAGACTCCTCCTAACACTGCTGATCAAAGTTTCCCTGTGTGAATGGTTTACTGTTTTTAGCGATTGTGTGGGATATCATAAAGCTCCATCGTGCCCAGGTCTGCTCTAGACTGAGCAGCTCCACTGTCTTTCACTGCCAACAAACCATCTGGTATGTAAATGCAGCTGGATCTTACCCATGAGCAGAGCCGCACAGAGCAGGATGGCCAGGAGCGCCCCAGTGCTCAGCCCCACAGTGAGCACCACGGCCTGGGCGGAGCAGGTGAGCAGAGCGCCCCCTGTCCCACAGGAGCACACGCGCACAGTGAGGGTGGAGGTACTGCTCTGTGCTGGGTACCCGCTGTCCTCTACCACCACAGGGATCAGGTACTCTTGCTGCTGCTGCTGGAGGAAGCCTGAGCGCCGCGTCACGATGCCAGCCGTGTTGTCTGGAACGCAGTGTAGAAGTACACTTCATAAGAGTAGAGGCCCTGCAGACTCCAGGTGAGCCATCAGCAGCAACAGATTAGAGAACCAAACAGTTAAAACACAGGAAATGCAATAATACTAAACAGGAGTGATTGGTCCATAGGGAGTAGGATCACCACTGACCAGAAATGTTTATAAATGTCTAGATGTTCCATCAAAATACTCATACGTCATGTTACTGATGTGACGCCAATGGCCGCGTCCTGTGGCTGACTCGACAGCTGCTATCTTACAGCTGGTTTATTATTAACCCATAGACAAGCAGCTGTGGAATGACAGGAACCTCATATGTCTTTTTACTGATATTAAAGCCTCAGTCCTGGCTTTACAGCGTCAGCCCTGGATCTACAGCCCCAGTCCTGGATCTACAGCCCCAGTCCTGGATCTACAGTTCCCGAACGGTGTTTTAACTGTTGATTTGTAAAGACTGGATTGGCTGAAGAGAGGCGAGTGCTTACTGCCAAAGTCCCGGATGGTGAAGTTGCGGTTGCGGAGCTCTTTGGGGGATTTGAAGAAGAACCTCTGTCCGACCGGAGGCTGGTCCTGGTCAACCGCGCTCACCACCTGGATCACCTCCAGAGAGAAGGGAAACCATACATTAATGATGGAGTACCTGATCGTTTGTTTCAATAACATCCCATGAAATTTGAATCATAGATTACTTTTACTTAATGGAAAAATAACTCATTAATAACTTATTTGGAGAATGTCTCAGAATTCTATTGATTTGAATGGAAGCTGTTAAAAGCCCTGTCTCCACCAACCCTACTCAACTCTACTCTCCCTAATTAATAGAGTTTCCAGTGGTCCTGTTTAACTAGTACCAGGTCCTTCTTTTATCCAGGCCGAGCTGGTACTTAAGTGTTCTAGCTGACAGTAATCGGCCAGAGTGCTGCTGGAAGGAAATTTGCTGGATAATGGTTTGTAGTGAGTAGGTTGCAAGGATATAGTACCAGATACTAATGCATTATGGAAATGCAACAGATTAGAGTAGAGTAGAGTAGAGTGAGATATCGAGTAAAGAATAGTAGAATGTAGAGTAGAGTATGCACTAAGGAACCCATTTGTAAAGACTTTCAGAAGTGCAACATGCTGTAAACAAAAATGCAAGCTCCAGAGAATATTTTAAGACTCTTTTAAATTTGAAGCCTAGAGATTATGTATCCATGACGGTATGTAGGTATTTATTGTTCAGTGAATTTCTTTGATTTCGTGAGTTCTGTGAGATAGAAGTTTGAATTTCTTTGGTAACGTTGTACATGCTCAGTACAACCTTTGAGAAATAACAGCGTTTAACTGCACAGAAAGCATCATATTGTATTTAACGTTTTATACTAAAATAGATTACATTTTTTTTGTTTTTTGTTTTGTTTTTTGTAAGCGTCTTGTCTGTCAAACTTCACTCAGCGCAAAAATTATAATCGGGTGCATGTACACACACTCTCACTTTGAATAATCTTAAATATACATGCATTTAAAGCTTCGGGACCTACTGTAACTTTCAGCCCACACAAATGGAACAATCAATTTCTTTTCTTTAGTTTTCACATCCATTTGTTTTGGCTTGGTGTTTTGGTTACATCTTTAGAACGCCAGAAATATGGCCCTGTGGCAAGAGCTCCGGTGTGTGCTATTCTGGTGGACACTGGGGTAGTCTTGCTCAGTTTCTTTTTTCTTCTTTCAAAAGTGAAGTGTCTCGGACTGTTGTCAGTGCTCCATACCTGTCCCGCTCGGGCCTCTTCACACACGTAGGACTCTGAGGGCACAAAGAGCTCTGGAGGAAACTCATTCACGTCTAGCACCTCCACAAGCACCGACACCTTAGAGAACAGCAGCGGGTTATCTGGAGAAAACATAAGGTTTTGTTAAATTCTACTGTAAGTCACAATATCCAGAAGAAATGGGAAAGTCATTATAAAACATGAGGTAATAATTGCTTGAGTGTTTTTTTTATCTTAATTTGAGCACATTGTGATTGTCTTAAACTAATATCTTCCAATCATAAAAGCCATTTAGTCTTCTTCTTTCATGAATTTTGAGAATTTCTCATTCGTGAGACACGTATTCAGCCTGAGCTGGACCAGAAGCAAACTGGCTTTTTGTGACTGCTTCACTCTCAAGATTATAGTGCTGTATATATATGCAAAGAATATGGATTTTTATACATTTTTCCTAGAGATTTTAATCAGGCTAATTCAATTCACTGCTTTTGTGTATCTCAGATTAGAGAATACAATAATGACAAATATATAGGAACCACTGGATGACCACCGTCCATTAATGTTCAATCATGTCCCGCATCATCCTTGTCCAGACAACAGTAGGAAGAAAGTGTGATGCCCTGAGGAGGCCCATATTGAGAGAGGGATCTGCTCCCACTGAAAGACAGGCTGTAGATTCAGGACTCATGCTGTAGAGCCAGTCCCACTCCCACTTTTTTTTAATACTTCAACTGTTGTATATGTCACCATTGTCAACTTTTTATACAAACTTTGTTTTATGGGTATCTAACTGGCTAAGTTAGACCTCAAAAAGTCTGGAAATCAAGTCATAAATTACTGGGACATGAAAATAAATAAATGCTTCTTTTTGTTGAAATTATGAATTTGATATGCAAAGCGACAGTGGCTCAGTTGGTAGAGCCTTTGGGCCTGGAGATTGTGGGTTCGAGCCCACCATGTGACCCACCTCACGACTCCCACTGATGTCTACTGTCATTGTGTCCTTGGGCAAGACACTTAACCCCACTTTGCTTCCCCGCTGAAAGGCTCCTGTGGACTCATCACCTGCAGGATGCTCAAGAGGGGCTGGTGCTAAGTGTACTGGGTGCAGCTCTGACTGCCACCCCCCGACCCAGAAATGGATAAAGGGGATGAAGATGGATGGATGGTTGGATCGATGGATGTAAAAAGTAATTTGCATTTTTGGACTGCCGTTTCTGCTCATGGGAAGCCGCCCCCATAACCGGACAACAGATAAAGCAGAAGACAAATTTGCAATTGAATTAAAAAAATAATAATAATAATTGCAGAGATATTTTTTCAATCTATAAATATAGCTATGTTGGTATAACTATGTCATTTGAAGTTTGACAGCAGAAGTAAATTTGGGACTTCGAAGCAAAAGTCTATTACAGGACTGCTAATATTGTGTTAAATTATCACTAAATTTGTTCAAAGATTTCATAGCTTAGTTTTACACCAATTACTGTTTTAATACATCCAAACATCAAAGTATGTAAGTATGGTAGCACCTTATCTCATTATCACATACGCTGCATGCATCCAGTGAGTGTGATTTTCACAAGCAAACGTTGCGTTTGCAAATTTAAATTATACTCTTTTAGCTGAAGGCTGTGGATAATGAAAACACCATAAAAGAAAGCAGCACATACAGACTGACCCAAACACATGCAGTCCCCTGAAATTCCAGCAGAGGACGCCCACGACTAACACAACGATGGCAACTGAAGCTGTTGGACTGTATGTTGATTTTAGAATGAATGTTAACTAATTCAAAGCTCAGTCACAAATGGAGAGCTGTTCTACAGCTTAACAACTTCCTAGTCTGTGACTTCCTGTTACTTACATGGCAATAATGATTCGGATTCTGATTTATTCAACCTAAAAAAATTTGAAGTACAATGTAGTTAGTTAGATTCTTTATTGATCCCCGTAGGAGAAATTCAGGTGCCCAGTAGCAGCAAAAACACATTCATCCACACAAACAAAACAATGAAATTGAGGGTTTCCTCAACCATTTGGTAGACCTCATTTTGAGTCACTATATCTACTTGGAACATGGTTGGAACTGAAAACCACCTCATTGGGGCGTCTCCACTTTATTGAAATAGATTAAGCTCAGAATATCCACCCAAGGTCACTGTTTTTTTGTTTATTTTTTTAACAGTAGAACTTTTTATTCTTCCGTCTATTTAAAAAATACTCATTTTGTGCGGCCTATTTTTGGGTCCAATTTTAAAGGTAAATTCTTATCTTCAACATTTTATATAGACTAACAGATGACATAACAATAATATGTAACTTGATGCAAAAAAAAAAAGGTGTTAATAATTTTTTGAAAACATGCGTGACCATTTGGTTAAGTTGACACATTCTAGTAATATTATGATAAATACACATTTTTTTTGTATGTGTATATGTATTATTGTTATTATATTGAGTTATTGTGTTATTCCAATAAAATGTTGATATTTATTTTGATTGTATAATATCAATGGGTATAGAGAGCATTGGTAAAGTTTGGCTCAACCAGGAGCTGTCCTGGTTGAGGAAAAAGAAACTCACAGCCTCTGTCTGAAAGCTCTGTCAAGATGGAAATATAGAAATGTTTTCATGTTTTTGATCACAGATACAAATTTTTTGCATGCCATCAAAAACAGAGTGACCGATTCCAAAGGTCCCAAGATTGTCATTTGGGTCATTCATATTGAATTATTTATTCTTAACAATTATGTTGACCCAATAATTCATCTGAGATGTTAGGCGTGTAACCCCTAGGTGCTGTACATGTACTTGATGGAATATGAATGCATAAAAGTAGATGTAACAGTTTCCATTAAACATTTTGTATTTTTTTGTCCAAATTTCAATAAAAAATACTTCACATGAGTACATTTCTGGCATTGTTGAATTTCCTACTTTCTTTTTGGTATTTGTAGATATAAAATCATATAATATTTTTCCATCAAAATTGCATGACATGTCATTGAAAGAATCCGCAAAAAAAATCCTATTTTATAAAAAGACTGTTTTCATGAATTAAGTGTCTATGCTCTAACCTGTGTGACGTCAAGCGGGTACGCCCTGCATGAAACCATGGTCTGCACAGGACTGCCTTTCCCTTCCTCCACGTGCCCACCAATACTGCCCTCACAGGTGACAATTGCTCACTACACATAAATTGCCGTTTTGAGTGTGAAAAAGTGTCCGAGGTGAGAATTGAACCCAAGTATCTAGATTAGCAGTTCATCGACACAACCACTGGACTATCTCAGTGACAACAAAGAGTTACCTTCTAGTAGTCATCTTAGACTCGCTGTACACTGCCTTGTCATCTTGAATATCCGCGAAAAAAGAACGAATACCAAATTGTAAACAACTTACAGCGTTGAAACGTACCCGTTCTGACGTCACCAAGGGCTGTGAAGTTTTTTCGTTTCTAAGGGCGTTGCTATGGGGTTATTTCAATTTGGGGGGATCAGACAAAAAAACAACAACTGATTTTGAAACCTTTAGTAGTTCTCTTCTAATATAAAATGGTATTAAAACTGTATTTCTAAATAAATCAAACCCGTCATAAGGTCTTTAATTTCAATCTATGTTCATTTGAATCTATTCTTGTATCTTCTCTATATCACAACTGTAGTTATCTTGGAAGACCTTACAAAACCATTGAATTTGATATCGAACAGTTCAAATACAAGATATCCTCCTGTTCCAAACATGGGACTCCCTCCTCCACAGACCACCGGACAAGAGAGGCCGTGGTCAGTCTGAGCAATTTATCAGGTCAATCAGGCTGACCGTGCCAGCTGTCAGCTGATAAATGAAACGTCATAGTGGCCGGTGACACTGCTAAACACGTAAACAAACAAGGTCTGGTTATTATTACTATTGTTAGCTTTTTAGAATGATCAATTAAATTTTTTTATTTTTGCTGCTACTGGACACCTAAATTTTTCCTACGGGGGATTAGTATCTATCTATCCAATACCAGTGGCGGCCCTCAAGGCCTGCAAGGCCTTCACTGCTGGCGTAACAATGATTACATAGATTTTAAATATATATCATGTATAATTTGCCTTATTCTTATAATTTTGTTACTTTTTCAGGTCGACATTTGGGAAATTTGGCGTCTAACAGAGTTTTTAACCAATCATTACTCAGCATCATGTGTTGCTATGGCCCAAAATCTGCCTTCAGACTCCAATCATTGTCCTCGGGGCCAGATAGCAGGCCCTAAGGAAGCGTGTCTTCTGACTGGATTCAAGAGACGTCAATTATAGTCGTTAATATACGTTAATGTGATAAACAGAAACAAGCAAAATATGCTAATATGTGTAGCACGGCAACTTGTTTTAGTTTTTCAACCCTCTACGGCTGAAGGAGATGAATATATAGTTCTATATGACCAGAGCAAACACAGCTGCGGCGGAGCTGAGGCTAATCGCCGATGGGAATAGCAGTTTGTCAATAATGCAGAAGACACGGAGCCGTGTCCTGCCCATGTATCTATTTTAATAACGATCCTGCCTCACCACCGGTAAGAAACCAGAACAAACTCACACGCAATACTTATATTGCAGTTGAACTTTTGCACATTAATGCTCAAAACTGGGTCATGTTCTCAGATACTGTCTAAGAAGAAAGATTTGCATTGTGCACGAGTGTGTCATGCGGGTATCTACAAACTTCAGCAATGTGCCTCCTGTCATTTTAACACAAGAGGCACACTGCTGTGGTCTGTGGCACTAAAAAAGTTGGAGATCGCCGAGTTAGGACATCACTGCAGGCGCAGGTTTGAAATGCACGGACTGCCACTGTGTAATATTGTACATCTCACCCAGTTGTTTTCTTTAAACATGGACCTAAGCAGTAAAAAGGATGTGGATAAACATGAAATATGGACGAAGAGATGACTAGACTGAGCCTCATATACAGTAGCGCTTTCAGTTGGGGACTCTCAGAGCAATGCCGCTAAATGGTTTTCGTCTACAGACATTCCTTCTGCAGACACAACATTAGACCTGTTCTAGAACAAAGCAGCAATTTATTATCAAGTCCCACAAGTGATGGGGGGGTAGTTTGGGGAGCACGGTTTGGGCATAACTCCTGGCAGCAGGAGGTCTCTAACTTGGCACAGGATTAAGGAAGATTTACACGCCTCCAACTGACTAATTACTCTTGAGGGCTTACAGCTACTTACACACACCATCCGATAACATTGCATTTGTATCTGGCAACCAATCGCCTACTATCTGCACAATTTTGCCATGATTTCTGACCAACGTTGTGAGTGATATTCACAATATACTTGCATTATGTACCACTGTAAATATTAAAACATGTAGTGAAATTTATATGCCACAGACATGGACAGATTCATAATGGCCGCAGGCCTCCCCTCCTGCTGGAAAAAGGGGAGAAAAAAAAAAACGCATTTTAAGATTAAGATGAATGTGCTGCCAATAATTCTGCACCTCTTCCAGTATTTACTAGAAGAGTAACAGGTAGGAGGGGTTAACTCCTTTTTCAGATTGAAACGATTGGATCTGAGTTCACTGTGACGTATGTAATGCGCCCGAGCGAGTCGTTAGCATTTAGCCAAGCCATATCCTTTGCCGCTAACGGAGCCCGTGGGGAGTAGCGCCACACATTTTTCCAGTGATTACATTTGCTAAACATTCCTATTGCTTCGCCTTCAATTTCTTGATAGAACAAGACCGGATTACTTTACTATTGCATTTTTCGCCATTGCCGAACTAAGACCTTCCCATTCGACGCAAACTCTTGACGTCACCCACAACTAACTACAACACCCACCTCCCGTGTTCGCTGATTGGTCGGTCGAAATTCAAGCGATTGTAATCGCTAAAATGGGGACCAGATCCAGACGTTACAAGCAGTGAAATGATGATTGAGCGGAGTGTACTGATGGCTGTGCCGTTCTTCTCTTCTTACAACGTGGTTATTTACACACAGATTGTTTTGTTACAGATAGAAATGTCAAATTACCCACACACAAATATGGGTACACACGCACACAGTCCAAGTTACACTTGCGAATCTGCGAAGGCAGGACTGCATCAAATGATCTGTGTGTAAAAAAAGACTTGTGTGTAAAAGGTAAAAATCTTTTTTTTTACACACCCTTGTAACATCTATCTTGTAACGCACATACAAATCTATTTACACATGCACAAATACTTTTTTTACACACACACAAATATCGAGGCGCACGCACAGATTTTTTTACGCACACACACATTTGGTTACAAGCACAAATCTTTATACACACACAAAAATCCGTTTACGCACGCACAAATATTATTGAAAGAATAATAGCTCCATACATACACACAATTTTTTGGCAATGCTGCAAACTGACATGTTTCTGGACTTGTATTGGTAAATAAATCGACAAAATATTTGGACACAAGTTTCCAAAAAAAAAAGCGATAACATGCAAATGGTACAAAGAAGACCCCCCACACCAAACAACTGGAAGGACATTGTGGAAGAAATTCACACCATGGAGAGACGTACATTCAGCATTTAAGGAGCAGTATGTAAACATTTGGCCCAAATTGGTAACGCACTCTCCCTGACACAGGCTGCCATATGTGCAGACAAATCCAGCTGGGATGGTAATATCCGTATAAAAAGTTTTTTCCACAACAAATCTATAACCAACACCTTTTTCACAAAGATAGAAGTCCTTGTTTTGTCATTAATGATTTGAGAATGATAACAAGACCGTTTTTAGTTCTGCAGCAACATGTTACTTTACCAGTGAGATTAGCTCGACAGGGTGAGTTCTGGCAACCCAGAACACGGACTTTCTGATTGGTAAAACGATGGAAGGCAGTACATCGAAATGAAAACAATAACAAGATTAAGGGGCTGTAAAACTAATTTTGAAATTCAAATCACCTTTCAAAGACCAGAGTCACAAAGCGATTTCCAATTGTTATTTTTTTGGGCATTTGTCCTCTCGCTCCACACAGAGATGAGAGCGGGGTCACCAGTACAGGAGGCGCATGCCAGAACTATTGTACATGTTTTTAGTGGTAGAGGAAACCTACGCAGACATGGGGAGAACATTTAAACTCCAATCAGAAAGGCTGTCGCCCGACCGGGATTCGAACCCCGGACCTTCTTGCTCAGAAGCGAGAGTGCTATCCAGCCCAGGAGTGTGTTAAAAGTTTTGTGTGTACAACGAGAGCCTGTGCGTAGCACTTAGGCTTTTTCCGTTCTGTATAACTCTGAATAAGGTACTTTAAAGACCTTATCCAGAGTTTGTATCAATTGGAAATAAAGTTTTGATACCATTTTATATTAGAAGAGAACTACTAAAGGTTTCAAAATAAAAAAAATTGTCTGATCCCCCAAATTGAGAAAAGACCATAGCAACGTCCTTAGAAACAAAAAAAGTTATACCAGCGCTTCTCCCTCAGTGAAGTCACAGCGGGCACCGGTGTGTTCCGGAAGTACATGTCTTCCATACTATCGCGCTTGTTTACGGTTTGTTAGTCTATTTTTCGCACTAAATCGGTGGATTTTTAAGATGACAAGATGTGTTGCAATGTACTGCTCACAGACCTTCAGTGGAAACGCTACAGCGAGCGGCGCTAGGACAGAGCGCTGCTCCATCAGGAGACGGTGAAATACGAGTGAGTCACTATTACAACGTTCATATGTGTTTGCCTTGTAAATTGAGTCATTTCTAAAAGTTATCACATTAATAATAAACAAATGTTTGAGTTTGAACACAGCGTTTGATTGTACCTTTGTTTTAAAAGTGACATGAGTAAATCCCTGTTAGCCTGGCCTTAGCTATCTGTATCCGGTCAATTCGTATTTCCCTACATGTACAAAATGTAATGTGTACGATATTATAAGACCATAGACTGTAAATATCATAAGACCATAGACTGTAAATATGAGTAAGACCATAGAGTGTAAATATTGGTAAGACCATAGACTGTAAATATTGGTAAGACCATAGAGTGTAAATATTGGTAAGACCATAGACTGTAAATATTTGTAAGACCATAGAGTGTAAATATTGGTAAGACCAGGCTAAATCCCTGTTACTCCCTGTTTAGGGAACGTGCATGAATCCAGTCTGTCAGATTGCTCTACCAACTGAGCTACTGTCGCCCCAGTTAATAATCATTTCCCTATTTATTTCCCTGTATAAGAGGCGTGTTTGTGTATTTGCTTTCTAAACGCCTCATCAAGGTCCTTTTCCACGTTTGTCTCTTCTCTTTATTCTAGGAAGCATCAGGCTCAAACATGTGGCAAAAGGTGTAGGACTTTTTCTTGTAACTTGCTTTTCTCTTCATCCGTTGATACTTGGTTCATAGACGAGGTTGTTTCGCATGTTTCTTGTTTGCGGTCGGAATCACTGCCGGTACCCACTGTGACGTCACACTAACGGGTGTGAGGCTGAGACAACGCAAATGTATTAAAAACATATTTTTTCAATAAAATAAAGCAGAATTTTTGCCAGAGACTGTTTCAGATTGGCATTAATTGATTTTCTGTCTTGCAATTTTGAGATCCACAAATATTTGGACTAACCCTGCATAAGGTCTTTAAGTTAGCATGTGAAAACCACTGAAAAAATGAGAAATCTGTGTGAACGACAACTGACCAATACAATATGTTTTCTGTTGTATTTTGTTTGCGTGTTACTGGTATAGTTCGGTGGTCTTCACAGGGATGTTCTGTGGTACTTACTGACTTTAGTGGCCCTCACAGTGATGTTGTGCTGGGCCGTGCTCTCTCGGTCCAGCAGATCATTGGTGGTGATGGTTCCTTCCACTGTGTCGATGTCGAAGCAGCTGTCGGACTCCGTCTTCCACTCCAGAGAGTACCTGCAATCATCAACATTTCACTCAGTTGGTAATTAGGAACATACATATTACAAATAAGTGCTGTAGAACACACTGAAAGAACAGATATGATTCTTTTTGCCTGCTCAATGAGACTTTCATTCATGTTTTAAAATGGGAAACAATAATAGAAAATATGCGGTGACAGATGAATCAAGAAAAATTGGGAGAAAAAAAAAAATATATATATATATATTAGGGATGGGCATCGATTTTCGAATATTCGAATAGTCGTTAAATCATAAAAAATCGAATAGTGTACCATATCTGGAGGGGGGAAAAAATGGTATTACTGGCGGCTTCCGCACGGGGGCAGCGTACCATTTGACGATACACAGTGGCGGGCTACATGCCAAGTCGTAGAAAATTAACAAACTGGAGAAGACACGATGGAGAAATTACTGCAGCAGTCGTCAAAAAGTTCCATGTGGCGCTATTTCCAAAAAACAACTGAAACAGAGGTACAATGTAAACTCTGCGAAGCAAAGCTTGCATATCACAAGTCTACGACAACCATGCACTCTCATATGAGAGCAAAGCACCCGTGTGAAAGCGGCGGGCCGTCGTCACAGCAACAGTCAATTGCCAGCTTCGCCACTAGAAGACGTACATGTGATGACAGACGTGCGGAGCAAACGGCGTCCCTCATCTCAAAGATGATTGCAAAAGACATGCTCCCCATCAGCTTCGTTGAAGGACAAATGTCCACCCCCGCAGATCGATCCCATGGACTGGTGGAAAACTAACGAAAACAAATATCCTCAGCTGGCAAAATTAGCGAGTGCATACTTGTGTGTGCCCGCCACATCTGTGCCGTCGGAAAGGGTGTTTTCCACGGCGGGACTTATTGTAAACAGACTTTGTTCCCGTCTTCATCCCGTGCATGTGGACATGCTGATCTTTCTGAATAAAAACTTGGATTAGGCTTGAACTATTTTTCGGATTATGAGGACGAGCATGTTAAAAAATGTTCACGTCAGCAATGCTGTCTCTCAGGTATGTATAGTAAAATGTTCAACATTTATATAATTATTGTTTGAAGTCTCCGCACTTTGTTAATTGTTTGACGTGACGACGGTATTATTGGGTGATTTATGAAGGAAAACCCGGTCCGCACACGCACCTTTTGTATTGTATATAATATCCTGTTTGTTTAATGGGATTAAAGACTGAAAACGGTTCTATAATGTTGTGCTGTGAATTGCATCTACTGTCAAAATAAAAAAGAAAGAGAAAAATCGTGGATCTATATCTGTTTCCGCAGCGGTGGGTGTTGGGGGCAGTCTGGCGGCAGTTATTGTCGAATATTCGATTAATGATTAGTACCCCACAATTATCGAATAGTACTTTTGCTTTAAATGCACATCCCTAATATATATATACAGTGCCTTGCGAAAGTATTCGGCCCCCTTGAACCTTTCAACATTTCGCCACATTTCAGGCTTCAAACATAAAGATATACAATTTTAATTTTTTGTCATGAATCAACAACAAGTGGGACACAATCATGAAGTGGAACGAAATTTGTTGGATAATTTAAACTTTTATAACAAATAAAAAACTGAAAAGTGGGGCGTGCAATATTATTCGGCCCCTTTACTTTCAGTGCAGCAAACTCAGTCCAGAAGTTCAGTGAGGATCTTTGAATGATCCAATGTTGTCCTAAATGACTGATGATGATAAATAGAAAGCACCTGTGTGTAATCAAGTCTCCGTATAAATGCACCTGCTCTTTGATAGTCTCAGGGTTCTGTTTAAAGCGTAGAGAGAACCATGAAGACAAAGGAACACACCAGGCAGGTCCGAGATACTGTTGTGGAGAAGTTTAAAGCCGGATTTGGATACAAAAAGATTTCCCAAGCTCTAAACATCTCAAGGAGCACTGTGCAAGCAATTATATTGAAATGGAAGGAGTATCAGACCACTGCAAATCTACCAAGACCCGGCCGTCCCTCCAAACTTTCATCTCAAACAAGGAGAAGACTGATCAGAGATGCAGCCAAGAGGCCCATGATCACTCTGGATGAACTGCAGATAACTACAGCTGAGGTGGGGATGGTGTGTTCAGGGTGATGAGCTGTGTTGCTTTTACGCCAAACACATCGTTTTGCATTGTGGCCAAAAAGTTTGATTTTGGTTTCATCTGACCAGAGCACCTTCTTCCACATGTTTGGTGTGTCTCCGAGGTGGCTTGTGGCAAACTTTAAACAAGACTTTTTATGGATATCTTTGAGAAATGGCCACTCTTCCATAAAGGCCAGATTTGTGCAGTGCACGACTGATTGTTGTCCTATGGACAGACTCTCCCACCTCAGCTGTAGTTATCTGCAGTTCATCCAGAGTGATCATGGGCCTCTTGACTGCATCTCTGATCAGTCTTCTCCTTGTTTGAGATGAAAGTTTGGAGGGAGATTTGCAGTGGTCTGATACTCCTTCCATTTCAATATAATTGCTTGCACAGTGCTCCTTGAGATGTTTAAAGCTTGGGAAATCTTTTTGTATCCAAATCCGGCTTTAAACTTCTCCACAACAGTATCTCGGACCTGCCTGGTGTGTTCCTTTGTCTTCATGGTTCTCTCTGCGCTTTAAACAGAACCCTGAGACATATCAAAGAGCAGGTGCATTTATACGGAGACTTGATTACACACAGGTGCATTCTATTTATCATCATCAGTCATTTAGGACAACATTGGATCATTCAAAGATCCTCACTGAACTTCTGGACTGAGTTTGCTGCACTGAAAGTAAAGGGGCCCAATAATATTGCACGCCCCACTTTTCAGTTTTTTATTTTTTTTTAAAGTTTAAATTATCCAATAAATTTCGTTCCACTTCACGATTGTGTCCCACTTGTTGTTGATTCATGACAAAAAAATAAAATTTTATATCTTTATGTTTGAAGCCTGAAATGTGGGGAAAAGTTGAAAGGTTTAAGGGGCCGAATACTTTCGCAAGGCACTGTATATATATATATATATATATATATATATATATATATATATATATATATATATATATATATATGGTAACATCCGGAAAAAAGAACATGAAAAGCTTGAGAAATACCAAGGTCTCAGAGAGGAGTTGGAGAGGGCCTGGAGGGTAAAGGTGACAGTAGTGCCCGTGGTGATCGGTGCACTCGGGGCAGTGACCCCGAAGCTAGATGAGTGGTTACAGCGGATCCCCGGAACAACCTCGGACATCTCGGTCCAGAAATGTGCAGTGCTAGGAACAGCAAAGATACTGCGCA
The DNA here is from genome assembly GCA_964034765.1 of Knipowitschia caucasica. NCBI lineage: Eukaryota > Metazoa > Chordata > Actinopteri > Gobiiformes > Gobiidae > Knipowitschia > Knipowitschia caucasica. Next base: position 31,655,894 of record OZ035836.1, read on the forward strand.
GAACCCTCAAGCTCCCAGGCCTCTGGTAGAGGACCCGAGCTTAGAGAGGGATAACCGCCCGCGGAGGGCCAAAGGTGAGTGGACAATTATATAAAAAGAGGGAGAAATAGAATTTGTTTTCTTTTCTTTTTTTCTCTCAAATTTGAAATTTACCGGCTGCCGACACAGACATGCAATTGTGGATTGATGGAGTGTGACATCACCATAGAGCTGGCCTTAATGTGGAAGAAGATTTGAACATTAACTTAGTCGGAGCCAATTTCCTTTGTTTTGACAATGTTAGGTTTGCACCGTGGGTTGCTCAGATGGGTGCTGAGGCAAGCTGGAGTTTCCCCCATGAATGAAGGCATCTGATTGGCCAATCCTTATATGGTTCCTAAATGAATTTACACATATAATATAACAGTATAAACACCAGGACACAACCTTTACAAACAGTTTACAAAACCTTACAGTTTACTTTTACATGGAAGTCAATGAGAGCCAGGAACGAGTCGGAGCCAAACCTCTATGACTTGGGCTTCATGGAGCTAGCGGTTTTGCAATACTTTTACTTTGTGAACTTTTTACCATTGTGATAGATATGATGACAAATATACAGTGACATGTTAAGTTGAAGTGCCCTGTTTGAGCATTATCAAACATTGCTAACTCGCTAGCTCAAGAGGCCATTAGCGATGTGCTCATAACCAAAGTTTTGCTTCAACTCGCTTTAGCTCCCATTGACTTACATGAAAAATTAAACTCCTCTAGTTCAGTGACTTTTTTTGTCATATTTTTGGCTTAAATATTAGCGCTGTCTGTGATTCTGGTGTTTATATTGTGACTTTGTTTTTGTAAGTCTAGATCTGAACCATATAAGGATTGACCTTTCAGATGCCTACATTCCCGGGGGAGACTATAGCTTGTTTTTGCAACCTTGTTAGCAAAACGTCTACCCCTGTTACAGCGTGAAGGTCTCACAGATGAACAAATGCATGCCCAGTCAAAGGGCATTTGTTGGCTCCAATTAGCTAATGTTTAAATGGCTTCTTCTGCATTAGGACTAACACTATGGTGATGTCACGCTTGGTTATTCCACTCCAAACATACGGTCACAAACCTCAGACAAAATCATTCCTCTCATTAGGCTTGTCTGTGGGCTTGCTTCTAACGACTTAACATAAAAAGATAATGCAAGACATTACGAGATTTGAATTTCTTTGGAAACACTGGACCTCACAGAGCTAAATTATTGATTCTTTTCATAAGCAAAACATTTATGTATTTGTGCGTGTTTAAGTTGCTGGAAGGTGAATACAAAGTAGTTTTTCTGTGTAGGTGGAGCCGAGAGGTCTCTCTCATAACAGACTGTATGTAGTGATGGAAAGTAGTATTTGTATAGCACAGTTCATGCACATGGACACTCAAAGTGTGTAAGAAAACTAGAAAAGAAATATTAAATTAGTTCACCAACAAAGCTGATCAAATCAGGTGTCATAATGTTGGGTTTTAGAACTCGACATGGTCCTGGTGTTTTTTTTGTCTTTGTAACTAGATATAACCCATAACAACGGACCAATCAGGTCTCTTCTCTTCGGTTGCTATGAAAGGATGCCTCCAGAGTCCTGCCCATGTCTGTTTCTCTGTAGGGTTTATACATCGGCATATTTGACCCATTTTGAAAGGACAACATCGGGAAAGGCGTGCATGTTGTTAGAGGTCCTAACAACATGCACTCTCCTGTCCCTCCTTGTCTCTCCGGTCTCTCCTTGTCTCTCCTTGCCTCTCCTGTCTCTCCTGTCTCTCCTTGTCCCTCTGGTTTCTCCTGTTCCTCTGCTCAGGGCCGCAGAGAACATTCATATTTTTAAAAGCAGGCTCAAGACACACCTTTTTAGATTAGCTTTTGTGTAGTAATTATTATTTTTGCGTTTTAGTTCATTTATTTATGTTTTTAGTGAATTCATTTGTTTTAATTAATTAATTTATGCTTTTAAACAAATTTTATTTTTGTCTTTATTTATTTACTTTATCTTTTTTGTCATTTACCTATTGTTATTATCATTATTAGGCAACTGCCATTTTCCATTTTATTGTATTGTTTTGGTATCCCCAGTGTTTCCTCTGGAGGAGCCCTCTGCACTGGGGGCTGGGGTCTGCTGTGGCTGCGGGGGTCTGGCTCTGGGATCTAGAGGGGGTCTGGGGCCCCCTCTCTCCTCCGGGTCCTATGTTGTCCCCTGTGGCTGCAGCCGGCTCTCTGCTCCTGGTGCAGATTGCTCCTTGAATGGCGCTTCTTCAGCCAATTACATCCGCACCCAGCCCTATATCTTTTCAAAGTTTTTCCTATTTTACCTGATGTGATGTGACTTTATATATGTATATCTGTGTGTGTGTGTGTGTGTGTGTGTGTGTGTGTGTGTGTGTGTGTGTGTGTGTGTGTGTGTGTGTGTGTGTGTGTGTGTGTGTGTGTGTGTGTGTGTGTGTGTGTGTGTGTGTGTGTGTGTAAATTTAATAATAAATGTGGCTTTTGTTGGGTCTGTGTGGAGGTGGGGTTTAGGCTTGGGCATATTGGATTGTTTTTAAACCAAACTGTAAAGCACTTTGTGTTGCATTTTTTTGTATGGAAAGCGCTTTATAAATACAATTTGATTGATTGATTGGTCTCACCTGACCGCACTGCTGCTGGTGTCCAGGTCGTAGGCCGTCACAGAGCCGATGATGGTCCCTGGGGCGGTGTCTTCGAAGGTGTCCATATAGTACTCTGCTTTGGTGAAGACCGGGGGCTCGTCCATGTCCAGCACACTGACTTTGACCGTGGCCGAGTCCTGGTACGGGCCCATGTGCAGGAAGCGTGGGTCCAAGTGAGCATTGGTGGCGTCCACTTTGAACATGTATGACTTCTTGGACTCAAAGTCAAGAGCCTGGGAAACATAAAACATGTGGTTTCTCAAAGATAAATCATCTTTTGGAGTTTCTTTACAGTGTTAAAACATTCTTTGACTCGCCCTTGTGAGTCTAGTCTTAAGTTAAGTCATTCAGCAGTATGACCTGCTGACCAGGGGAGAGCAGGAACAAGGGCATTTCCTCCTCTGCCTTTGACCCAACCTGATGCCACTAAGGCTCACGTCAGGAGCAGCGCGTGGGACCTTGATGCTCGGCTTGATCAGGACTACCGAGCTGGAGGATTTTACACAGTGTGTGGTAGGGGAAACCGGAATACCCGGAGGAAACCTACACAGGCACGAGGAGAATATGCAAACTCCACGCCAGAAAGACTGTGATTCGAACCCAGGACCTTCATTCTGAGAGGCAAAAGTGCTATCCACTCAGCCACCCCAGGAACCAGGGGAGAGCAGGAACAAGGGGAGAGCAGGGACCAGGGGAGAGAAGGGAACAAGGGGAGTGCAGGGGACAGAGTTGAGTTGAGCAACCAGCTCAACTCAACTCTGCAACAAGCTTTTACCAGAAAAATATGAACACGCCGGTGCCTTGAAGACTCTGATTGTTGCTGACTGTTCACTCACTCAGACCTAGTGTGCAATAACCAGAGCACCTGGAAGAAACCTACTCTGACATAGACAGAACATGCAAACACTATCTGGGGTAACTGGTGCACAACTATGCTTGACAAATCTTTGTCAAGATTGACAAATCTTTAAACTTCACTTGTTACTTTTATGTTATCAAAGAACTTAATAATAACTGCCTTTGTTAAGACTTTGCGCAGCCTGTCTCCTCCTCTCTCCTGTGCTGATTCCCTGATGTGTGTCATCAACAGACTGTTTTCCCATGTGTTTTGAAATTGAACCTTGAGACTTCAAAGGTTTGGGAAATGTTTGTATTGATGCAAGGTCCTGCAGACTGGGACTGATTGATTGAGGAGGAGAGGAAGTGGGCTTTGTGAGGAGAAGCTTTGATATGGAAATGTGTGACATACATGCATACGCTCAGCCTGCTATAAAAAAATACCTTCTGGACTATAGGAGACCTGTGGGAGGCCTGTGGGAGGAGTACCAGACGTGCCTTCGCACCTCAGTCCCAAATGAATTGGAGTTCACTTAATTCAAACCAAAATTAAACCAAAGCCCTAGAACTTGCACTTAGTGCTTTCTTCACAGATTAAGCCTTTTTCTTTCTGCATTTGACCCTTCCTTCCCTGCTACTATAGAGCATCTGTAAGGAGCAGATGACTAACAGAGGACTCATTTCTAGAGAACTAGAGCAACTAAGAAAAGCTCTGTTCCGTTCAGAATTTCAACCAAGTGTGTTGCCACTCAGCCATTGTACCACCCCAGTATCAATAGAAGAAGAAAACATCTCTGGTATTGACATTCCCTTACTTTAGTAAAAGAAAATTTACGTTTTATATTTTAACAGCTGGAATACCTGCAACAAACAAACTACCTTTATGTCAATATAAGTAGTCCTTCGCTCTCAAAACAGTGGATTATATCATTCGTTTTCACATCATAACTATTTGGCCTCCGTCACATCTTATGATCATCTTTTTCAGAAAGGCAAAGTGAAAAAAAAGAGGGCCCCCCACATTCAGCCAATAAGCTCTCAGCCCAAAGATCTAATGACTCTCATATGCTGAAGATAAACGGTTTTCTAATCAGATGAAGACAGTATGTTGTGGTCTTAATAGTTCACAACCTTTTTCACATCTTTATTTTGGGACAAACATGCATTTATGAATACAGTTTGGTACATGACTAATACTGTAAACATGAGAATATATAAAGTCCTCTGAGACTTTGGGATTTACAACATTATTTGAATTTAAATTAAATAATGTCGACACTTTCCCCCACATGTTTGTCCTGTAGAGGGATCACCCTGTGTGAGCGGCCACTGCTGGGAACACACTGGACTCTCTGTTCCCACTGCTCTGTCGATCAGTCTTATCAATATCCCAGAGAGATAAAGAGACCAGCTAGAGACCAGAGATCAGGGTCCAGAGAGAGACCAAAGAAAAACCTGAGACAAACCAGAGAGACTAGAGAGAGACCAAAAAGAGACCAGAGACACCTGAGAGAAATCAGAGACCCGAGAGAGACCTAAGAGAGACCTGAGAGAGACCAGAGCGAGACCAGAAAGAGACCTGGTGACAACATGGGTGTTGATATATATTAATTAGGGCTGTCAAAATTATCGCGTTAATTCCCGTTAATTACCGTTTTCATTAATGCGTTAAAAAATAATTAACGCATTAACTGAAACGCAATTGACGTGTTAACACGTCAATTGCGTTTCCCGCTATTTTCACGTTCCCAGATGTCTATTATATCAAACATGTAAGGCTTGAGGCAATATTCTATCAAGCCAGCAGATGGCAGCATTGCTCTATGAATGGTTTGAAAACAGCTAGATGCACTTGTGCCTCTTTTTTCTCAGCTTTCTGGTGATTTCAATAAAATTTACCTCTACTCGACTGGGGATTACAGGGGAACAAAACAAGCTAGAAACAAAATTATTTTTGCTGATGAAAGTAGACAGTCCATTCTTTCAGAATCTGGTTTAAGATTTCAGATAGTCATAGTACACAATATTCTGTGGGTCTTGAAAATTCTGTAAAAATCATCAGAAACGGCTGGCAATATGGAAGTACCTGTTCTGAAATAGCCTGGCAGTCAATCGCATGTCCGAATGACCCGCCCATTTATAATAATATCACTCAATGCTGCGGACACGTGCGTGTGTGTGATGGTGACAGCGGTAACGTGGTCATATAATACACGTATATATATACACGCAAAGGGGTCCTTCTCTGATGTTGTGTGACACACGGAGGAGGAGACACACTGAAATGCAACCAAGCTCGCAAAATTAAAGCTGGGGTACCTACATTTTCCCTTTCATTAACAGCTCTTGTTGGTTGTGCCCAAAAGTAGAAGGTTGTGAGAAAGTCAAACAGATTTAAGTACATTTGGTATGAATAACAATGTGTCATTTCATTTGAAAATCTCATTTAACTTCAATTGGAGTGGATTTGAAATAGAATGTTAAAAATGCGATTAATCGTGAGTTAACTCATCATTACTGTGCGATTAATCAACTAAAAAAAATTAATCGTTTGACAGCCCTAATATTAATCATTATAGCTTTTTAGTGTATTGACCAGAACATTTACATGAGCAGTGAAATACAGGTAGAAAACCATCAAATTATGGTACACACATGAAAGGAATGCAGTAAGGGCAGGCTCCTTTTGTGGCACCGGCACCTGCCACAGCTGATCAGTGGCATGTACACAACAAATGGCGTTTAAAACGGCATGTGGACAACAAGTGGCGTTTAAAACGGCATGTGGGGAATAAATGGCGTGTAAAGCGGCATGTGGGCAATAAATGCCGTTTAAAACGGCATGTGGACAACAAGTGGCGTTTAAAACGGCATGTGGGGAATAAATGGCGTGTAAAGCGGCATGTGGGCAATAAATGCCGTTTAAAACGGCATGTGGACAACAAGTGGCGTTTAAAACGGCATGTGGGGAATAAATGGCGTGTAAAGCGGCATGTGGGCGATAAATGGCGTTTAAAACGGCATGTGGACAACAAGTGGCGTTTAAAACAGCATGTGGACAACAAGTGGCGTTTAAAACGGCATGTGGGGAATAAATGGCGTGTAAAGCGGCATGTGGGCAATAAATGCCGTGTAAAGCGGCATGTGGGCAATAAATGGCGTTTAAAACGGCATGTGGGCAACAAATACAGTTGAAAGCAGCCTGTACAAAAGACAACAAGCAACAGTATTAGAGATAGTGGTCCAGTGTGTGAGATTTCATAACACTTTGAAGCAACTTTTGTTAAAGTTAAACTCATCATTCTATCAATGTGCAGAAGCCAGTACTTTTCCCTTGTTTTGTCTATCTGAAGGCCAAGCTACATGGCACCGTGGAAGCTGCTGATTGGAGGTCTCCATGCCTCCGCTCTGTATAATACACTTGCATTCTATTGTATCTGTGTTCGTGTTCGTGCTGTCCCTACCATCGACAATAAAACATGTCTTCTGTCTGAATTAAAGACGCGATCCCAGACTTTGTCATCTTCTTCAGGTGGTGGAAGGACAAGGCCCGCAGCCTTGTCTGTAACATCTAGAGAACAGAAGACTTTTTTTTTTTTACACAAAAAGTGTTTGTTTTTTTAAGCCAAAACTGAGAAACCTCAAGAGAAACCATGCATCTGGACCAGCACACTTGGACAATCTGCACAGCCCCTGATTCCAGTCAGGCTGTGAGCTGCTGAGACATGGACAACACCAGCGTCCTCTTTTTTTGGAAAAATTGGATTACACAATTTGGACATAATTTGGAACAATCTGGATTTCTGAATTTGGACATAATTTGGACTGAATTGAATTGCTGAATCTGGACACTGAAGCTGAAACGTGTGATTGAAAGACACGTCACAGAAGAATTCATGGCTCGACACAACAAATGCAGCCTGAAGAAATCAACACGGAGAATTGGGAGAGACTGTTTTCAAAGCAATATCTGGAACCACCATCGACTGATGAAGTTTGGTATTTTACTGAAGATTGTTGACAAGTTTTATGAAAGATCTGAACATGTTTTATGAGTTTTCTGAGTTTTTGAAGTATTCCGAGTTCTGAGTTTTTTGAAGTACCGAGTGAAGTACCGAGTTTATGAGTTTTTGAAGTATTGAGTTATGATGTTATGTTGCTGTTTATCGATCCTGATGGTCACACGTGAATGTATGACCAGAGGGGGGAATGTGAGATTTCATAACACTTTGAAGCAACTTTTGTTCAAGTTAAACTCATCATTCTATCAATGTGCAGAAGCCAGTACTTTTCCCTTGTTTTGTCTATCTGAAGGCCAAGCTACATGGCACCGTGGAAGCTGCTGATTGGAGGTCTCCATGCCTCCGCTCTGTATAATACACTTGCATTCTATTGTATCTGTGTTCGTGCTGTCTCTACCATCGACAATAAAACATGTCTTCTGTCTGAATTAAAGACGCGATCCCAGACATGTCATCTTCTTCAAGTGGCTCAGATGGAAAAGCACAGGTCTACGGTTCTGATGGTTGCTAGTTCAAATCCCCAGTGACTACCAATGACATTTGATGATGTTGGGTCCTTGGACATAACACTTCATGAAGAATGTAAGTCCTATAATGTGAAAAAAAAAAAATGAATTGAAAAATGTTGTTTGAGTAATAATAATATATGTTATTGCATACATTTGTTGAAAGACTTCATTTCATGTATTATATGTGGTTTAGATTCTGAAGAATTGTACATTCCTGTGGCGCACTTGGTTTATAATTGTCTCTCATGCGGAAGATCCCTGGTTCAAATCCAGGTCTGGTCATTGCTTTTTTTTAGTCAGATTAAATACAAATTTCAAATGTATGACATATATATATATATATATATATATATATATATATATATATATATATATATATATATATATATATATATATATATATATATATATATAACAAATGAAAAAAATCATTTTATTTCTCTCTCTTCTTTAATAAAACCACATCAGAAACATGGAACAATAAGAAAGAGCATTAATACATATATTTTTTTATAAAAGAATGCTAAGTATAAGACACAGCTTAAACGATCTAAGAACAGAAATGAAGATTTTAACAATATAGAGATGAAACCTCATGTTCCAATTACACAACTTTCTGCTTGTATTTTTCAATCCATCACTCTTCACCGTCTTTGGTTGGCTCCATTCTTGATGAAATGTCCTAAAACAACAATAGAATGTTTCGTTTTTTTCTTTGCCAAAACACAAAATAAGTGGCGCAGTCATTAAACATTCGTCTATAGTGCGTACAATTGGCAGATCGAATTAAAGTACCATTTTTTTTTTTTTAATGGCAGTTATATAAAAACTGCATATATATATAAAGATATATATAGATATTTATAGATATATATATATATATATGTATAAAGAAATAACCGTCATAAAAACGTTTTTGATCTTGGCTGGATTTGAATCTGCGAACTCTTGCATGATGGGCGGACACACACCAGCTATACCACTCACCAGGCGGTTTTAAGTAAAATTGTGTCTTGAGTGTTTTACACATAATTTAGTTTTACCCTAACGATGATGCAATATTAATCCTAATGCAACAACACATAGCCATATGTATGAAATATATATTCATACATATTCAATTTGTATTTAATCTGAAAACAAAAAAATAAAGACCTGACCTGTATTGAACCAGAAATCTTCCACATGAGAGACAGTTATAAACCAAGTGCGCCACAGGAATGTACAATTCTTCAGAATCTAAACCACATATAATACATGAAAATAAGTCTTTAAAACAAATGTATACAATAACATATATTATTATTACTCAAACAAAATTTTTCAATTCATTTTTTTTTCACATTATAGCACTTCTTACATTCTTCATGATGTGTTATGCCCAAGGACCCAACATGAGCAAATGTCATTGGTAGTCACTGGGGATTTGAACTAGCAACCATCAGAACCATAGACCTGTGCTTTTCCATCTGAGCCACTGGACCACTTTCCCTAATATTGCTGCTTGTTGTCTTTTATACAGGCTGCTTTCAACTGTATTTGTTGTCCACATGCCGTTTTAAACGCAATTTATTGCCCACATGCCGCTTTACACGCCATTTATCCCCCACATGCTGTTTTAATCGCCACTTGTTGTCCACATGCCGTTTTAAACGCCATTTATTGCCCACATGCCGCTTTACACGCCATTTATTCCCCACATGCCGTTTTAAACGCCACTTGTTGTCCACATGAGGTTTTAAACGCCATTTGTTGTCCACGTGCCGCTTTACACGCCATTTATTCCACACATGCCGTTTTAAACACCACTTGTTGTCCAGATGCCGTTTTAAACGGCATTTATTGCCCACATGCCGCTTTACACGCCATTTATTCCCCACATGCAGTTTTAAACGCCACTTGTTGTCCACATGCCGTTTTAAACGCCACTTGTTGTCCACATGCCGTCTTAAACACCACTTGTTGTCCACATGCCGTTTTAAACGCCATTTATTGCCCACATGCCGCTTTACACGCCATTTATTCCCCACATGCCGTTTTAAACGCCACTTGTTGTCCACATGCCGTTTTAAACGGCATTTATTGCCCACATGCCGCTTTACACGCCATTTATTCCCCACATGCCGTTTTAAACGCCACTTGTTGTCCACATGCCGTTTTAAACGCCACTTGTTGTCCACATGCCGTTTTAAACGCCATTTGTTGTCCACGTGCCGCTTTACATGCCATTTATTCCCCACATGCCGTTTTAAACGCCACTTGTTGTCCCGTTTTAAACGGCATTTATTGCCCACATGCCGCTTTACACGCCATTTATTCCCCACATGCCGTTTTAAACGCCACTTGTTGTCCAGATGCCGTTTTAAACGGCATTTATTGCCCACATTCCGCTTTACACGCCATTTATTCCCCACATGCCGTTTTAAACGCCACTTGTTGTCCACATGCTGTTTTAAACGCCACTTGTTGTCCACGTGCCGTTTTAATCGCCACTTGTTGTCCACATGCCGTTTTAAACGCCATTTTTTCCCCACCTACCGTTTTAAACGCCATTTATTGCCCACATGCCGCTTTACACGGCATTTATTCCCCACATGCCGTTTTAAACGCCACTTGTTGTCGAGATGCCGTTTTAAACGGCATTTATTGCCCACATTCCGCTTTACACGCCATTTATTCCCCACATGCCGTTTTAAACGCCACTTGTTGTCCACATGCTGTTTTAAACGCCACTTGTTGTCCACATGCCGTTTTAATCGCCACTTGTTGTCCACATGCCGTTTTAAACGCCATTTTTTCCCCACCTACCGTTTTAAACGCCATTTATTGCCCACATGCCGCTTTACACAGCATTTATTCCCCACATGCCGTTTTAAACGCCACTTGTCTTCCACGTGCCATTTTAAAGGCCACTTGTTGTCCACATGCCGTTTTACATGCCATTTATTGTCCACATGCCGTTTTAAACGCCATTTGTTGTGTACATGCCACTGATCAGCTGTGGCAGGTGCCGGTGCCACAAAAGGAGCCTGCCCTTTCTCAAAGAATGAGTGATTGAAGTCAAACTCTTGCAATGTTAGGTTTTGCCCCAATTACTCCTATATCACCCACATATCAACCCTACATTACTCCTACATTACTCCTACATCACCCCTACATTACTCCTACATCACCCCTACATTACTCCTACATTACTCGGGCCTTACGCATTAAATCGGGGCCGAGGCTGATGTGAAAATGTGGTATTTTTTCCATAAACATGTCGTTTCAGTTTGCAGAAGTTCAAATCGGTTCAAATGCACCAAACCCCAGGAAATAAATACCAAATACTCTCTTATCTCTTGCCGTTTGATTTGGCTCTAACTTTTATCTTGACGTATGAATATTTCTCTTTGATGCACGCTTTAGTACGTCTGCTCTCCAAGGCGACGGGTGCCACGTCTGCGAGATGATGGAGGGGCCTCTAACAGGACATGTACAGCACAAAAACGTTATTTTTAAACTTGTTACAATAGTGTCCTGTCAAAAAGCTTCTCTGCTCTGTATTTTGGACAGATAACCAAGCCTTGAGTGGTGTTTTGAGCTTACTCTTAGCTACTGTATTGGCTCATTTAAAAACTGCCACAGTGAGCCAGATGCTGAAGACCAGGGAGACGTATTCCGGTTAAGTCCATTTATTTAACAAAATAATAATACAAAATAAACATTACAGTCTTCCACAGTTTGCAGGTAGAACATCTGTGTGCTCCCACACCTGAACTCAAACTCAAACTGATGACATCAGAGCAGTCTAAATAATGGGAGTGTCTCTGATATTAAAGCTGCTCTACCTGTTTTTAAACTTAGATATTTTTGTTTAGTATCTTTTACAGGTTTTAATCATTGTGACATTTACAGTAACTTATAACATTTTAGAATCATTCATTAAACTCAAGAATTTTAATTGTTTAACTTTAGTTTTTTAGGGTTTTAACCTTTTTAACACATAGTCTGAGTGATCTTTTAACCAAAAACTAAGTTATGTTTTTAACTTTAAATTAAACACTTTTCAGCATTTTAACTGTTTTGGCTCTCACAGCTACTATTAGGGCTCTTTGTGATCTGTAGAATGGAGATAACACTACTATTTGGTTAAATAAAAACGATACATTACCAAAACTACTATAAACGATTGAAATAAACTTGTTGGTCTTGTAATTAGGACTGCTTTCAATGTAATTCTGCAATGAAGGAAACTATTTTGAAAACGCAACCTGACTAAGATGCCTGCTGGTCTTGATCTGCATTGTGTTTTAAATTAACAATCAATCCACATTACAATGTTCCGTTCAATATATTATTGTATCTTTAGCCCTCAATCACAGCCAACATCACTTTACAAAGAGAATTAAGCAACACAAGAAATGGTAAGACATGAATAAAAATCCATAAATGTCCTTAAATATACTGTATCATCACTGTCCATACACCCTCCTACATCAGAGAGGATCTACTCAGGGAAAAACAGTAGGAAATAGTGAGAATCATCAAGGAGGCTTACAATAAGAGGGTTTTGCTCTCATGGACAGACAGGCTGCAGATCTGAGGCTGCAGATGGGGATGCGGGGTACAGCCCATGGCCATGAATGTGTAGTAAGCTGGGGTACCTCACTTTTCCATCAGTAAATGAGTAAAATGAGAACAACCAGACCAACGCGCTGTCTTCATCTCATCAGAAATCATGCTATTTTGCCCATACTTGTAAGAAAGAGCCCTGTGAGTCACTGGTTGACGCTTTGGGCTGAGGGCTGAGTGAGGGTGGTCCTCTCTTCCTCACTTTTTTGCCTGAAAAAGCTGATCTAAAGATGAAACTAGTTATAGAAGCTAACTGTTTTGAGACCAAGGAACGAGTGACATAGATTCGATCACACAGTTTAACTTGTTGTGGTCTTATGTTATCAAATCATTCATTCAAAATAGGCCATAAGGATTGCATTTAATGTTTATAACAGACATCCTTCAAATCCATTGTTCATAGAAACTAAAAACTCCCTGCCAGCCAACTTACAAAACCTATTTCATGATAGAGACGCTCACTACAGGTAAAGACCTATAGGAAACAAACAATTACGTTTCCCTAAACTGAGAACAACATTCAAATCTATGTGAATCTCTATCAGAGGAGTGAAGATCTGGAATGATTCAACTGAAGCATTAAAAACACACTCCAGCACGACTAAGTTTAAAAAACATTTCAAAAAAGAAATACTGCAGAAATACGCAGAAGAAGGAGCACGATTCCCCGAGCAGTAGCTGAGCATTGGAGTAGTGTGTGGTCAGAGAACGTTTGGGGCCAGTGTCTGAGTGAGTGATTGAGTCTTGTCTGTCTTATCTTGTCCTCTCTTGTCCTGTCTTGTATTGTCTTGTATTGTCGTGTGTTGTTTTGCTTTAGTACATTATTGTTATGTGATTTACTTTACTTTACTAATGGAGGTAGTTTAAGGGTATATAGGTTTCTATTGGGTTTTTTTGTATGTGAATTTTTGCCTTGTGGTTTTGTTGTGGAGATTGTGTGAGAGGCGTTTGGATAAAAATACCCTTTTCTTTCTGCCAACCCCCTTTTCAAACCATACATATGTTTCCAAGAGGAATTGTCTTAAAAATGTAATGTGCAGGTTTGAAATAAATAAATTTATTGATTGATTGATTGTTTGAAAGTTACATCCCTGAAATAAGGTAGAAAATGCACGGAAACGCATACACATGATGAACCCTTACTATAATGAGAGAAAGCAAGGAACATTATAGTTAGAAACGACGTGTATGCAACAAAAAGAGATTTCTGTTAATTAGTAAATGTTTGTTGACTTTGTGCCTGAGGACTCTAATGCTTATTCATGTTATTATTAATCCCATACATGCGTTTATGCACATCCTCCGGAGAAAAACCCAGAGAAACCCTTATGAAAGTGTAAATCAGAGCGTGGCGCCATAATGTCATAATGCATGATCCAATTGAAGCTGCAGGGAAGTGGCCGAGGGCTTATGGTTCCACTGAGACCCAGAAAAACACTAAATGAAAAAGTACTTTGCTCTAAAGGTCTCTATTACGGTGTTCTCTCTTATCGCGCGCAGAATTACAGCAGCGGAGAAGGATGCAGCTGTTACTGCTGTCAAGCTGTGTGGAGTGTAGACTGGAGAAAACATTACACTGAAAGACACATCAAAACTACCATCTTGGAATCAGGACTGTTTTCTGAGCTAGAAATAACAAACTACGGCCTTATTAACCTAACTCTAACCAGAGAGACCAGAGATCAGAGAGAGAGACCAGATCAGAGTGAGAGTCCAGAGAGAGGCTAGAGAGAGAGACCAGAGAGAGATTAGAAAATCCAGACTCTAGCTCTTAGAATAATCAATGACTCTTCTAGACCCTTGAAAAGCCATGTTCTAGTCTCTTTCCTCTGGCAGAAGATACTAATGGTTGGGATGCAGGACCTCTGGATACGCCGACATCTTCTTTCCACAAGCTGTTATCAGTCACTTTAAGCACTTTAATGATATTGTGCTTATTTTGAAGCAGTATTTATTGATTAGGATTCAAATGTGATAATTGTTTCTATACTTTTTAGCTTGTTATAGTTACTTACTTTTTTAGCTTGCTTCATTTATGTACTTCATTTATGTACTCTGGTGCACACTGGGGACTTCTGCACATGTATTGCAATGTGTTTTTACTGCAAATGGAAAATAAGAAGAATATACTTCTTATTGGCCTTTCTCTACTCTACCAGGCCAAGTAGGACTGGTGGAAACAGAGAAAAGGGCTGATTTTAAATGGGAATGGGGTAAAGGGGTCAAAGGAGCAGACTGGCCTGATGGGAAGTTAGAGCCTATATTTAAAAAAACTTTAAAACATAAAAACCAAAACATATTTGGCTACTTTCACACCAACATCAAGAACTTGAGGTAATTTTTCCAACCAGTTATGCTGTGACAAATCATCAGTCTACATGTAGGACAGAGCTGTTTTCTGATTTTCTCAAACAGAATTATCACCTCCAAAAGACTCCAGGGAGATTCTCCAATCAAATGACATTTCTTACAGCTGTGGTCTTGATTTTCCTTTTTTGCATTTCTTACACCATAACATACTGTGTTTATTAAATTGTAAACATGTATTATTTTTCATCTTTGTAAGAGAGAGTCCTGTGAGTCTAAATATGTGACAGATTTTGGACCAGAGATAGACCAGAAATAAGGACCAGAGAAGACCAAAGAGACCAGAGAGGGACCAGCAAGAAAGATGATAAAAGTACATGTATGTGAAAACTAGTGACAGTGTTAAGTCCTCTGAGATAACTACTGTTGTGATTTAGCGATGTACAAGAATGCATTGAATTGAACTGTGTTCAAATGTGTTTGTTTTGAAAGTTATGTTTCCCAGTTAAATGGCCAAAAAACGAATGAAGAAACACTAAAATTAACATAAACGCTGCCTTCTAATCCAACATAATTCAAAATGAGAGTTCCCTGAGGCCATAATCTTGCTTTTTACTGCTCTACAAAGATCCTCATAGTCAAGGGAGGCTTGCGGCTGACTCGACGCTCTGTTGTCTGATGTGAGGCCCAGGTTCGATCAGAGGTGAAGAGTCTTTGGAGAAAAGGGGTGTTTTCTGACAGCACGGCCCCCTGGGACAGGAGCCATCAGCAGCAGCCAGTTCACACCAGGCTATTGTTTGCAAAATGTGTGAGTTATAAGATGACAAAAGCGCTGCCGGAGATAAATTGAAAACCGATGAAAGATTTTCCACAAGGGTTTGGGGAATGCAGGGTATTTAGCATTCTGCGGGTGGATGCAAGTGACTTTGTTATTAAACTCAACGTGGTGACGCAGCCATATTGATTAAGCCATAGCGCAGAAATATTCAGTATAACTGACTGACACATTGCTATCAGAGGACAATAACCAGGAGCTCCAGTCCTCCCCTGAAAACACCCACAGTGCGTATCGCATGCTCATGCCACAACCCTCCTCCTCCCCATTGCCTCCTCAACACTTTCTTCGTGGCGGTTTATCACTTCAAATTAGAGTTGCACCGATCGATCGGTAGCCGATTATAATTGGCCGATCACGGCTTAATTTGCGTGATCGGTGATCGGTGAAATGTGTCAATCAAAAAGACCGATCAGATGACATGAGGATTCATGCGCACAAGTTACTTTCTCTCGTCAAAAATGCGTAAACAAGCACTCATGCAGCACTAAGTAACGGAGATTCTACAGCGGCAACAACCACACAGTAATGACGTAAGAAAGAACACGAAATATGCACGAAAGTGATGGAATTTATTCCCCTCTGCCACCAGCGCTTGTCTGTTGCTGAAAGCGCTGGGTTCAAACCACTCATGTCCTCTGCTTCAATATGCCATCGCTGAGATATCTGACTGATGTCTGCCTGTCGCAGCTTTACCAAACTGTATATTCTCACATTGACACTCCAGAGCATGGATCTATTATAATAACGA
Source organism: Knipowitschia caucasica (assembly GCA_964034765.1). Classification (NCBI taxonomy): domain Eukaryota; kingdom Metazoa; phylum Chordata; class Actinopteri; order Gobiiformes; family Gobiidae; genus Knipowitschia; species Knipowitschia caucasica. Next base: position 31,672,436 of record OZ035836.1, read on the forward strand.
GCCAGAGTCACACCGCGCAGGCACAGCACACACACACTGAACACACTCAGCAGCGAGACGCTGCCGTCAGGCAGAAACACCCCGAGTCAGGACTTTGCATGTTTTGTTCACAGAAATATTGAATTAAGATGAGTGTAGTGGTAGTATAGACAGTCCTACAGTGTCGCAGATTTAGCGTTACTTACTACGTAGTTGCACATCGGAGCAGACAGCGCTTGTTTATTGGAAGGAAAATTAAAGCCGCTTCCCTCCTTTGGCCAAAGCAGCGTCTTTCCTCTGCGCTCCATGCAGTGTAAGTGTAGACAGTGAGAGTTTAGCGCAACTATTTAGCGGGACTATTCAGGATGATAAACGTAATAAACCCCTGCAAATGCTGAGATGCTAATATTACTGAAGAAAAAACATTGCCTTAACTATCTCTTTTTAATCAGTTTAGAAATGCAGCATATACAGTATTGCTGTAATTCATTTTTTTAATGTATCTCAATGCTCTGTAACGTATACCTGTGGTTCCCAACCATTTTGACTTGAGTACCCCTAGGGCATTTTATCTATACTACCTAGTACCTTGACGGTTTTGAAAGATTAGTTATAAAGTGAATAACTTGTCCATTCATTTATCACTAATATTTTCAATAATTGATCGGATCGGCAATGATCGGTATCGGCCGATCAAAATTTTAATGATCGGTGTTTGTGTTTGGCCAAAAAAATCCGGATCGGTGCACCTCTACTTCAAATGCATTTTTTATTTTTTTAAAGTATATTATGTCAAACATTATATAATAGTAATAATTATAATATTAAAATAATAATAATAGTAATATGAATAGGTTTTACACAGCGCTTTTTAGGACGCCTACAGCTGCTTCACATGTCATTATTCATTCACTCCAAACTCAGTAGTGATAAACCACTATCGTAGCCACAGCTGCCCTGGGGCACACTGGCAGAAGTGAGGCAACCCGGATGTCCCATTGGCCTCTCTCTCAATCACCCTCCATTCACCAGACTCATTCTAATGTGGGTGAAGTGTCTTAAGATTTAAGAGATCCTTTATTCGTCCTACAGTGGGGAAATTACAGTGTTGCATCACAAGTTATAGAACAGTAGGAAAGAGGAGCACACGGCACAAGTTAAGTGACCAATAGCTATACTCATAAAAATAAAACAAAATCTCTAACTCTATCAATAAAAGTATAAAATCTCTATCTTGAAAATAATAATAAAAGAAGTGTAAAGGTTTTACATTTGGCAAAATAAGAGGCAAGTATAAAGTACTGTGTATTCTAGTGCAAGCAAAGTGTAGTTATATGTTAGCATCTGTACATTAGCAGCAGTGTGTTTACATCTGTACATTAGCAGCAGTATGTTTACATGCAGTACTTGCAGTACACAATCACATTTTGGCACTTTACAGCTGCAGCTGCCTCACTGTGACACCTGGTGTTCCCAGAGGTCTACCATCAAAGTCCTAACCAGGTCCTGCCCTGCTGCCCAATTGTCACTATGGCACCTGTAGAAGCAGTGAGTAAAGTCGCTTTCTTGTCAACCTTCCAGATTCCACAGTTTTATAGTCTCTTCTTGAGGGAACAGGAATTGGTCACGGCTCATTTTGTCACATGGTGTGGAGATAATCATGTGTCCAAAACTAAAGACATTAAAGGGGACTTCAGGCAAAAGCACCCAGATCACAAGGCCAGCCTCAAAAATGTAGAAAATGTGGACTCATACAAGTCAGTTGTGAAAAGATGCAAGCAAAGAATTCCCCAACTGCACAAACAAAAGCCTTTTAAAGTGTCAAAACCATTCATATGTTCTTAAACCTTTTATTTGATTGAGTCTTGCAACTTGTATCTGTTTTATGGTTTGTCAATTAAAGATAAAGATGCACTAAAAAACATGGTAAAAACGTGCCATATCCAGCCGGGAGACCTGATGCTATGTCAGTGCTTTAGCTTGTTAAACTTTTGGCTCGGCTAGCCTAGCGTAGCCAGCTATCTCTCATTGTGTGTTATACCTTTTTGAGCAACAGCACCCCGTCTTGGCCCGTAGAGCTAACATGGAAGCTGTCCCCGTCCTCCTCTCCTGCTACAATGGAGTACTCCACCACCGCGTTGTCTCCGGTGTCTGCGTCCTGAGCGCGGATCCGGCCCACCGCGGAGCCCACCGGAGCCGTCTCCGGGACTCGCAGGTGGATGATACCTGCAAAAGCACAGAGTCAAACCTAGGGCTGCACCTTGATCTCCGGTAATTGTTCACGTAGAATGTTTCATCGCAGTTTAGAAGCAAGTAATATTTTTACTGATTGGTTCAACATGCATACACATTATTTGTCCCTGTTCCTGTGGTCTCCCCCCTCACATCTGTGTCTGCCTGGAGCTGGGGAGTCTGGAGTCCCGGTCTCGTCTTTAGTTCAACCCGCTACATACATGCAGCCTCATCATCCTCACCATCCTCACCTCTCCAGTATAAAGACCCAGTTCACCCTTAACCATGTGTGAGACCATGGGGCTCTTCATCACATTTGTGTCTTAAAAGCTGTACAGGCACAAATGTACAAGCATATAAACCTGTTATAGAGTACACAGTTATCAATTCCCTAAATCACAACAGCAGGTGTCTTGGAGGACTTTATAGGACTTTCGTCAACAGAAGATTGGCGAATCAAAAGTTTCAACAAAGAGCGGTACTAACTTTTCGTGAAGCGTGGCGGGTTGTCGTTGACGTCACTCAGAGTGATGTTGACCGTGGTGGTGGAGGCCAGACCCCCCAGCTGACCCCCCATGTCTTTGGCCTGCAAAAGCACCTGGTACTCCGCCTTCACCTCGCGATCCATGTTGGCCAGAGCTGTGCGGATCACGCCTGAAAACATTTTTATTTTCCTTTTTATGTCACTGTTTTTCCACAAAGTAACAAAATGTTGGGTGAGATTGAAGGAAACTTATTGGTACCAAATTTTAAATCCATGTATTCATATATTGCTGTCATTCAAATACTTTAAGGCTCGGACCCCCAGAATTCTGCTACACGTCCCAGAGAAGTCCTTTTGGCAGCTCTCATATACTGCTCATATACTACAATCTTTGTCCTTAACTTAGATACATAAATAAAGTATATTGAGTGATTCAGTCCGTTTTTATTTTCCTACAATTATATTATCTTATGTCTGATACTGCTTTGTTCCTGAATTGGTGATATATGGATGATTCAGAAGATTCTTACTGCTTTTTTTGTGAAGGAAATAAAATCACTAGTTGATCTGAGAGTCCCACCTCACATCACTGTTTTGTGCACATTCCCGGTTTAGCGTGGCAGCCCCTTCTCCTCGCTGAACTCGCCTTGAACCTCGGCTTTACACTCTGGACTTGTCATCTCTGTCCAAAGCCCTGTCTTGGGTGTTTCCCTTCAGCTACAGCCATCGTTTCATTGTCAATGACTACTTGAGCTATTGCACTACTGGTTAGATGCTAAACTGCATTTTGTGTTCTGACTTTGTAATGACAATAAAGTTGAATCTGATCTAGTCTAATATGATCTAAATTGTGGATGTTAACATTCTGAAAAGTTTGGTCTGAAGCCATGCGCCATACCCACAACAGGCACAGGTGGGCAGGGTACCTAACTACTGTACTGTTCATACTGTTCATACTTTCTTGAGTTCAAGCATCCCTCACATTAATGCAGTTCACCTTTCGTGGCTTTGCAACTTTTCATGATTATTTTACAGTGTCCTTCTCATGCTCCACGTGTAAAGTCCAACATCATATAACCGCTACTATAACATGACAGTTACCTTTATTTATTGTCAGGAAAAAAAAAAATTTTATGGTTTCACTGTGCTGACTAATGGAACGTTTCAAGTGACCTTTTGTTCCAGTTTCTGCTGCTGGACACTTGAATTTCGGCAACAGGGGATTAATAAACTATCAATCTATCCATCTCTGGTCTCTTTCTCTAGTCTCTCTCTGGTGTCACCCATTGTCTTAGTCTCACTAACTAGTCTTAGTCTCACTAACTAGTCTTGGTCTCACTCATTGGACTTGATCTCACTCATTGGACTTGATCTCACTCATAGTTTTGGTCTCACTCACCTGTCTTGGGGTCCACAGAGAAGTAGGGCTGCCCCTGGAGGACGCTGTAGACGATGCGTGCACTGCTGCCGTAGGTGGGGTCATCAGCATCAGTGGCTGTGACTTGTGTTACGTATGTGCCTGAAGAGGGAGAGACTGTTAAAGGGAATCAAATCAATCCATCTATCATAAAACCAATAATCACAGTCAAGGGTTTAAAACATTTCCATTAATCTCATATATTATAAGCTGACCTGGACCCTTCTGCATCTGCAAGACAAAAACCTCACAAACCCAATGGGAGAAAATCATGGATCTATTATAATAACTGGATAGGGTTTTAATTCAGCTTGGAGCTGAAGAACCCACGTGTTCAGGGGATTCTCGCGGTACTGCAGACTAAACCAGACAAAATTCACGTGGGCTGCCCAGAAATTTTCCCCATAGAACTCAATGTAAACTAAAACAGCTCGACCTCAGCTGACAGAGAACCTACAGCTTTCATTAAGGTCGGATTTTGTGGGGATTTTGGTGTCCCTTGTCATCCTGAACTTTTTTTCTTCTTAAATCCTTCGGTTTTCTTTAAATCCACACTTTAGTGCCACAAACTCTGCTCGTCTGGCTCCCGCTCTAACTCCCACTCTAGCTCCGCTCTGATCAGCTCTGATTGGTCAGAGCGCGGCTGAGCCCCTCTGTGCACGTGCATGAGGCCACACATGTGTATTTGGCGCAACGCATCATGGGAGATAATCCACTGCACAGAACCAGGAGGACCAGAGGATGCCCAAATACAGACGAGTTCCGCTAATATGTCTGCGACCGTGCCGGTGTAACAGGCCGTTTTAAACCCCCTGGCCAGTTTACACCCCCGGGTTAAAATAGCCTAGGCCAGAATACCCCCCGGGGTTTATTCTGGCCTAGGCTATTTCAACCCCCCTCAGGCCAGATTAACCCCCCTCTTGTTTTATCTAATAATAATAAAATATACTGTTACGGCCCTGAGCCTACATATTGCTCACTGTTTTTGTATTTTGTGTTTTTGTTTGTGCGTGTGTGATTGGAGAACCACTGGCCCTCCCGCCTCCCAGACGTCCGTGACTCAGGTGCTGATTGGAGGAGCAGCGGTGCACCTGGCCAATCCAGCTTCCCCACCTGTAGTCACTCTGCACTTAAGGCCACACTCAACACCTGTTCGGGGCTGCCAGCCTGTGTGTGGCTGGTATTTGTCCTTAAGATGTCCTTTTGAAAGTGTTTCATTGTCACAGTGGTGGCAATGAAGACAGTCCTTATGGTCCGCCTCTTTTTAATTGTCACTTCGAGGTTTTGTTTTTGTGACACTTCGTCTCATTTGAGGCAACAGTCAGTTTAGTGTTTAGTGTAGCTTTTATTTTGGTAACGTTGAGTTACCCCCTTATGTCCTGTCATGTGTCCTTATCATTTACATTCCTGTTATTAAATACTCGCTTTTCCATTTAACATCTTTTTTTGTTACCTCCCTTAGCCGAGCTGGGTCGTAACATATACGTTATTGAATATATTTTTAAAACTTCAAGTATAGTTTGTTAATTAATTACTGCAGCCCGAGTAAGTGTGATTGCTTTTCACACTTTGTTTGTGAGGTGATAACTCCATGTACAGTATCTACTTACTTCTCACATGTTTCATGTGATAACTCATCTTATGGTGCTTTCACACCAGATCATGCTGCGTCGATTTTCAATGCAAAGTCGATGGTGTCAAGTATGTGCATCTCAGGATGCACGCATGGACTGCGCGGTAGAGACGCCAGAAACTGCGCGGCAAAGGTGCAGGAGCGGAAAATCAACGCACGCAGGAGATAAATATTGCTGAGCGTTTCCTCAGGACGCTCGTGCAGCGACCAATCAGAGAGCCGCAAAGTGGTCACAAGGACATTAGTCTGAGCGAGCAGACTGAACATACTGTGAACAGACAAAACAGGAGCTACACCAGGACTAAACCAGGACTAAACCAGGGTTGACAATGGGGGACATAGTGCTTCGAGCGTGTTCGCCGATGCGGAAGTACTGTTTAATAATAAAATTTACTTATGGCGCACCTCCGTGAACGCATACTACGCACCTCCATGAACACATACTACTGTTATATAAAGTCTGTGAAAGTCTCTGAACACAGAGACCCTGCAGAGCTGCATTATTGGAGAAGAACTTTGCACAAAAAGCCGCTGGCTTAACTCCGTTAGCATCAAAGCCTGCCCGCTACTCCCGCCATTTCCGGCGGGCTCAACCGCTGGCCAGGACTTCTGGAGTAAACACCCCTGCGTCTGAAAATTAGAGAATGTGCGTCTGGTGCGCGAGGCGTCAGCGTTTAGAACTTTTGAGTAAATATTAATTATGGGCAAATGACACCAATGTTTTGGAGCTTGTGTCGTTCTTTCCGAAGCAAATTACTTCAAAACACTGCAAACGTGTCAGTGTCTCGGACTCCTCAGCCGCTGCTGCGCTGCTTCACTGCGCATATCAATGGTGTCGGTGTCAAAGAGTTTCTTGGGCTCTATGTGTTTCCTAACTTCTCATTGGATCATGGAAGAGTTACATCTCGCTTCCTTGGTGTGACTGCTGATGCGTCAACTGTTGTTTTTGAATAAAAAACCTGTGATGAACGCACAGAGTGCAGACCTTTTTTTCTGTAAATTGTTTTATATTTAAATATACTTGTATTCACTATAAGGATTTCTTAAAAGTGGGCATTTTATTGTTATTATATAAAATGAAAGGGGGGGTTAATCTGGCCTATGGGGGGTTAAAATAGCCTAGGCCAGTTTATACCCCGGGGTTTATTCTGGCCTAGGCTACTTTAACCTCGGGTATATTCTGGCCTGCTACACCGGCACATGCGCCACTGAGCACAAACCATTCATTTGAATCAGACATGTATTGAGGCAACTGCTGATCTCTCCACACCCACAACCCGAGCCCAGTGACCAGGCACTTTACCGTCAGATAGGACACAATATGCAGTCGCCCCTTACCTCCGGAATGCCATCATCCTCAACTCACCTATTCAAAAGAGCCCATTGGTACTTTATGTTTTATGGTCTCTGTTGCATCAAACTGTTTTGCTCCTGTACTGTTTTATCTTTATTCTGATTTTATGCACCTGTTGTAGCACTATGAGGTGCTACAACTTGAATTAAATAAAAAACAGTGTTGCTTTTGTTTTGTTTTACTGAGAATCATATAGAACACTGTTTGTAAGGTAATCCCACCCACACTTTAGCCGTTCATGTAGGGCTCAGAGAGACCACAGGGGGTCATCAGACAGATGGTGAGCAGGTGGTCCAAGAGGGCACTCGAGACGTAAGCCTTGTTTCCACCATCCCTACTCAGGTTGTTTGCCTTTCCATGATGCTTTAGTATCTGGTACCATATCCTAGAAACCTACCCACAACAAACCAGTATTTGAGGAAGTTCCTTGGTAACCATGGCTTTCAGCAGCCCTCTGGCCAACAACTATAACTTAGCAAACTTTACTTTCAGCTCGGCCTGGACCAAGAGGGACTAAAGAAGGACCTGGTACTGGTTAAAAAGGGTCGGAGGACCCTCTCCCTATCAGATGAGAGAAGAGGAGACACAGTAGAGAAGAGAAGAGCAGGGTTGGTGGAAACAGGGCTGTGCAAACTGTACATGGTACTGTTGTGACAGTGGTGTTAAAAGAGGCGTAATGCAGGACACATCTGGCATCTCGGGGTCACTGGTTCTTACCGGTGGGGGACATTTCAGGAACACTCGCGCTGTAGGGTCCATGCGGAAAGCGTGGCTCATTGTCGTTAATGTCCTGCACTTTGACAATGAACTCAGACTCAGGCTCCAAGGGCACGCCAGTGTGAATGTCCACAGCCTGGGCTTTGAGCGTGTAGAAGGAGCGCTCCTCCCTATAGAAAACACAGCAGTTAGAGGTGAGTCAATTAGGAGCAGGGGCTGTCCAACCACAGGCTGATATCAACAACAGATTATGAAACCCTATGACAAAAGCCCTGTTTCCGCCAGCCCTACGTTCCTTTAAGGTAAAGGTGCAATTTATTAATCCCAATCCCAGGATAATTCATCCTCTGCATTTGACCCACCCTGATGCCACTAGGTCAAATGCAGAGGAGCAGTGGTCGCCATGGTAGAGCACCCAAGAACCCATCTCCAGATGTGGATGCTCAGCTTGGTCAGGACTACTGCATGTTTTTAGTGGTAGGGGAAATCTCAACGCCCAGAGGAAATCTATGTAGGAATGGGGAATGTTCTGAGCGGGAATTCGAACCCAGGACCTTCTTGCTGAGGAGCAGGAGTGTTATCCACTCAGCCACCGTGCCGCCCTTAAATATATATTCATCTACTTTATTCAACTCTACCCTGATTGGGATTAAGACCACAGAGAATTGGCCCTGTCCCCTGGGTTTAGGACCACAGAGAAGGCCCTGTATTCTGGGTTTAAGACCACAGAGAAGGCGTTAGAGCATCTGAGACATGCCGAATAGGCCTACTCAGTATGGTCCATATACAAAGAGTTTATGATTTAAACTAGTGGGATTACTGGGACTCAGTCAGTTATTGTGTTACCTGTCGAGTCCCACCAGCGCATGGATGTCTCCGGTCAGCTGATCGATGGTGAAGATCGACCCCGCCCCTTCTCCAGAGAGCGTGTACTTCACTGCGTTCTCCCCGTGGTCCGTGTCCGAATGCAGCTGCCGACACAACACACAAAGTCCTGTTTTTAGAAATCTCCTGCTGTTAAATCTGGACACACATTGTAGTTTTTTAACCATTTCAACTTTTTAAGTTTGAATGTCATTTAAGGAATATTTGACCAACTGGAGTTTGGGCCTGATGAGTGAAGTTCTTCCAGAGGCTGCCCTTTAAACAGTGGTCACCAGTAAGAAAATATGCATAAACGTGTATTGAGGATATTTTTCTTTCACATGGATTTCAAATGGATACATTACGGGGGAAATGTCTTAAACTGTAAGTATTGAAAGAAGAGCATTTAGACAGAAGGGATGAGGGGATGTGATTGTGGAGGTGCAGAGCTGCTCTGCCACAACCTTTGAGCCCCCATCTGTTCAGTTACTAGCCTCAGAAGCTAGTCAGATTGAAACTGTGTGTGCATGTGTGTGTGTGCCTGTGTGTGCTCAGTTACTAGCCTCAGAACCTAGTCAGATTGAAACTGTGTGTGTTCCCCGCTTGAAGTCTAAAGCACTATATGCGAGGAAATCTGACCTAGGTGTCAGATACAGTAACTTAATAAAAGTTCAGACAGACAGAAATAGTTCTAGCGGTAGGGTTGTTAAATGTGGTTTAATGAACGTCAGATCAATCTCGTCTAAATCGCTTCTCATAAACGAACTTATTATAGGCAAGGCAAGGCAAGGCAAGTTTATTTATATAGCACAATTCATACACAAGGCAATTCAAAGTGCTGAACAAAACAAGAAAGCATTAAAATCATAAATTATCACAGAACATTAAAAAGAAAGATAAAAATATAAAATCCCTCAGTTGTATGCACAGTTAAACAGAACCGTCTTTAACCTGGTTTTAAACATTGTCAGAGAGGAGGCCTGTCTCACATCTTCAGGAAGACTGTTCCAGATTTTAGCAGCATTAATCTGAAAAGCAGCCTCCCCATGTTTAGTTCTGACTCTGGGCACTAACAGGAGTCCAGTCCCTGTGCTCCTCAGAGTCCGGGCTGGTTCATATGGGACTAACATGTCACTAATATATTTTGGTGCGAGGCTATGGAGAGACTTGTACACAAGCAGAGCTGTTTTAAAGTCTATTCTCTGAGCCACAGGAAGCCAGTGCAGAGACCTGAGGACTGGACTAATGTGGTCGTACTTCCTGGTTCTTGTCAGGACTCGAGCTGCTGCATTTTGAATGTACTGCAGCTGTTTTACAGCCTGTTTGGACAGACCTGTGAGCAGGCCATTGCAGTAGTCTAACCTACTGGAGACAAATGCATGGATAAGAATCTCCAAGTCTGCTTTAGACACTATGTTTTTGATCCTGGCAATGTTTTTTAGATGGTAAAAAGCTGCTGATGTTACTGATTTGATGTGGCTATTAAAATTTAAGTCTGAGTCCAGTATTACCCCTAGATTTCTGACCTTGTTTGAAGGTTTTAGGGAGAGAGACTGTAGGTGACAGATGACGCTCTCTCTTTGTTTCTGGGGACCAAAGACAATCATTTCAGTTTTGTCTGCGTTTAGCTGAAGGAAGTTGTTTTGCATCCACTCACTGATCTGTTGGATACAGTGAAGGAGTGAGTCCACTGGTCCATGTTCTCCTGCAGTCAGTGAGACATAGATCTGAGTGTCGTCTGCATAGTTATGATAGGAAACTTTGTTTCTGCGTATTAACTGACCTAACGGCAGCATGTAGAGATTGAACAGAAGAGGTCCCAGGATCGACCCCTGTGGGACTCCACAGGTCAGGGCCATATGATCTGAGACACAGTTTCCAATCTCCACAAAGTACTTCCTGTCTTCAAGGTAAGACCTAAACCAACTTAGGGCGGTGCCAGTGACGCCAACCCAGTCCTCTAGTCTCTGTAAGAGGATCTCATGGTCGACGGTGTCAAAGGCAGCACTTAGATCTAACAAGATTAAGATTGAGACTTTGCCTGCGTCAGTGTTCAGCCGGATATCGTTTGTAACCTTAACGAGAGCAGTCTCAGTGCTGTGGTGGGGTCTAAAGCCGGACTGAAACATATCAAATGAGTTGTTGATTATAAGAAATCTAGTAAGCTGTAGGTAGACAACTTTCTCAAGGACTTTCCCCATAAATGGCAGATTTGAGATGGGACGATAGTTGTTAAGTACAGTGGCATCCAGACTGCTCTTTTTTAGCAGGGGCCTGATGACTGCAGTTTTCAGGGCCTTTGGGAATATTCCAGAATGAAGGGACATGTTTACTATCTGTGTGAGTGAAGGTGACAGACTGCTCAGAACAGACTTCAGAAATCTAGTGGGTAGTACATCCAGGCTGCATGTGGAGGAGCTCAAACTGGAGATTATCTCTTGGACAGTTTTATCATTTACAGGTGCAAAGTGAGTTAGCTCAGAGAGCCTTTCTGGCTGTTGGATGGTTATCTGTGGATTGGAGACAATGGCGCTTTTGATGCCTTGAACCTTGTCATTGAAAAAATTAGCAAACTCATTGCATTTACGTTTGGAAGTAAGCTCTAATGGCATTTGAACAGGGGGGTTTGTTAATCTATTAACTGTTGAGAACAGAACACGCAGATTGTTGCTGCAGCCTTCAATCATTTCAGAAAAATACCTTTCTCTCGTACTACGTAGCACCCGGTTAAACTCGCACAACTTATCTTTGAAGATCTCGTAATCTACCTGGAGGTTGGACTTGCGCCACTTCCGCTCGGCCCTCCGGCACTTTCTCTTTTGTGCCCTGACCGAGTCTGCTTTAGCCCACGGCGCCTTCTGCTTATTTTTCACTATTTTAACCTTCACAGGGGCAACGGTATCCAGAACATTCAAAACACTAGAGGTGACAGAGTTAAACAGTTCATCTACAGTAGAATACGATGCATTCTCAAAGTTTATCATTTCCATAAATAGTTCACTCGTATTTTCATTTATGCGCCTTCTTCGAACAGTTGCAGAGTCCACTGGTGGTTTGTTAGTGAAACACATGTCAAAAAAAACACAGAAATGAACCGAAAGAGCAACATCGACCACGTTTACATTTGAAATAATCACCCCCTTTGTAACTAACAGATCTAGAGTGTGCCCTCTGCTGTGGGTGGGGCCACTTACGTGCTGAGTGAGGTCAAAGGATTCAAGTACAGAACTCAGCTCATTTGCATTTCTGTCATCAACATTATCCACATGAATATTAAAATCACCTGTAATAACCAAACTATCAAAATCTGTGCATACAACTGAAAGCAACTCGGTAAAATGATCAATAAAACTGTGACATGACTGCGGTGGCTTGTATAGGACAACGAAGAGTATTGGAGGAGATTGTTTTTGTTGTATTTTAAAAGACACATATTCAAATGACGAAAACTTCCCAAGAGACATTCTATGGGAGACAAAGTGGTCTCTAAAAATGGCAGCTAAGCCTCCTCCTTTTTTGTTTTCCCGTATTTCAGATTCAAACTTGAAATTTGGTGGTGATGCTTCTATTAAAACTGCATTTTCTGAATTTTGGTCAAGCCAAGTTTCAGCCATGAACATAAGATCAAGATTATGAGAAGAAATAAAATTATTGATTAAAAAAAGACTTGTTACAAAGAGATCTGACATTAAGCGTAGCAAGTTTCAAAGTTTCAGTATCAGCGGTTGCGGTCGGCTGATTCTTACACGGAACAAGAATTAGATTTTCCAGATTAGACTGATTAACTCCAGATGTTTTTCTGTAATGTATTCTTTGTGTTATCACTAAGGGAATGGCACAGGTGGCTTCATGACAGGGCCCCAGCCGGGTCTCTCCTCTAACTAGACTGCCAGTGGCTGCGAAGCAGAGACCCTGTGCATCCTAGTGTTTAGAGAAAAGAGGGGTAGGGGAAGGCGGGGGAGGAGGATGGAGAGGTGAGTGGCTTTTGGGTGTTGAACGAGGGGGGCAGGGAGGTGGATGGGTTTTTGGTGATGGGTTAGGGGAGGGGCAGGCTGAGTTGGGTGGTGGACGAGGGGGGAGTGGAGGTGGAGGGTTTCTTGGTGCTGAGTTAGGGGGGGGGAGGTGGGCTAAATGAGCAGGAGGGGGGGGTGGAATACTTATGGGGTTAGAGGAGGGACGGGTGGATTTTGTGGGAAAATTTGAGTTGGACGCCCTAGGTGGCTTTGGAGGTACGTATGGGGAGTAGTTTTGAATGTTAGATAGGACTCTTGATCTGGCTACAGTGGGTGTGAGAGGAATAGTCTTCATCGCCGATCTTATCATGCCTGCAGAGTGTTCCGGTAAATCCAGTAGTGAAGGCGGGGATAGAAAACAAAGGGAAAGGTCGTCCTCATTTTCCCTAGATGGAGTGGATGTAGCGGGGGGGACCCAAGCCGGGTCCATGGAAGGTGATGAGGGAGTCTTTGGTGGAGACAGAGGTGGTTGAGGAACCCCCAGTACAGGCCTGACTGTAGCCTGGAGTAATGGGGGAAGCTTCACGGGAGCTGTAGGTGGGGAAGGTGCTGCTGAAGATGACGGAGCAGCCACTGCTGCTGCTGAAGATGATGGAGCAGCCACTGCTGCTGCTGAAGATGATGGAGCAGCCACTGCTGCGGCTGTATCCACTGCTGCTGCTGAAGATGATGGAGCAGCCACTGCTGCTGCTGTATCCACTGCTGCTGCTGAAGATGATGGAGCAGCCACTGCTGCGGCTGTATCCACTGCTGCTGGTGGTGCTGTATATGCTGATGGCGCTGATGAAGATGTGGCAGCTGCTGATGATGCTGGGGGTGGAGGCGTTGAGCTCTTTCGAAGCCGTGGAGGTGTTGAGTTCTTTTGAGGCGGTGGGGGTGCAGAGACCTCGGGAGTCGGTGGAGATGGTCGTGATGTCTGTGCCCTTTGCTTCTTCTTTCTCCCTTTCAACGGCTGCACGCACTGCGCAGGCTGAGGTCTTAGGGCAGATGCAAAGTTATCCATCAGCACTTTTACTCCGTAGTTGTTCAGATGTGGGCCTTTTTCTTCAAAAAGCTCGTGCCTATTCCAGAACAGATTAAAGTTTTCAATGAAGCCAAGTCCTCTGCGTGAACACTCATTGAGTAGGAATGTGTTTAGCTGATACAGACGGCTAAACTTCTCCATTTTTCCATCTATATTTGGCAGTGGGCCACTAAGAAAAAATTGTTATGTCCATAAGGACACAGTTTTGTTCCTTGGGGGAGGCGCTGCGTATATAGAGCTTTGTTTGTTATTGTGATTTCTTCTTCCAAAAGTGGTGGAAAAGCGGTTTTTGTAATTAAAGATTTTTGCTGTGGCATGTATGGACATCTTGTTATCATTAGCTTTGCCTTGTTTGGGGCTTGGCACCCATATGTGTTCCAACAATTGTCTCTGTTGATTTTGGGGAAAATGAAATAGCGTCATCATAACTTACGTTCTGTCCATTGTGGTCCATTTCCTTTCACTGGTATTGTTGTGTTCAGCCCAATTCTGATTCAAGCATAAACTTCGGTCTTGGAGAAGTTTTAGCTCCTGTTTGAGTGAAAAACAGCCGTCGCAAAGTTTTGTTTCTTTCCCGTCCTCCGACATGCTGTAAGTTAGGTAAATTCCACAGTCTTGTGTTGAAGTTTGTAAAAGGAGTAATCCGTGTTTTGTGGAATAAAAATGTAAGCAAAAATGATTAAAGGAGATAAAAAAGCAGCAAGCGAGGCGCAGCACGAGAATCTGACTCTGTAGTCTCTGTATGCAACTAAAATCAACAGATCTACATGTCGTCTGGTGCTGTATGACGCATGCTATTTTGCTCAAGCATAGTTAACAACGCATAGTCTGAAGTAACATTGGAAGTTGACAAATATTATCTTGGCAGGTCTGTGTACACTGAGTATTGTAACAACCTGTCCGGCCGATGGTGGAGGCTAAAAGATGCAGCTCATGGCGAATTGTGTTCAGCTCTGCCCAAAACGGCAAAACGTAATCGGCCGCGCCGGACATCGCTGTGCTGGACTCGGAGGCTCTTCTGGAGAAGTTCTTCTTAGTCGCGGGCCTCAACTATTTAAATAGAACACTGCAGACTGTTGCGAATGGATTTTAGAATAGCCGTAAGTATAACAGGCAAGCTTGAGGACCAGAAATGACCGCAAAAGGGGTTGAGTGGCGTTTTAGCCATGCAAAACTCAACATCTGTAGTGGCGAAAATGTTTTGTTGCCTTATGAAATCTTATTATCTCTAGCATTTGACTCTGGATCCATTTGGGCTGAGTTTTGACCCTTTCTCGTGTGTAATACACAAAGATATCTTTCACACAGAGGTTGTCTCAGAAATAGTGTGGTTTGGCCTCTAGGAAATGGGCAAAAGAAACGCATTTATCCTTGATTGTATATTACTAACTTGT